>JAKOGI010000794.1:132500-210000 GCA_029747015.1 Carnegiea gigantea | reverse complement strand
TATATATATATATATATATATATATATATATATATATATATACACACACACATATTATATATATATATATATATATATATATATATATATATATATATATATATATATATACATACATAATATATATATATATATATATATATATATATATATATATATATATATACTATATATATATATATATATATATATATATATATATATATATATATATATATATATCCTGAGGCTTTATGAAACATTAAGGTACAAGAAAGTTATTTATCTGGCTACTTAGCCTATGTCCACCGCTAAAAAGGAGTCGACTAAACAAAATTAGCAGCATGAAAAGTCACAATGGAAACCGTTGAAGGGCATTAGTGCCCTACAAACAGCCCTAAAGAGGGGAAGTAGGGTTAAAGCGGCTCAAGTAAAGTCGTACATGTTACATTCTACAGTATTCTAACAGTGATAAATCGTAGCATAGTGCAGTGAGGTTGAATTGTTTTTTATAGCAAGTTTGTTTGATTCTTTAGTGCTGTAATTAGACATGAGATTACATAATGTAGGAAGTTAACATATAGGCCTAAGCATCTAACTCCTGAATATTAGAAGGATTCCCAAAGCCAAGGGTAGAAAAATCACAAGCAAAGGAAGATATGCCTAGTGCATTAGGACGCCCATGAGGCATTGAGCCCTTCCTAAGTGTCAGGAGTCTTGGCTTGGACAGCTCCTAAACCTTTCATCGTACATCTAAGCTAGAGTCAATAGCAACAATTTATTTGGAAGTATATAGACAAGAGTTTGTGAGTGGAAAAAAGGGAGTAAATAAAAGAAAGAACTAGATGTTTACTAAAGTAAGAAAAATTGAAATAAAATGTTATCATTAATTTCTTCTTCGCGGATCAACTGTGTTTGTTTATCTTTTTCTTTTCGTTTCTTTATAGAGGGATCGATAAGAAAGATGAACTTTAAGAAAGATACAAAGAAAATTTTACCCTCTAACACTCTATGACTACCCCAAGTGATGTACTTTTTTTTCCTTTCAAAACTATAAAATAAGTAAATAATGTAACGTCCAATCCTCTTAAGGGCATGTTCTCCTTGTATAAGGGATTCTAAGTGTAATTTAGTTAGTCATGAGTGCATAAAAACTAAAAATATTTAGAAACTTTTAAGCGTTTGTGAAAAACGGTAGAAACCAAGAAAACCATCTAAAACATGTATGAACATATGAAAATCCGCGGGAGAATGTAAGGATCAGGATATATATTTCATACAATGATGTATTCATAGAATAATGTACAATTCTATATAGGACGAGTAAGCAATTCGAAATGTATTATTTATTTTGAAATCGTGAAGCTATTCAATCACAAAACAAAATTATTTATTTTATCATTAACATACAGCTTTGAGCATTCGCACTTCATATATGAACAGCATACTTGACACTGCTGATAATTAGTTGCTTGCTCACCCTTTATCTTTAATGTGATGCTGTTTAGTGTATGTTCCCTCCCAAGTGCATGCATACATAGTTGCACCAAAAAAAAAAAAAAAAAAAAAAAAAAAAAACAGTTCTCGTAACTTTCAACTCCATCATTTTGCAGAAGATTTGATCTATTTCATTTCTTGCCTAATGCTACACAACAATGCCCTTTTTTTTTTCTTTTTTTTTTTTTTTAAGGCATGCTATGTACAAAGGAAACATTAGAACTATAAGCTATTCTCACTGTGGTGTTTTATGTGGATTTTTAATTAAAATGACCTTGCTTGATAAATGAACAAATTGTGACAAAAAGGAAACTCAAATAAGGTCTAGAATGAGTCTGGGAGTCATAATTTATAATTCTGTTGGAAAAGGGTAAAAAATGGTTGGTTTAATTGCTGCCCCCACCAGTTGCTCCCATTAAAAAAATATTGTTTGAAGTCCAACAACAGAGAGCACTTACTTTTCATGCAGGAAGCTAAGAGCATCTACAATAGATGCTCATATTCAATCTCGCCTATTTTGCCCAACTCTATTTTTATTATTGTATATTCTCGTATTTGAGACTAGAAACCTAATTTTAGGGATCAAATGTGGGCAAGCCAAAGGATAAAGCAGGCCCATGCTGATTGCAATTTGCAAGCATAATTAATAATGGTGGCTTTTTAAGTACTGTTGGATTTACATATAGTTCCAAAAACTGTTGTATTATTATGGGGTTGAGTAACTTTTTTGAGTACCAATTAGATTATACTTTTTTAATTATTAAATTTGAAGATGTGGAACGAATAAGAATAGAGTAGGCTTCCTACTATTGTGGATGCTCCAAGGGTTCAAACCTCATCAGTTTGTTAGTGAAGATCTTCTTACTCTTGTGAAAGGGATAGAGCACTCTTTATCCTTCCTTAGAAGTGGATTGTTAATAGACCTGTCAATTCGGATGAGTGTGTTAAATATGGATCGGTCTATTTCGCATTTGGTTCAAAAATGTTAAAACCTAACCTTAAACTCTAAACTCTCGGGTTCAGATCAAACCCCACAGGTTAGACGCGTTTTTTAAAAAAAAATTCTCCGACAAATATTATAAAAATTAATGTAATTTTTTTAAAAATAAAAAAGCATCTAACTTCAAAACTTCGAACTTTAATTTTTAAGCTCTTTTTTAGGGTCCATTCTACTAAGCCTAAGACTCATTTAATTTTTCGATTCATATTTTCTCAACATAAGTATAAAAAAAAAAGAAAAGAAAAGAAATCTGCACACACATTTGACTAAGGAAAAGAAAAGAAAAATGCATACATACATTCGTCCGAAGAAGATGATCCATCATGTGCAACTCCTTTTTGGCCCAAATGTACCACTTTACATAGTAATTTAGTGATTTGATTAGATAATGAAAAGGTATCTTGTCATAGGAAAGAAGAGACCAAATAATTTTAGCGATAGCACCACAACGAAAATGTTAAAGTAATAGACTAGGACAACGGATAGGGAAGAAACATATGCAAAATTTAAAAGATGATAGAAAATTGGAAATTTTGCTCATTTTAAGTAAAATGTTTCAACGATTACATATGCTCATTAATAGGTAAAAAGTCAGCACATATATTGGGTAAATAGAATTTTTGCATATATATATATATATATTATATATATAATATATATATATATATATATATATATATATATATATATATATATATATATATATATATACATACATGCATACATACATATACATACATATATATATAATATATATACACACACATACTACATAATACATATATATATATATATATATATATATATTATATATATATATATATATATTATATATATATATATATATATATATATTAAAAAATTAGCATAATCCAAACACGTCGTTCCTAACCCTAACGGGCTTGACCCAAACATATTTGACCCAAATGGGTTCGGATTCCCAAAATTTTGTCGAAGACTCTAACTATTTGGGTAAGATTCAGATCGAATTATCGGATCGGTGAATTTTTGTTGGGTCCATCTATTAACCATAAAAAATAAAATGGATTCAAATTTTAATAGCTTTTAGAAAAGATTTTTTTTCTTAACTCTGATACAAATAATAGGGCACTGTTTTTCCTTCCTTACAAATGCAATCTCGCCCATAAAAATAAAATAAACTAAAAATCTGTAGTCACCCTCGTCAAATGAAGAAGAAGGTTGAGAGGGAAAATGACTAACCACATTAGGACTTCGAAGTCTTGGTGGATCAATCAACCTACTGCAATTAATCTATTTAATTATTTTTAGCTACAAATAAAATGTAACAAAACCACATTACTTTGTCCTTTAATTGGCAAAATATTATAGGCTTCTCTGGACACATGCTGCATGCCATATGTACTTTTTTTCTTATATATTTATTTTTTAATATGCATTGCTTTGTATAATTCATGGGAGTTTCTACTCTTAGGAGCATGATATAGATACTCGATTAACTAGATTGTGACATTTTAACCACCTTAACATGAAACGTATTCATTGTTTATCTAGGAATCACATAAGACATTATGATCATCTATCATTCATTCATATGATTCTTGTCTGGATTCTGATTTTCTAAACCAGTAAAGTTTATGAAATTATAAACAGAGATTTGAATTTAAATTCGGATAAATTTTATTCCGATCCCTAAAGTTTGGCGTAAATAATTTTCGGAGCCTATAACTTTAGAAACTATTTCTTGGTCCATCCAGCTTTGGTGCAAATAATTTCTGGAACTAAACTTGTCAAAAGTAGTTTTTTAAATTGCAAAAAGACCCCTAAGATTTTTAAATTTTCATTTAACCCCAATCCTTGAAAACTTACTTTCGAAAATCTAAAATTTGTGCACGTGTAATTTTTCTTATAAGTACTACTCAAGACCCCCTTTAAACTGGTATCAAAGCCACGTGACTAAAAATAATTAAGATAATTGAATCTAATTAATAATTAATTAAGTTAATTAACTGTGACTAACGCTTGAATCATCACCTGCTTGCCCTGGACTAAATTATTCACACATTGTTCACTCACCAAAAGGCATTTCTCCAGTAGTACATCAATTAAACTAGATCACTGATATAGTTTTAGAATTAAAAGTAGAATTATCCAAAATTAAGATTGAAGTTAAGGAGTTTAAGAAGTAATTATCGGTAATTCAGCTTTCTCTAGTGAATGAAGTTAGGCATAGAGGAAAATCTACTTCTAGTATCAGTACTCTATTTCAACATAAATATCTTTTTCAAAACCCAAAAAATAAAAATTCATTTCCTTTGCATGATATTAAAATCTAAACAGAAGTAGGAGAAAAATCAAGTGAAAAATCTGCTGAAAAAGCAGAAAAAGAAGAAGAGGATGAGTATAAGCAGTATACTCTTGAAGAACTATAGAATATGTTCGAGAAAGAACAAAATTCGGAAGAATTAAACAAAATCATGGGCGCAATTAGTGATAAGCACGACGTATTATCTTATGACAATGAAGAGACTAATAATGTACAATTAGAAGAAGAAATATATCAGCAGATGAACCTTATTAAACTAGAAGATCTTAATGTGTTACCTTCAGAAGAAATCAGAAGAAAATTGGATTAAAAAAATGGTAAAATGGCTGTTGAAGATGAGATTAATGAAATTAGAGAAGAACTTGACTTAGGTGAGATAGAGACCAACCTGGTTAAGAATGTTGTTCCTAAACTTGAAGAATTTGGTGAACTTTCTAGAAGAAATATTCATTTTATAAGATCTAGGTACGTTCCAGCAGGATGTACCACTAACTTTTCTTTCGAATTCATCCCAAGAAAAACCACAACCTTTGAAAAAATTGACCTTACTCCAATTAGTCAGACGGGATACATCCTAAATATAGATGGAGCTCGTAATGGAGAAGAAATATTTGAACATTGAAAAAGAGGCATGAATAGTATCTTAAACTTAAGCACTACATAGAATGCTGCAAATTTCCTAAATTACATCGAACATAGGTTTTTTGGCATTGTAGCTGACTGATATGATTCATTAAATGAAGATGATAAAATACATGAAGAATGATAGAAACGTCCACTGCAATGTTTAAAAATCTATGTAAGGAAATTTAAACTGAATTTATTGGAGTTAAACTTGATTCTAAAGAAGGCAAGAGAATGGCAGAGAAAGATTAATAATATAGAATTATAGGACATGAGATATCTAAAAAATTATATTGCTAAATTTAGTCAATGCTATTATAAAATTGGGCATAATGAAACTAATCTTGGTGTGCTCTATGACAAATTACCATATCCGATAAATTTCATAATTAATGAAAAATATATTGCATTGCTCGAACGAGCAGATGTCATTAACACCCGTGGTTCGAGAATCTCTTATTTGAGAAATTGGGTCAATGATCAATGTCTTGATCTCCAAAAACAAAAGAAAATTAAGAAATAATTCCTAACTTGTTGGGATTCACCTCACCAATGGGGAAAAGAATCTGAAAGAAGAAGAAAAGGAAAATTTTATAAGAAAAAGAGCTTTAATAAGTAAAGGAGAGAGAAATATAGAAGAAAATATTATAACAAATCATGACCTAAAAAATATAGATTTTTTAGAAAAGCAACTTATTGTCTTGCAGGAAAAAACAAGTGCAAATGCTGGATATGCCGAGAAGCAGGACATTATGCTAATAAATGCAAAAATAGGATGAATGACAAGCTTATCGAGACCTTGGGTAGTTTAGATTGTGTTGAGCATAGTGAAGATGAGATATTAGACCTAGCGCTAAATAACAATAAAGGGATTGTTGAAATCATACTAGACAATGAATATAAAGAAAGTGATTACAAAGAAACCAACCATATGATGGAAAGTGACTTAACTAGTCTTGATGATTTTCAAGGAGAAGAGTTTGTTGTAGATAATGATAACGAGGAAGTCAAAGGAGATTGGGTCCTTCCCACAATCCAGAAGGACATGATATATAAAAAATCCATCTTTCAATTAAAGACCAAGCATATTTGCGAGATGATGGAAGAAGATCTAGAAATCGAATATTGTGAGTATGATGTGGGATAGTTAATCTTATTAATTGGAAAAACATCTTTAAGCATAACAAAGATCAAAAGTATAGGTATATCCATGTTGAAAGTGTCCAAGTTTAAATTACTCCATTACAATATTATGGTAAAGATATTGATCTTTATGCCTTGCCCTATGATATTAAGCATACCAAATTTAATAATCAAGTTATCACAAAGATTAAGACCAACTTATGCAATGGATCGGTAGGATTCAATTGTTGACCTGGATATCATGTGAGTTAAAAAGAGGAATTTGCTAAAAATTTCTATCCCTTAAAATAAAAACAGTTGGGATGGATATGAAAAGAGGAGGATATCCATTAAAGATATTTTAAAAAATTATCTACAAATTAGATAATACTATAGACCCAAAGACGAAGGTCATAATGATAGATGCAGAAAAATTTAGAAGTCTTTTCGCTATGCAAAAGATTCAGAGGATTAAATCCAATCCACAGGAGATAAAAATTGATCATTTATGGATATCTAACTTTGCCAACCCTACAAAAATCAACAAGAAAAAAATGATAAAAATTGATGAGAATGGTAAAATAACCATTAAACCCCAATTATTAAAAAGTATGAGTACAAGATTAGAATAGGAGAAGGACCTTCATCAATTAAAGGAGAACTTAAAGAAGATGATACAATTAGCATAACTAGTGAAACAAGTAAAATGAGTTTTGAATTCACAAGACTCAGTGTAGATAGAAGTATGAGTTTAGATAGAAAGGTTATTGGGTACAAAATAAGAATTGATAGTGAACTAATTTATGAAGGTGAATTAGCCAAAAACATGACTGTAGAGATATGGTATGAAGTCACCAACACAAATCTTAATTGCATCTATATCCCAATAAATGTATGCTTAGAGGGGTATAATAAATATGAGTTGTGTGTCCACATATATAGTGGTTGTTTTGTATGCTTTGGGAAAAGATCACTATTTCTAGAATTTATGTAGAAAAGAGCTAAAAATCCTTTACAAGTTAGGATAGCTAATAATAGTATTATGAATCACAATGAAGCCACAGAAAGATTATCCATAGAATTAGGGGGAGTTCAATGCATTATACTAGTTCTATGGACTACTGATCAATCCTCTCATGACATAAGTATTAGAAATAATTTTCAGAGATTATATTCTATGGGCACACAGACCATAAACCAAATAATATTCACAATTAATAGTCACTCAGTTCCTATTGAAAAATTAATCAAGGCTTATACTCATCAGAAAATTAAGTTCACACGCAGCCAGTGTGGTGAGAAGGTAATGCCTGCACAACAAGAGATAGCAGTGACAATCTTATTACTTGAGTTATCTATTAAAGAATAGATTGTCGAACAATAAGAAAAATTATGCAAAGAACTTTACTATGATAATCCTTTAAAATTTTGGGATAAAGGCAAGACATTTGCAAAAATTATTTTGTTAAATCCCAATACTATTATTTGAGTCAAACAAATGGTGTATACGCATCAAGACATCCAAAAATTTGATAAACAAATTAAAGAATTTTTGTATAGAAGATTAATCAGGAATAGTAAGAGTCCTCACATCAGCCCCGCTTTCATGGTAAGAAATCATGTTGAAGAAAAGAGATAAAAAGCAAAAACGGTAATCAATTATAAAAAGTTTAATGATAATGCTGTCTTTGATGATTATTATATTCCTAACAACATTGTCCTTTTCAATAGAATTCAAGAAGCCTCTTGGTTCTCAAAAATAGATTGCAAAAGCAGATATTAGCAAATAAAAATAGATGAGAAAAGCATTCCTTTAACTGCATTTAGTGCCCCACAGGGATATTATGAATGGATAGTAATGTCATTTGGTCTTAAAAATACACCTAAAATATTTCAAAGAAGAATGGATAATATCTTTAAGGACCTTAATCATTGTTGTTTTGTTTACATCGATGATATCCTTATCTCTTCCAAAACAATAGAACAAAACAAAGATGATGTCTTAACTATCACCCAAATATGCATTAATCATGATATTATACTTGGTAATAACAAGTGCATTTATGCTTAACAAGAGATTGAGTTCTTAGACCTAGAGATCAAAGTTGGACAAATCATCCTACAAAAGCATATTTTGGAAAAAAATAGAGAGTTTTTCCTAAAAAAACTGAAGATAGGAAACAGTTAGAAAGGTTTCTTAGATGCCTTACCAATGCTTCAGATTTCATTAAAAATTTAGCAAAACTGAGAAAGTCATTGCAGCAGAAACTTAAGAAACAAGAACGTTGGATATGGACCACTAATGATATAAGATTGCTCAAAATTTCAAAAGGATATGTAAAAATCTTCCTGTTCTTAATTTGCGTAATGAAGAAAATGATTTAGTGCTTGAGACAGATGCCAACAATGAGCATTGGAGTGCAGTACTCAAAACCAAAGAAGGTGAAAAACTCTGCAAATATTGTAGTGAAAGTTTTAATAAGGCAGAATGCAACTATCCCACGATGAAAAAAGAAATCCTTATAGTCATAAGGGGAATCGAAAAGTTCTTAATCTTTTTAGTTCCAAAACCTTTTCTTATTTGAACTGATTGCAAAGAAATACTTGGTTTTGTGAAAAAAATTTATCAAATATGCAAGCGCAAAGGTGACTCCTGCACTGGCAGTTATGGCTTAACTAGTTTTCCTTCTCTATTGAACATGTGCAGGGATCGAAGAACTCTCTGGCAGATAGCTTAAATTGAGAACTCGCAAATGGTGATCATCAGAGCAGAACTCCTACCATAAAAGGAGGAAATCCATAATGAAATACAAGTGTTACTAGAATAGGTTTTTCCTTCTAGTAAAGTCCTTATTAATAATTTGGAATTTCATACAAAAAAAGTAGATCATGTTTCAGTCTGCTATCTTCAGCCTACCTAATAACCCAATGATTTTTCCTTCTAGAGTTACAAGTTAATTATCTTAGATGTCCTTATGATATCCAAGAAAAAATAAGTTCTCATGTTCAAGAAAAATGGTTTAATGAGTGGTATGTAGCCTGCATCGACTATTATCATTATTATTCCTATGATATTTGGGAGTCTTGAAGTACAACAATCTACTTTTCCGATAACTCTAGAGTTGGTGGTGTTAGTTTTTTAGCCAATTCAATCTCTCCAAATGACTCCCTCATTAAAGCCTGGGAATATGAGATGATCGTTTACTTCATGGAAATCCCATATCCAAAATACCCATTTTCTTAAAATTAACCAAGTTCCAAAAATGCATATTCAGAAGGATTAATTGGATTCTAATATCTCCTGATGATCTAACAAAAATTTCATTTAACAAATGCCTATATTTGGAGGTACATTATGCACTAATCAAATATGAAAATGGAAAAGCCAAACCATCCCATTATCTTGTTCAGATCGTTGATTATGACGATCCCTATGATCAATAACAAGAACGGTTTCTAGAACGATGAGAATTAGTTATCGATCCTACTTTTGCAAGAGCCATCAGATTTTATAACATTTATCATCAAAGTTGGGCATTAATTGAATAAGGAAAAACGTTAATGCATTGTCGAAACACTGCTTTCACCTATGATAACGAGTTTAAAGAATACATGAAGCTGGAGGAAGCAGTTTCAGAAGATATCTTTGATTATCTCATTGACGTTAGAGCCTGAAAGTTCTTATCAGAGAAAAGAAAGAAATATCTTCTTAAATTATTTGAGAAATGGGATCAAGAGCATCTTCAAGTTGATAAAGATTTTGATGATTATCCAGATAATGATGGTCTAGAAGGTATAATTGGAGATGAATGCATGCAAAATCTCAATAATGATGACTAGTCTTATTATCATTAAAAGTCCTAAAAACTAGCCGGTCCATTATTATATTATTTTGACAAGTGTTAGGTTTGTAAAATAAAGCAGTATACTATAGCCATCAGTTGCACTATAGCCATGTGAAAAACCAGTGTGCACTATAGCCATGTAAAAAACCAGTATGCACTATAGCCATTAGGGCATCCTATGTACCCCCAAGCCTCTATAAAGGAGAGACTAAGTGCTAAGAAGGGACACGGTCATTTGAGCATTTTTGAGCATAAGAGAAGTTAGGATTCTCTATTTTTCTATGAGCAAGCATCTCTAACAATCTTAATCATTTAGGTCTCTCTTCAAATCTTTCCATTGTAATATCTCCACTTTTAAGCTTTCAATAAAAGAAGTTTTCCAGTAGAAAACATTATTCAATTGAATCTTATGTCTTAAATATTATAATTTCTTGATTAAAGCTCCACTATTCTCGAAAAAAATTAAAAACTTGATTGGTGACTACGGTCCGATGTGGGAAATGAAATAGCTCTATGCTATACCTGATCTAAGGAAGGTGTAGTTGAGATTAGCAATCTTTATAAAATGGAAGTTAGAAGAACGTTAGGGTCCAACGCCGACTAAGTTCAAGTAATGGTCGAAACTCTCCAATTAAGTTTTAATTATTTTTGCTAAGTATGGTTGGCCTCTAATCATAGAAAATATAATATTTGAGATATAAGTAGTAGATTATGATAACTAGTACCATTAAAGTCATTATAAGAAGTCTAAACATAAATATAAGCTTAGTTTTGCAGAGCAGCCCGAAATTTTGAAGTATTTGCATTTGGAACCCCAGTTGTGCCAAAGCAGAAAATTCATAAAGTTCAGGGATCTAAAAATAAATATTTATGACCTAGAAATTTTTATTCTCCATAAACCATGTGCGCTAAATTAAGTAGTCCTATAAATATTTTTTTAAAAACGTGCGATCAAAAAACCATTTCACCAAACCTCAATAGACCGAAAAGCAATTTATTCTTTAAATTCAGCCTCTATTAACTTTCGTGCGTCCATTTTATATTAAAAAGATGAATCCTCATTATGGCCTTGCTTGAAATGGGGCAATCATGCATCTTGAATTCATTTTCTTTCCCTCTTTTGGGTTTTTGAAATATAATAGTCCCAACTTATGTGGGAGTGGAAGATAATAAGCTGAACTTAACAAATCCTTGCCAGTAAGTTGTACGTATTAGGGATTTAATTCTAGTATACCACCACTCGTTGGATTGGTGACGTGGCCGTGGTTGATACCTATGTGTAATTAAATAGCAAACAAAAAAAAAAGAAAAGCTTATTTTGATCTTATTTATACAACTAAGTTCAGTTGGCCCGTTTAATTTTAAACACATCAGCGCACGCTGCCTCCCTCCTTCCTCAGTCTCTCTCCTAGCTCAATCTCTCTTCTCTTGAAATAAAACCCCCCACTTTCCAACTCGATGTAATTAAAACATGCAAAAATAAACTTCATTAAGTTTCTCACTCTCTCTCATCAAAATTTCAAAATTAACCGAACAAGTGGAAGCCCTAGGGTTGGAGTGTTGTGAACTGAGAGCAAAATTGAGTTTCTTGTCATCCTCTATTCCTTCTAAACTGTAATTGGAAGGTAGTTGTTGGCAAAATCGACAAGGAAATTAGAGGAGAAGGCTAGGTGGAAAAGAAGCACGACCCCACTTTCTCAATTGAAATGTGTAAAAGTAAACTTTTTGTACTTAATTGCGATTAGCTCAAGCGTTATCGGTACAGTTTAATATAATTAGGGAGTTGGATGCAATTTGTAATTGTTTATTGTTGGGTTGATAAGGGGTTAAGGTTGTTTAATATATTTGTATATGTAAATATTGACCTAATATATGTATCTTTGATTTGTTTTTTCATCAGTGTGATTGAGAAAAATGGGTGATGATAACATAGCTGTAGAGATTCATCATAGGGGGAAATTTATGGTTGGTGTTGGGTGGAATATGTTGGAGGTGGAGTGTCTGAGATTGAGCCTATTGACATAAATAGGTTGTCTAGATTTGAGATAATTAGACTTGCTAAAGATATTGGATTTACGATGTGGAAGGATCTTACTATTTAATATCTGGTTTGACTTTGGCTCTATTCGGCAAAATTAGCTGTTTAGGTAGCGGATAGCGGTTCAAGTAGCGGATAACTATTTAGATAGTGGATAGTGTTTCTAATTTAACTATTAGCGGATAGTTGTTTAGATTAGCAGTTGAAACTAATGTGTTCGGTAAATTTAGCTGTTATGCTAGCTGATTAATGTAAATTGACGTAAAAGGATATAAATAATTTCCAAAGTTAAAATTTTTAAAGGGTATTTTTTGGCAAAAAAAAATGAAACGCTACTTTTAAATATCAAACGTTAATACTATTAGCTTTTCAAAAATACTATTTAAAACGCTAAACGTTACTTGAAATGCTAGTCAAAATACTAGTTTACCGAACCCTAAAAATTAACTAATTAGTGTATGGATTGGGTCAAAATACTAAACGCTACCCAAGACGCTGTTGCCGAACACGGCCTTTGAGAGAGGTTGCGAGGACTTGTCATAATGATTTTGAATCGTTAGATATGGCTATTGTTGTTATTGTTCATAGAAGATTGGTTATGTATTTAGTCTACAGGGTGGATGCTGCCAATGTAGTAGTCCTTTAGACGCTAGCTTTACCTAGCCCTTCCAGGACCACACAACAGTCAAATGTGGACCCAATTAGCATCACAAAAAGTAATGGTGAAGAATGTTGTCAAAAAGGTGGGCTTGATAGGTCAACAAGCACAATTGGGTGTCAAAATTCTAAGGACACCAGAGTGAAGCATACTCCAACAAAATCCTCTATTGGTAGGAAAAAGCAAAAGGCATAACAATGGTCTAGTTGAAGAATCACTTCAGCAAGCCTAAACACACACACCAAGCCCTACCCTAACATCTGCTAATGCTCATATTCCATCCCCTACCAACACAACTCAAAAACCCCAATCACATGACACAGCCCCTGTTTTCAATGTGAACAATGACCATGTACTTGAATAGGATTGGAAAGCTCCTAGACTTGAGTCACCTATTCCATGGGATAAATTTATTAAGGGTGACTCACTTAGTGAAGAGTTTGGTGACAGTGAGTATGTTCCTAAAACTGAGCTTGAATTAGAGGCCTTTGAGGATATTGCAGGTAGCATTTCAAAAACAAGACGTAAAAGGAAAATTAATATGAGTGGTGTCATTGATGATCATGGGTGTGAGAATGATAGTGATAAGCATCATTTAGATTCTGATGTTGATGATGAATAGGAGACTAAAGCTGAGGATGTGTAGAGAAGTGATAAGAGTGGGGAGCTACCAGAGCTAAGATTGCTGAGTGCAAGAAACAAAAGGTTTTAGAAAGAATTGCTACTACTAAGGAGGTGGGCAAACAGGATACGGACAAAGCTAAGTCTGCTACTACTGGCAATGAATAAACACACCTGGGTTCACGCTTTCATAGTGATTGTGAGGATTTTGAACCTAAATGGATACTAATGGAGAGACTGATGATGAAGTTCCTAGGTTGTTAAGGAAAAAAGAAAGACTTGTTAAGGTGGATGAGCACAGAATGCCAGAAAAGGGGAAGGGAGGTCCAACTCAGCCATTAAATAACCTAGCACCAAGCAGCATATGAGCTTCAAAGCTTGTTAAACTGGCGGAAATGCCATTACCAAGGCTTCAAACAGAGTGAAAAAAGGAGAGGGGTAAACCAAAATTACTCAAACTTGAACCCAAAACAGTACGATTGCAAGCGAAAATCATGAATGTCGTCTCCAAATTAACAAAACAAAGCCTAATTACATGAAATTGAAAGCTGGCAACGGATCTAAAATTGAAATTGATGAAACGAAAATAAAACCCTAAATTACTAATGAGTGAAATTGAAACTATCAAGAACCCTAAAATTAAACCTAAAAACTTAAAACTAAACCTAGATTGATACCTAATTGCGTTACTGGCTTGATTTATATTCGAACACCCTTCAATCTTGCTCCTTCCTTGGCCGTCAATCTGGAGGTTGAGGTGGACGGTGGAGATGATTGCTGGCGGTGGTGAGTTGGCAGTGATGTGCTGGTGGGTGAGGATGGAGATGGTGGAGATGTTGGTGCTGTGTGAGATCGAGAGAGAGAGAGATGGAGAGGCCACCGAAGAAAGGGCATGGTGTCGGGGTCTTGGTTTGCTAAGCGAGCACTGAGAGAGGAAAGATAGAGAATGAGGAAAAAGAGGGGGGAGAATGAGCACGTGCCACGCGCGTGGGGAGGGGAAATGGGTAGAATTTAGGTTTTTCTGTTTTATTTTTTCTGCCTTACTTCTAGTTTTTGGGTTATGAGAGAATGGGCTAATTTCTTTATTTTTTTCATGCTTTTTCCCAATTTATTCAACACCTACAAAGAAAATAAAGTCAATTAAAAATCTAAAAATAACAATTATTTTGAGTATAAATTAAGCATAAGGGTATTGTATAGATAGTATATTTTTGGCGCAAACCATAAACATAGAAATTTTGTTGATTTGGTTGAATTTGTTGAAACTGACTACAATGGGGTAAGTAAATAATTTTCAATTTCTATTTTTTTACGACTTGAAGAGTATAATGATTTTAAAGTAGTACCAAACTTAATTATTGGACATGTTATTTAGGAACATACTTTCTTTTGCACTGCTAGAATAATGGATTTTGTAACAACAAAGAAGTCATGGTACTATTACATGTCATGTGAATGCAAGACAGGGCTTAGTAATCCTAGAGGTGGTTTTCATTGTCCCAAGTGCGACATTACAACTCAATAACCTATACCAACGTACAAAATTAAAAAAAGAAATGTACTTCTCCATACATATTTGAATTAATAAAATTAACTATTATCTAAGTTCATATGGTTTTTATTCTGCATGACTACATTAAACCTTCATTAAAAGATATCATATAGAAACTAAAGTTAAAGATGATGGTGGAGCAACAATTTTCACCTTATTTAGTAAAGAAGCAGAAAAGCTCATTGGTTAATCTTGTAGCACATTGTATTATAGGATCAAATGATAAGGTAATTATTTTTGAGTTGTGAAAGGAATGATTTTGACGACAATATTTATTTGGGTTGCATTTCACTTAATAAATGTCTAAAATTCCAAAGACCATTTCTCAACCACCCCCTCTTCCTAGCTCTTCTTCCTTGCCCACTTCCCTCTCTCTCTTTCCCCCTATTGTAATCATGTAGTAAATGTTTTTTTGATGATTTTGCATTCAAAATGTATCTACTTCCTTCAATTAATGATTACTACTCTAGGTGGGTGTTTAGATCATCAATACTACTCCCTTGAAGGGTTAATATATATCCGTATAGCTATTAAAAAAATTCTTTTCCACATGGCTAAATTTAGATATTAAGTCAATTACTTTATGCTAAGATGACAATGGAAGGCCACATATTCCCGCACTCTTAAAGAATTTCATAGGAACTAGACATGTTTTTCAAGTGAAGACGACACAATTAGGACTGTTTATCGGTCTCGAACTGGGCTGGACTAGTCTGGACCAAAGACCGATTCTTGGCTATGTGGTGGACCGTGAACCAGCCCGGTCTAGACTCGGTCTGGACCGAGATCGGACCGGACCTGGATCAGATCGATTTTGGACCGAGTCCAAGGTCCTTCTCGCGATCGCGGGCTTTGGCTGCGCCAGCTACTATTTTTATATAGTTGGGCCTCAGAAACTAACAAAACGATCAAATTAGTACCTCAGAAACCGAGAGACCTAGATTTGTGGTCATTGCAGCTTAAGTAGGAGGTGAATACCTAGCCTAACAATGACAACATTTTGAATTATGATGAAAAGGGCATAGTAAAGAATAAATTTTCAGTCATTTAAAAGTCAAAATTTAATGATATTGAAGGAGGGTAGTTGGGGTTTACAGTGAAGCCAAATTGAATAGGGCCTAGAGCAACAATTAGAACACAAGCAACAACGGAGATAGAGCTATTTCAGGTGACTTGGGAAGAACACCATCAATCCATCATCACCATAAACTTCCTCCACATATTGCAAACCAATTTTAAAAAAAAAAAAACATTTCAATTCATTTTCCTCAACAGTCAACACTTCCCCACTCCAAAACTGTAAAACAGAATTGCTAGTCTACTACACCCAGAACAAACACAGGACATTGTTGAAGAAGGAATCGCAGGATAGAACAAAGTCAACGAACAATATTGAGCATGAAAACAGAGAACATCAATGGAGACTGGAGTAAAACAGAGAAGGAGTCAAGGAGAGAGAGGATACCGTGCTGACTGAGGGCATATTTGTACACAGTTGGACTTGGAATCGTGATTGTCCAGTGTCCAGGATGTGAGTGAGCGGGAGCCGAGAGTCTGAGAATTCTTCGCTGGCGTAAGTCGCGTGATGGCTGGGGAGACGATAGTTTGTATAACGCCCCCTAATTAAGCATATTTTACTATTTGCAATCATTATTCTGAGTCCCTTAATTACAACTGATAAACCCAATGATTGGGGCGTTACTACCGTCTCAAAAGGACAAAGCTTGCTACAAGTAAACTAGAGATAACATAGTCAGGCATAACTTCAACCATACTCATTAACCAACATAAGGTATATACACTACAGTAAAGCAATTCACCACAAAGCTTACACTTCCATACACTGAAGATTACAAAATACGGCTCCAAAGTATGCATGGTCTATATCACTGTTGATTCATCCAAGTTTCCCTTGCTTGCTTATTCTCTTCGGCTGACTTGTTAGCATGCTTTTTGACTGACTTGCTAGCAAGAGAGCGATTTTACTAAGCATTTGCTTAAAACAAAACATGAAAACATTTCGAACTGTGAGCCGAAACTCAGTACATGCATTCCTGTATTGTTAAAAGATCACTGCATAAATTGGTTGGGCGCCCGCTTTGCAATTCATTTTAAGTTAAAATAGTGAATAAGATGAATGTAAAACTGCATTGCTAGTTATATCTTACAGTAAACCCCTTGTAACTGTTACGATCTATGGATAGGTGTATACCTGTCAAGCCGATTGGGACCTAGCCTGAAGCCGCGCGGGTAACTGAAGGGCTATGCCTCGTAACTGATAACTGATGGGGTCACTAATTATGTGATAAATCACTGATTAAACTAATTCATTGATGTACTTACGAAAACATTATAATTTTGATAAATATGTGTTAATACACACAATGAACGTACCTGAAGTCTTTAAAATGCAATCTCACTTGATAATACTTATGCACAATAGGAAACGATAGACTAGGCCCCAATTTCTATTTAAGAAATATAATTATAGATATATGTAATTGGTAAACAGTGTTGACTTTAATAATTTGTGATTGTAATAGAGATTCATTAAAAGGCATCCATTAATTCAAATAATTCAATAAAAGATAAGTTCTACGCATATGATTTGAAAACTAAATGAATTAGGGTAATTTAACTTAAAGTGAAATAATATTGGCATAAAAGTGATCAAGGTAGAACAATTGAGATCATAAAAGAAAGACTTTGATGGGTATAATTGATCACGAGTTTTTGATATTTCTGAGATGGATAACAAAGGTTAGAATGCAATTGGACTGGTGGTTGGTTCAGAATAACTTCAGACACACCGATTTGGACTAATAAACACTGATCCTGAGTTGTCAATCTCTCCACTTCTTCAATTTCGTAGCACATACCATACAGCTTAGTTTTCCAAACCAAATAAGCTTCTAAGTGCAATCAAAATTGTTATCGATTCAAGGCCTACATTAAAAAATTCTTAACTTTCACCCTCGACCTCCAATTGAGCTATAAAACCCCAATATGAAAAGATCAAGAAGTCCTATAACACTTTCATTTAGAACACCAAACATGATTTGATGTAGCCCCCACCACCATTAGCAATGAAGAAGGTCCAACAAGCTAATCAAGGTCCAATACAAGCTCTAAGATACAAGCCATGGTCTAAGTTGTCCAAATCCCAAGGAGGTGCACACGGGTTCGAGAACCAAACCTTACCCGGTATTGTGCACTTGATTTCCTAAGCTTTAAGGAGGCTTAAGTCCTTAATTTTTGCATTTTGCTAAACCTTAAGATGTTCCCTTGCATGTCCCAATATTAGTTTACCACTATCCAAGTCATAGAAAGGAAAAACAAAGTATTTTGTCAAACCGGTCAGAATTGCACCCAATCTGCACAGTTTTTTTCTTTTAGCTTGAAAACCCCACTTAAACTTTGTTTAACCTTAATTTCTTGGTTGGGAGGGTTTAAACACATTCTAAACTTTCCTCCCATGGGTTAAAACCAGAGTCAAACTCGTTTTTACCAAGGTTAAACCAAGCCCCAAAACCAGCCACAAAACTGTCCAAGAACCCGATTCAGCAGTCCGGTTTTATTTTGCCTTCTCCGGTGGGTTTTCTTCACTTCAGCAGATATGACACGCCCCTCAAGGCTGGGCACACATCCCAAAGTCCCAATGATGAGCTGCAACCTTGAGAAGAACAAACAATGGGAGAGGAGCTGCCATGGAAGATGTCCCCTCTTTGTAATTGGCTAGCCGTAAAGCATTGTCCCCTTTTCGGCTGTCAATGGCAAGAGAGGAGGTTTGTCAGCTGCTTTGGCTTATGTTTAAGCTAATTATAATGTAATCATCAATTGTCTTGCTTTCCTTAATGTTAAAGGATGTAATTAAGTTAGCTAAACCTAGGTGACAACCGGTTTTGCTCTAACCGGGTATGTTTAGCTAATTAAGACCTTTCCTCCCTAGGAAGGAAAGGATTAGTAAGGTGCTTGCTTGCTTGTGTGCTTGCTTGACATGCTTACTAAAGGAATGCATGGCCATGGCAAGAAAAAAACCAGCTTTTGTTGAATGAAAATCAGTTAGAAAGCTTGAAAGCTTTCTCTCTCAAATTCTTGCTTGCTTATCCTTAATTAGGACAATTAAGGTGGTGTTCAAATCAAGTCTTAACCTTGATTAAGTGGTGATATCTGTATCTTAATCAAGATTAAGGGCCCTAAACTCAAGATTGGTGGTGTTTCTATATCCTTTCATTGAGTATAGCCTATCCTATTCATGTTTGCCTCAACCGGATTAAGAGAGGATTAAGGTAAGATTATTAGCTTAAGTTTATAAGTTAATAATCTTTTACTTTGAAGCTCCCTCAAATCCCCTCACTCCCTCATCCTTCATACCCTTCCTTCCATCCCATTCCACGGTCTAAAGCATCCAAAAGGCCTAGCAAACACATCCATCACCAAGAACATACAACCGGGCTCAAGTGAGCTAATTTCAGCTTCCACAACTAGAAAAGTGGCACGGCCTACCCGTGCTCCTAAGCACGACCGTGCCACCTTGACCCGACTCAAACCTTTGTGTTTTTGATCTCTTTTGATGTGTGTTAGCTTGGGATCCTTCCTCCCTTGAGACATACATCATATTTGATATCAGAGCAAAGGTTTCACCTTGGCCTAGCATCCGCTTCCACTTCCACAAAGCATCCACTTCCCTTCTTCTCCACAAACTGATTTCTCCCTTTAATTCCAACATGTCTTCAACAAGTATGTCTTTGGAAGAAAGATTTTAGTCATTGATGAAGCAAAATGAGTTCTTGGCAAGCAAAATCTGAGAGGATTCACAAAGAAACCAAGAGGCTCAAGCACAGAATGAGTACCTAAGGAAGCAGTTGGGTTCGTTCATGAAGCAAAAGCAAAGAATGAATGAAGAAACTCTGCAGTCTAAACCCAAGGCACGTGAGCAAGTTCATAGTCATGATGTTGATTCGTCAAGTGAAGAAGAAATGCCTAGGATGGCTAGAAGAGAGCCACGAAATCAAGCCAGTACCAACGACTTCAGAGTTGAAATTCCTGAATTTGAAGGGAAACTTGATCCTGAAGAGTTTATTGATTGGTTGAATACAGTTGAAAGAATCTTTGAATATAAGGATATTCCTAATGATAAGAAGGTTAAGTTGATAACCATAAGACTCAGAAAGTATGCATCCTTATGGTGGACAAACTTGAATGCTAAAAGGCTTAGAGAAAGAAAAGCAAGAATCCATGCTTGGGAAAAGATGAAAGCTAAGCTTAAAGCAAGGTTCCTTCCACCAACGTATGTCCAAGATTGCTACTCCCAATTTCATAATCTCACTCAAGGTACTATGAATGTTGAAGAGTATACTCGTGAGTTTGAGAAGTTGATGATTAAATGTGACATGCAAGAACCTGAAGAACAAACCATAGTTAGATACTTGGGAGGTCTTGATCCTAGGTATTCTAATGTGGTGGAGTTGCAAGCCTATGCTTCTTTTGATGATGTTTGTGTATTAGCTCATAAGGTGGAGCAGCAAAAGAAGGCTAAACAACCCCAAAAACCCACATACACAAAGCCTTTCATTCAGAACCAACCTTTTAACAAGGGGAGTTCCAACCCACCTACTAAACCACAAACTCCCTCTCCCTTTAAGCCACAAACTCCCTTTCCCTTTAATCCACAAAGAACCACGGCTCCTCAAAAAGCTCCAGCAACCCCATTTCGGCCTAACCCAAACCCCATGAGCAATAGAAGATGTTTCAAGTGTCAAGGGCTTGGTCATATTGCCTCAGAATGTCCAAACAGAAAAGTTATCACTTTGGCTGAGTGGACCGCCGTGAAAGAGGATTTTAAAGAGGAAGAAAACGAGGTTGAAAGTGAGTCAGAAATTGAAGAAACTCAAGATGAGGTTATTGAGGAAGCAGATGAAGGTGAACTCTTAGTTTTGAGAAGAGTTTTAAGTAATCAGAAAGGAGCTAAGGGTGAACAAAGAGAGAATATCTTTCACACTCGATGTACCACCCAAGGAAAGATATGTTCTTTGATCATTGATGGAGGAAGTCGCGCTAATGTGGTTTCTCTAAGTATGATTGAGAAACTAGGGCTACAAACAATGACTCACCCACATCCATACAACATCCAGTGGCTAAATCAAAGTAAGGGCATTCAGGTGAATTCTCGTTGTTTGATTTCCTTTTCCATTAGAAAGAACTATCAAGATGAGTTATGGTGTGATGTTATTCCTATGGATGCATGTCATGTGTTATTAGGACGACCATGGTTGTATGATCGAAAGGTTATACATAATGGTTATCTTAATCCTATTCATTTTCCAAAGATGGCAAGAAGATTACCCTAGCCCCATTATCCCCCTCCAAGCTCCACGAAATTCAACCACAAAAAAAGCCTAAGCATGTTGATTGTTTGCTATCCGTGAGTGAACCCATTTTAAAGGCTTCTCAACATGAGTTTAAGGCCTTTAGAGAATGAATATTGAACGTCCAAAGTGACCCAGAAAATATGTTGCCTACTCACCCAATTGCAAAGACACTCCTTGAAAATTTCTGTCATGTATTCTCCGATGAGATTCCCACGGGTTTACCCCCAAAAAGAGACATACAACACCACATTGATCTTATTCCTGGTTCCGTCCTACCTAACAAACCAGCATATAGGATGAACCCAAAGGATACTAATAAGATTCAAAGACAAGTTGCAGAGTTACAGGAAAAAGGATTGATTCGAGAGTCTTTGAGTCCCTGTGCCGTTCCAGCTCTTTTAGTACCAAAGAAAGATGGAGGAATGAGAATGTGTGTTGATAGCAGGGCCATTAACAAGATTACAATCAAGTACAGGTATCCCATACTAAGACTTGAAGATATGCTCGACGAGTTATATGGCTCCAAGGTGTTTTCAAAGATTGATCTTCGAAGTGGTTACTACTAAATCAGAATTAGAGAAGGTGATGAATGGAAGACAGCTTTCAAAACAAAGGTGGACTCTATGAATGGTTGGTAATGCCTTTTGGTCTTTCTAATGCACCTAGTGCTTTCACGAGGTTAATGAACCAAGTGTAGACCTTATATTGGAAAGTTTATGGTAGTATACTTTGATGACATTCTGGTTTATTCTAAGAATGAGCATGAGCATCAAGATCACCTAACTCAAGTTATACTTGTCTTAGAACGTGAGAAGTTATTTGGTAACCTTAAGAAGTGTGCTTTCTTCACTCCTGAAGTTACATTTCTTGGTTATATTGTGACTGAAGATGGAATAAACGTAGATGAAAGTAAGGTAAAAGCCATTCGGTCTTGGCCTATACCTAAGAGCATACATGATGTTAGAGCTTTTCATGGTTTAGCTTCATTCTACAGGAGATTTATTCGCAGTTTCAGTACTATTATGGCTCCTATGACTGAAGTGATCAAAGGAACATCCTTTGTATGGACTGCCAAAGCTCAATCTGCCTTTGAAGATATCAAAGCAAAACTTACTCAAGCACCGGTACTTGCTTTACCATGCTTTAGTAAGATATTTGAAGTTGAATGTGATGCCTCTGGTGTAGGTATTGGTGGAGTTCTTACGCAAGAAGGTAAACCCCTTGCCTTCTTTAGTGAAAAGCTATGTGAATCTAGAAGAAAGTATTCCACCTATGACAAAGAGTTTTATACTATTGTGAGATGTTTAGAGCATTGGAGTCATTATCTCATTGCTAGTGAGTTTATCTTACATTCTGACCATGAAGCATTGAAGTACATATAAGGGCAGCATAAATTAAACTCCAGGCACGCCAAATGGATTGAGTTTATGCAATCATATCATTTCACCATCAAGCACAAGTCAGGTAAACTCAATCAAGGTGCAGATGCTCTATCACAGAGGTATCTACTGTTATTTCAATTAGATCCTTGCATACTTGGTTTTGAGCATCTAAAGATTCTGTATGACAATAATGAAGACTTTGGGGAATTATATGCTGAATATTCTAAACACCCCAAAGGAGATTTTCATGTTCAGGAGGGCTTTCTATTCAAGGGAGCTCAATTATGTATTCCAAAGTGTAGTACAAGAGAGCTATTGATTAGAGAAGTTTATGGAGGATCATTAGCTAGGCATTATGGAGAAAACAAGACTGTTATCATGCTAAGAGAGCATTATTATTGGCCAGCTATGGAAAGAGACGTCCAAGATATGCTTAAAAGGTGTGGAACTTGTCAAGTGGCAAAGAGTCATTCACTACCCCACGGTTTGTATACTCCATTGCCAATCCCCACTTCACCATGGGTTGATGTAAGTATGGACTTTATTCTTAGATTACCTAAAACACAAAGGAACAAAGACTCTATTTTTGTTGTTGTTGATAGGTTTTCTAAGATGTCTCATTTCATTCCATGTAACAAAACAAATGATGCTACTCACATTGCTGAATTGTACTTTAGAGAAGTAATGAGGTTGCATGGTATTCCCAAGTCAATTATTTCTGACAGGGATACCAAGTTTTTGAGTCATTTTTGGGTTACATTGTGGAAAAAGATGGGTACCAAGCTGAAATATAGTACCACTTGTCACCCACAGACTGACGGACAAACTGAGGTTACTAATCGAACCTTAGGGACTCTCGTAAGAACTTTGATTAAACCTCATGCGAAGGCTTAGGATTTGCTCTTACCCCATGCAGAGTTTGCTTATAACAGGACACCAGGCAGGGCTACTGGTCACTCTCCATTCAAGGTGGTCTATGGAATTGATCCCCTAGGTCCACTTGATCTCATTCCACGATCTTTTGATCAAAAGCCACATCCAGATGCAGCAGCAAGGGTAGAACAAATCAAGAAGGTCCATGAGTTGGTGAGGAGCAAGATTGAAAAGTCTAATGAAGCCTATCAAGCTCAAGCCAACAAGCATAGGAGAAAGATTGCATTTCAACCAGGAGACCTCGTGTGGATCCATCTAAGGAAAGAGAGATTCCCAACCAAAAGAAAGAACAAGCTTATGCCACGAGAAGATGGTCCTTTTGAGGTACTCGAACGTATTAATGATAATGCTTACAAAGTCGATTTGCCAGGTGATTATGGAGTGTCAGCCACATTCAATGTAGCTGATTTGCAAGCTTACCACGAAGATGACTACCTTGTCGATTTAAGGATCAAATCTTCTCAACAAGGGGAGGATGATGTAGCCCCCACCACCATTAGCAATGAAGAAGGTCCAACAAGTCAATCAAGGTCCAATACAAGCTCCAAGATACAAGCCATGGTCCAAATTGTCCAAACATCCCAAGGAGGTGCACACGGGTTCAAGAACCAAACCTTACCCGGTTTTGTGCACTTGATTTCCTAAGCTTTAAGGAGGCTTAAGTCCTTAATTTTTGCATTTTGATAAACCTTAAGATGTCCCCTTTCATGTCCCAATATTAGTTTAGCACTATCCAAGTCATAGAAAGGAGGAACAAGGTATTTTGTCAAACCGGTCAGAATTGCACCAATCTGCACAGTTTTTTCTTTTAGCTTGAAAACCCCACTTAAACTTTGTTTAACCTTAATTTCTTGGTTGGGAGGGTTTAAACACATTCTAAACTTTCTCCCATGGGTTAAAACCAGAGTTAAACTCGTTTTTGCTAAGGTTAAACCAAGCCCCAAAACCGGCCACAAAACTATCCAAGAACCCGGTTCAGCAGTCCGGTTTTATTTTGCCTTCTCCGGTGGGTTTTCTTCACTTCAATAGATATGGCACGCCCCTCAAGGCTGGGAACACATCCCAAAGTCCCAATGATGAGCTGCAACCTTGAGAAGAACAACCAATGGGAGAGGAGCTGCCATGGAAGATGTCCCCTCTTTGTAATTGGCTAGCCGTAAAGCATTGTCCCCTTTTTGCTGTCCAATGGCAAGAGAGGAGGTTTATCAGCTGCTTTGGCTTATGTTTAAGCTAATTACAATGTAAACATCAATTGTCTTGCTTTCCTTAATGTTAAAGGATGTAATTAAGCTAGCTAAACCTAGGTGACAACCGGTTTTGCTCTAACCGGGTATGTTTAGCTAATTAAGACCTTTCCTCCCTAGGAAGGAAAGGATTAGTAAGGTGCTTGCTTGCTTGTGTGCTTGCTTGACATGCTTACTAAAGGAATGCACGGCCATGGCAAGAAAAAAGCCAGCTTTTGTTGAATGAAAATCAGTTTGAAAGCTTGAAAGCTTTCTCTCTCAAATTCTTGGTTGCTTATTCTTAATTAGGCCAATTAAGGTGGTGTTCAAGTCAAGTCTTAACCATGATTAAGTGGTGATATCTGCATCTTAATCAAGATTAAGGGCACTAAACTCAAGATTGGTGGTGTTTCTGTATCCTTTCATTGCGTTTAGCCTATCCTATTCGTGCTTGCCTCAACCGGATTAAGAGAGGATTAAGGTAAGATTATTAGCTTAAGTTTATAAGTTAATAATCTTTTACTTTGAAGCTCCCTCAAATCCCCTCACTCCTTCATCCTTCATACCCTTCCTTCCATCCCATTCCACGGTCTAAAGAATCCAAAAGGCCTAGCAAACACATCCATCACCAAGAACATACAACCGGGCTCAAGTGAGCTAATTTCAGTTTCTACAACCAGAAAAGTGGCACGGCCTACCCGTGTTCCTAAGCACGACCGTGCCACCTTGACCCGACTTAAACCTTTGTGTTTTTTATCTCTTTTGATGTGTGTTAGCTTGGGATCCTTCCTCCCTTGAGACATACATCATGATTCCTACTATAGGATTCTCAAAATAGAACTAGAACACAAGTATGTTAGTTTTGATCTAACCTGCATAGCTCTGGTAAAATGGCCATAACGTTTTCCACATACCTCAAATTAAGGCGATTAAAAAGGAATCTAAAAGCTAACACACTATCCTATTTACCCACCAAAAATCATAATTTTTCAATGGGCCGATAATTACCAGTTTAATCACAAAACTTGCCCTGTTTTCTAAAATTTTCTAGCCTTCACTATCAAGGCTTTCTCCTTTCTTTTCACACAATTCCCCATCCAAAATTACACCTTAAAGTCATGTAACAAGCCTTTGGTCCTCCGCATCACCATACAAAACCATCACAATCAATTTCACTTCAAAATCATGTACATCAAAGAAGATTATTTTTCAATCAAATATACACTAATAACATGCTCGCTATCAAAGCAAGGTTAAACCCTTGCATAAGCAATAAAGCCCTAACTTTTGGCCAACTTCCACTTCATCCAAGATCACCAAGAACATCCTTATAATATTATTAGAGATTAAAGCCACTAAATCAAATACAAGAATCCAAGAAAAACAAACTTCCCACTTAAAGCTTGCATGATTATGAATAACCCTAACCCTAACATGCTCCCAACTCAACTCCACCGTGGTCAACATCAAAATAACTCTTATTTCTTATCAAAATATCACGATCAACAATCAAAAACATCAAAACCAGAGTCAAAACTAAGATAAAAATCGAAACCAACAAGATTAAGATTAAGGTTATGCACTTCAAGCTTGACAAAAATAGAGATAGAGGTGATGTTTAGTGGTTTTGATGATAGAGGATGGTAGCTAGTGATACTAGGGTGTCCGGGGGAGTCGGAGGTAGCCCAAAGTTAGTTGAAAATTGGCCAGAAAACACCAGAATCAGCTGGGAGAGAGGGCTGGCCTGGTTAGAGAGAGAAAGGAGAGAGAAGATGGGTTTGAGTTTTGGTTGTATTTTTTTGACTTGTCCAACAACTTGGCTGAGTTTTTATCTTGAAAAGTGATTTTTAGCTAACCATGGTTAAGCTTAATCATGGTAATTAGTTAGGTTAAGAAAGCAAACACAATGGGCTTCAAATTGGGCTGAAGAAAGTCGGATTCGGGAATAGAACGCTTCATAACAATAACGTTTTTGCGTACTCAAATTTAAATTTTTGTAATGTTACGGAAAACAAAATAAATTACTTAGATTAAACTTATTAGGGTCTACTATCAATTCTTCCAAAGTTTTCGTTAATAATTAAAGAAATAAACAAAACCCGAATTGTCAAGTGAGGGCCCAAATAAATTTTTTCCACCGGGATGATTAAATACGATAAATAAATATGAGAAAATTATTAAGACGAGGTCATTAAATAAATAAACATAATTTAGGGTTGGGCTGTTACAGTACAAAATGAATCGGGCCACAATTTGGGCCCAAATGAATTGGGCCAAACTTAATGAATTTGGGCCCAAATGTTTTTGCATGCTTAAAAATTAAATTTTTGTGACATTATGAAAATAATTTAACACCTAATCATATTTACTGGGGACTAATATCGATTCATTCGAAATTGTCATGTAAATGAACTCGAATTGTAAAGTGGGATCCAAAATGAATTCACCCAATCGGGATGATTAAATGAGATAAATCAATGTGAAAAATTAATAACATGGCTCAATTAAATAAATAAACATGATTTAGAGTCGCGCTATTGTAGTTTGATAGAGAGAGCCGAGAGAGACAGTAAGAGAGAGGGAGGGGGGGAGAGAGAGAGAGAGAGACAAAGGAGTAGATGAGTGGTGGAGACTATGGAGTGGAGGCTGGAGTCAGTCAAAGAGTAAAGCAGCTCAAGCAAGGCAGCACCCCAGATTCGCAGAAGCCAGAGGTGAAGCAAGGCACTAAGGTAGAAGGGCCAGTCGGCCACAATTCAAATTATAGCCCAGGGCACCACGCCCAAATTTTAAAACTTAATTTTTAACAGTCCATGGTCCAGTCCGCCAGTCCATCTGGTCCAGACCGGGACCGGACCAAAGACCGAACAAGGACAACTTAAAGACCGAAGACCGAACTGAATTTATTCGGTCCAGGTTGGTCTTCAGACCGATCCGCTTCTGGACCGAAAAATGAACAGCCCTAGACACAATACAACAAAAAGGCAAAGGGACAAGCTTTCTCGGTTTCACGAATTCATCCCCATGATATATCGGACTACAAGCAAGACAAGGTTTACACTTTTCCATCAACATTATATTCTAAGTTAAGAATGTTCCTGGGAGAAAAATGAAATAAGTTGTTAAATACAAATTAATGACAATAATCTAAATATTTTGTAATTTAGGGATAAGAAAATGGTGCGACACAAGGAAAGAGTTCAGAGACAAAAGGGCATTGTTGCCAAAAGAAAAAAGCATGATTATGAAGAGGAAGAAGAAACTCTTGCTAACACAAATCAAGATGGTGAGGCAACTATCATCAAGAGAGCAAAACTAATGTAAGTGTATTATTTTTTATTACTCAAAGTAAATAACATTGTACTTATACAAAATATTTGACTAACATATTCTTTTTCAAATGGCTCCTCTACCGAAAGAAAGTGATGAAGAATAGTATCGACTGTGACAATCAGGTAGAGACCAAAATCCATAAGTGGACTACATCAATTAGTTTCCAATTCAAGCATTGTGCGAAAAATAGTTCAATAGGTCAAATAACATAATAGGTTCATCAAGGTTCGAGAGATGTAATTTTGTAATATTTATGATATATCTACTTTTCTATAGTGCAAAATTTAATGCAAAAATTATATTAAATATCTACTGTTCTATATTTTGCTCACATCCACGGAAAAACAAAGAAAAACATGATTATAAATGATGATAATGAGAATGGGACTCTCTCATGGGTGAAAAGTTAAATGCATAGGAATCTCTCAGACGGTGACAAATGCAATTGAAAATTTGATCATTTTTATCAATCGAAATATGTATTTAACTCCTTTATTTTCAAAAAAATAATGACTTATTTAATTTATAATATAATGTTAAATAATAAGGTTTTAGTATAACGTTTTATCACTTGAGATTATACTTTTTGCTCAAAAAACACATAGTATAATTAGTTCTTTAAGCAAATTTAAAGGTAAATTAGTTGTTTTAGTATAATTGTTTTAAATGTTTTTAAAGAGATAGTGACGATTAAACCCATGGGAATCTGTTAGGGGGAAAATACAATTGATCATTCGATCATTTGATCATCATTTGATAATCTTACTATAGGAAATACGTATTTAACTCCTTCATTTTAAATAAAAAGACAATTTATTCAACTAGTAATACAATATTAAATAATACATTTTTAAAAAAATTGTATTATGTTTCACTGTAGGTTATATTTTGTGCTCATAAATGAAACAGTATAATTAGTTCCTTTAGCAAAGTTAAATTTGAATTTAATATGAAAATTAAGATATAAGAGTAAGTTAGAAAAATTAATATATAAGAGTAGGTTGTCTACATATGGACATACCCACAATAGAGCATAACTGACTTCATAAATTAGCAATACTACCATGCATTAATTGCTTAGAAAAGAACCAGACATAAGAATTAGAACCACATTGATCAATTAATCAATTGCAAATATCTTTACGATTGTCAAAAGAAATGTAATAATCCAAGTTAAAAAAAGAAATTGTTTTATTCTTGTCTTTTGTAACAATTATTAGTTTGAATTTGGATGACCTTATTTCTAATTCCATAATCATCCTCTAACAATATATCCTCGATGACATGATGGGTGAGATTGTGCATTAGGCATGGTATACATGCAAATACCAAAATTTGAGCTCACAAATGGTTGAAATTCAAATCCCCAAAGCATAGAAAGACCTCACAACATTTCAGCACGAATTCAAGAAAATTAGAAACTAAAACTTGCAAAAAAAGTCAAGGAAAAGAAATTTTGGCCTAAGTTTTACTCCTAATGCTTCTTTACACTCTGGATACAATTCTAAACACAGAAATTTGCCCATCAAATCCTCAAAAATCGAGGTTCAAACAACCAAACCAGACAAAACTTCAAATCCCCCACATTGATGCAATTTTAAGTTTCCCATTTAAAATGCCTAGAATCTGATGAATAATGTAAAAATAAGCAAGATAGAAGCAATTATCTTCTGATTTGATGCAAAAAATGGAGGTCTTAAGCTTAATGATAGTCAACAATGGAGGTTTTGGAGTGGAGGACTCGAAATCAGGAAGCAAAATGAATATAAAAAATTGAAACTACGTTTTTAAAGCTTGCAGAACCTAACAGCAAATGAAAACACTTAGTAGTTGCCGCTACGTTCAAAGTTACGTAGCTAGAAAGTAGCAGCATGCCTAGTCATGTTGCCACCTTAGCAACCCACTCAGCGGCATTCTAATCGTACTGTTGAGGTCTGATTTCAAAAATAATGATTTGTTTGCACAAGCATGAGCAACTTGTGTTCATTTCCATGAACCTCGGCCCCACAACCATGCAAAATAAATGGTGAGCACCCTTTCAACTCCATTCCACTATGTCAAAATTTTTAATAGAAAAACTCTTTCTTAAATGTTTAGTAGGTATAAGACCTTTAGGCCTCCAATTTTTGTAAAGAGATGTCAGACCTTCAAGCCTCAAATTTTTTAATACGTGTGATACCTTCAACCTCAAATTTTTTAATAGATGTGAGAACTTCAAGTCTCAAAATTTTTAATAGGTGTGATACCTTTAAGTCTTAAATTTTTTAAATAGTTATAAGACCTTCAAGCATCAAATTTTAGCAGGTGTAAGACTTTTGAGCCTCAAATATTTACATAGTTGTGAAATCTTCAAGCCTTTTTAATAGGAGTGAAACCTTCACGCCTCAAAATGGTTTTACAAATGTGAGACCTTCAAGCCTCAAAATATTTTAACCATTTCTCTGTATCCTTTTCAAACCCTTCTCAAGCATACTCCGAACTTTTCAACCGTCTTCTCCTCAGTAGGAGTTTGAACACCTAAGGCGAGGCTTATACCCCAAATGCTCTCTTGTATTCACTACTGCAACCGCATCTATCCTACATGACATTACATACTTTGCCCTTTACCTTGATAGCCTTAATAAAAGTGGGGGCCTTTCATAAGCACCAAATTGGTGCCTACAAGATTTTAGATGAGTTGTGTCCTTGTATTTCTATGTATTATTAACCGATGATGATGATTATCCAACCCATTGACGGTGAAGCAACATCATACTCTAATTCACAACAATCAGTCTGCAAATGAAATATCTTCTAATGTCAAAAAATTCTTAAAAAGTTTTAAAAGTATTTAAAAATCCAAAAGTTTCGAAAACAACTTCAAAGAAAGCAAAAGTCTTAGGGTTTTAAGCGGTATGCTAAAGTTGACACTTGAAACCAAGACCTTAAGAATAAGTTAGTGAGATAGTCACTAATGGGATGGCACATCCCCTCACATTCAAACTATCGCAAACAATTCATTCGAGGTAAAACAAAGGAGACAATGGTATGCTTCAAGTAGCAGTTGAAAGCCAGCTGTAAGTTTTACAAGTCTAGCAGATACCAATGGGACCCAATGTGTGTTGCTGGTTCCTGCCTTGTTACCTGCTTCATAAATGCCACATGTTTTTAATTGTGGGATTCCTATAATCTGCCTGATTAGCAAGACCACAACAAAGTTAGAAGCAATTAAGTAGAGATGGGTAATAGGTCGTGTCGGGCCGGGTTCGTGTTTGTATCGAACTCATACAGGTTGAGAATTTCTCAACCTAAACCTAACCCGTTTATTAAACGGGTTGAAAAATCTAGACCTATACACATTTAATTTTTAAACGGGTTGACCCACTTAACCCGTTTAAGATAAATAGGTCAAGTTCAGTCACTTAATTAACTATTTACATATTTAATATTTTCAATTAATACGCAATTACAGTGTTAAAAGTTAAGTTTACATATCACATTAAATAATTACTCATTGAAATTCTTTAGATTCGTCATAATTTATAATTTCTAAAAATTTTTATATTATTAATTATCTAATAAAAAGTAAATGGATCAATAAAAAATGAAAAAATGAGTTGATTTATTTAACTCATTTAATTAAACGGGTTAAATAGGTACTTTTTCGTGTCCAGAATCTCGACCTGAACATAACCCGTTTAATTAAACAGGTTGAACATGTCAATCCATTTAATTAAACGGATCGAAAATTTATTCCCAAACCCACTTATCTTTGTGTCGGTTTCGGGTCGGTAATCATGTCGGATCAGCTTTTCCCATCTCTACAATTAGGCAATTCTACCCATATTTATGAAAATTTTGTCAATAAGATAACTTAATTTTAGCCCTTGATTTATAGTTTGGTTGGTAAGGTTACCATGCTAGCATCACAAAAAGGAAGGAAGGAGACACTTGGCAAATTCGTCTCTAAAGACCACACCTAAGAGAAACTCTGTCTCTCTAAATTCTGCCTTTCTCTTCACCAAAAACACTTTCAAGAAACAAAACTCTATAAAACTCTTCTCTCAAAATCTCTTGAACTTAGACTAAATGTTCAACCTACTATTCCAATATAATTAGGAGAAAGGATTCAAGTGCAAGTTTGCTTCACCAACCGTTCAAATTGAGGTAGGTTTGAAGGGTCATGGACAAGGAAAATAACTTGGTTATAGCTTTCTTCATTTCTTTCATTTACAACCATGTCTATCTTTGATCTTCCTTGAATATGTCTTTATTGTTCTTTTTTTGTACATAAAATAACATATGCTCATGATAAAGTGGCCACCAAATGTATTGCTTTTTGTACATTTTCTTTCATTATAAAAATGGCTTGCTAACAAATAGTCATAAAAACATCTCTCACTATTTGCCTCACTAAATAAGACTAAAATCATGAAAAAAACCTTTTGCATTGAACCAAAAAATAAAAGTGTTAATACATTCATTCCTTCTAGAGGTTGCTTCTTGAAGGGGGTGGTCTTAAGGTGGTTTTCACGATTCATTAGAATGTGCCTTTGCCCCCGAATGCATTCTCATGGTTTATAGCCATGGAGTTCTTTTTTTTTTCTAAATAATCCCCATTCGAATATCTGCAATTATAACTTGTAGACGAAAATTATTTCCCTTCTTGAAAATCAAGTTATATGTCTCATGGTTGCCCCTTTTTGTTTAAGAACACGGTTGATATAGAAGGCATTGGGAATTTTTAATAAAACTATGGGATTGTATATTACCTTAAAAATGTGCTCGCAACTCTAAAAACTAAATGCTAAGCCAGTCTACCACATAAATCTATGGAACCACCACTTTGAAAAAGCTAAATCCAATGCACCCCTTCTTGAAAGAGGGCGGTCCGCAAAGGAGAAATGATTAGTTGAGCCTTGGGGAACCCAGGCCGGACCCCTGTGTGGACCACATGCTATAGGTCCAGGCACTCTCACACCCATAAGCCGCCATTTTCATGTATTTTTATTTGAAGTGTGTCCATGCTTCAAAGTAGAGCAAAGAGTCTATTAGGGTATTAGCTTGAACATTAGAAATACAATACTTCATATTCTTTCAGTTTAATTCAGCCACCATCTATCACCAAACTTCCTTAAGTAGGCCTTGGTTGTCTTTCTTGCAGTCTACTTTACCTCACTACGATCTCTAACACAAATTCTCTTCGCCTTGGCAATCTAATATAGACTAGGAGTGTGCAAAACCAATTAATCGGAGTTTCAGTTAACCAAAAGTCGGTTAACCGGTTTTTCAATTCAAGAAAATTTCAAACAATAACCGAATTAAAAACTTTGGTTAATTGATTTTTGATTAACTAAAAAGTTCGGTTGGTCGAAAACCCGAACCATAATCGAACAGAAAAAATCGATTAACCAATTTTTCACCGGGTTACCAGTTGGTTGTTTACAAATAATGAAAAAAGCCGGCTTTTTTAACTAAAATGTTCATTTTTCATGTTTAAAATACTAGCCTGGGGCCGTGCTTTGCACGAAGCATGTTCAAATAGATATTTTGTAGATATATTATCGAAATAATAAACGAATACTTATGGTATACATGATTAATATTATAATTTCGATGAGATAAGGGAAAAACTCAATGAAAAAGTTAAGTATATAGTAACTTCGTGCATAACCAATGGGATTAACAATTGAAAATTATATGATTATGAAAAAAGTCTATATAAGTCTGATGGAGACAGCAGATAGTAAATTTGTTGCAAAGCATACTAAATGGGGCGATGATAAGTCAATCTATAATGCCAATAATGAAAAGTCCACCTCCTCCTATTATTAGTAAGCAAAAATTTATGAAGTCGTTGATTGTCTAGTGAAGTTAAGTAGAAACTATTTTAAAGTGGGTTTAGTTTGAGTTTCACATGTAACACAAAATTTGTCTTTCAACGAAAATAATTTGAACATTATATTTATGCTAATATATAACTTTTTTGGCTATTTAAAGTGGCTCATTAGGGGATGCTAATATAATTATGTATTCATAGTTTGTACATTTGGTTTTCAAGTCAACTCAATAGCTTCATGGGTTTTGATATAAACTTCCCATACCCTTATGTTGTCATATAAGAGATGGATTGAGTTCAGATTTGTGGATTGAGATATTTCTTAGTTTGAAGCGTTATAGCGATTTGGGGCATTTTATTTTAAATGGTAAAAGATTAATTATAATTTTAGGTGTTTTATGAAAAGAAATTGATTATTGGATTTGTATGGTTTAAAAGAAAACAAAAATTATTTCATTTTTCTTGTGTGTTAAATAGATTAGATTCTGGTCAATTTATTTGAAATGCTAAAAAATTAATTATACTTTTAAGATTTACATGAATTAAATTTAATCATACGATATGTATGCTTTGAAAGAAAAAGAAAAATATTTCGTTTATTTCATTCTGTTAAATAAATTATATTAAATGCGAAAGAAATTCAGCTTTACCTGCCTAATATGATGATTGTGTTTCATTTTTAATTTTTTTATATTTCACGTTCAACCCTTGCAATATGTTATATTATGCTTACAATATGTAATTTTTCAGCACAACCCTTATATATGTATGATCATAATTAATATTGACTACGTTATTAAATTCAAAAACAAAGATAACAACGACGATAACGGCAACAATGACAACAGCAATAGTAATAATGGGAATAATCATGGAAATCATATTTATATTTCTATTATCTCTAATAATACATGCTCATTAAATGTGAACGAAATTCAACTTCACCGGCCTAATATGATGATCGTGTTTTATTTTTAATTTTTTTATATTTCTCGTTCAACCCTTGCAATATGTTATATTATGCTTATAATATGTAATTTTTCAGCACAACCATTACATATACATGATCATAATTAATATTGACTATGTTATCAAATTCAAAGAGGAAGATAACATCGCCAACAACGACAATGATGACAATAACAACAATAGTAATAATGAAAATAATCATAGAAATCATATTTATTTTTCTTTTATCTCTAGTAATACATGCTGAAATTTATATTTGTATCAAAAAATACAAAATATTAATAATAATAATCATGAAAATCAAAAATATTTATTATTTCTTTATAATTGTGTATATTATGTTATGTGTTAATAATAAGGTGTCACACAAGGTTTTATTGCTTGTTCAGTAATTATAATTTGGTTCCTTAAGTTAAAACTTCTAAAATATGAATGTATTCTATAATAATGGACTAATAAAAAATTTTATATCCATTATAATCTCTCAATATCTCATTCATAATTAGATGATCATAATTCATATTGACTATATTATCAAATTCAAACCGAAAGATAACAATGATGACGACAATAATGACGACAACAACAATAATAGTAGTAATGGAAATAATCATGAAAATCATATTTATTATTCTATTATCTCTAATAAATTAATAATACATGCTCAAATTTAGATTTGCATTGAAAAATATAAAATATTAATAATAATGATGGAAATCAAAAATATTTTGGTATGTAGGTGCCAGAAAGGGCAATACAATACAATGAAGGAAGGGGGAATCGAACCTAAGACCTAATGTGCCCAGTAAAGAGTACAATACAATGAGAGGGGGTCGAACATCAGATCTAATGTGCCTAGTAAAGAGAGAGAGATTATTGTATATGCTATCTATTGAGGCGGTTATCGAGATAAATCCAAGGGCTTAGATTGCCTACGATTTTGATAAGCGGTTGTGAAGCAACATATATCCGAAATTCACTCTCATGTTAGCATTTTCTATTTCTTCAACGCTCAGCCCCTTATACATTTTAGCGTTTATAGTATAAAGATTTGCATCACAATTAAATTTCAATTACCATTCACAAATAATAAAAAAAAATGTTCACTTTCTTACCCAAAATTTTCATTCTTTATGTTTAAATTCTTTTTAAAAGGTTCGGCTAAAGGCCGATTAACCGAATTTTCACATCGTCTGAATCTTAACGAAACTGGAAATTGAAAATTTTTTGGTTTGGTTAACTGAACTGATTTTTATGAAAATTTGTTCGGTAAACCAATTTTTCTGTTCGGTTTTTTCGGTTTTCAGTTCTCAGTTTTGGTTTTTTTTGGGCATACCCTTATTGCAAACATTTTAAACACGTAAACAACTAGCCATAAAGTAAAAGTAGTCAAACAATTGTGTAAAGTCTATAGCCTATCCCACACGCTAACCCAATCATAAATCCATCGAATTTATTCCATTTTGGTTAGCATACTATTCTGATGTTAACTGTAACGCCTTGACATCTCGAAGAATTAGGGAAGCTTATGAGCTAAGGCATTATGTGCATCACATGGGAATGCCATAAGGCTCACTAAGACAATCAATTAGAGAAAAATAATGAAACCTAAATAAAATACGCATCTAAAGCACAATTTTATTCCAAAACATGGCTCTAATGTAGCGTTTGGTTGAAAGTAATGCAATCACTATGCAATAAAATCAATCATGTAATGCAATGGTTAGTGTAATGAAATGGGATAATAATTGCATTACAATGTTTAGTTACAAAATTTTTACAAGTGCAATGGAATGGATTCATTTACAAACAATACTTAATTTTACACATGACGTGAAGTACTTGCAATTCAATTCGCATTTTATGTTTGCCTATTTTAATTACTTGTAGCTTTATTGATAATTATCATCCAACATCTTATCCTCATGATGACGATGTTTCACATGAAACTTACTTCACTCTATTTCTTTTATTGTACTAATGTAATATTGTTCAAGTTTACCAAGTTGAGAGATGATGATGATGATGATGATGTGTGTGAGAGAGAGGGTGTCTAGAACATACAAAAATACAGTTATAATAATACGGTCCTGATTTAGGTTAAACTTTATCTAATATGGAGAGGAGAGAGAGGGGTGAGGGGGCATCAAACCTTTAAAAAATGGTGTCAAAGTAATAAGAAAGGGGAAGTAGAGGAGAGACAATGGAGAGAAGACAAAGAAAGTTCTCAAATATAATAGCTTATAGTTGGGTACATTTTGATTCAAAGATATGCAATCACAATTATTTAGGAAAAGTCAAGTAATTGTAGTTGCATAGATTGAGGTAAATGTGATTATAATGCAATCTTGATTACATTCCTTAATGGTAACCAAACATGATAATGGAATCACCATTACTATTTTGATTGCATTGCCACTTTGATTACATAGAACCAAACAAGCCATAAGAGTCAAACAAAAGTAAAGGCACTACTGCAAGTAGTAAGCCTCAAATCAACCAGTTCTGATTTCTCTCTGAACCAAGTCCCTTTCTCGGAAGACCTAACAAAGGAAAATATAAAAGAGTACGCCAAACAGATCAAGTACAATATGACTTCATATTGTAAATAAACTTCAATGCACATTCCAAATTACTTTATTTGCTAAAAAAGTAAAAACTATTATTCATATATTATCTTGTATAAGCGCTTGCGCGTTAGCGAATTTACGTTCCATATATCTAATAATAAAGATAAGGAGTTCCATCTCCATTATAATCATTTAAGTTATATGTGCATAGTGGATTTGGAAATCCTACCGTTCATCAATGTTCATTAGAGCATTAGTAGGTCCACCTTTAGCTATGACAAAACACATTCGAACACTTGACTAGTAATTAACAACAATATACTCGTCAAGCAGTTATCAATTAGTGTCATAATGATAATAACAATATCTCTAATAACATTATAGGGTCTTGAGCCACCATTATCAGCTAACAAAAAAGAGTATGAGTTACTTTATCCATTATTGTGACTAACATGCATGTATAAAAGATTGTGCATTTTCTTATTTTATTAGGTAATGTTTTCGAGGCTATTATATATCCTCTATTGTTTCTAACTTGGGGCTTCACCATTATTTTTTTTCAAGGATGATTGTACTTAACAGCCCCAAGAAACACAAATAAAAAGTTTATCAACTTTTTTTTAGTGTTTTTCAAAAATTTGTGGAAAACAAGTCTGATAAAAAAATAAAATTTATTAAAGTGATGGTGGTCCTGAATTCGATAATGAACCTCTCAAAAAGCATTTTCTAGATTATGATATTTCATTTAGAATGTCATGTCCACAAGTCCTAGAAAATGGGTTGCAGAAAGGAAACATCCACATAAAATTGAGGTAGCATGAGCGATGTTCATAGAGGCCAATGTACATGGAGAACTTTGGGTCATTGCAGGTTTTACAACTACCTTTCTCATTAATTGTTTACTTATGCAATTCTGGATGGTCATTCTCCTTTTGAAAAGCTTTGTAAGAAGGTTTCTAATTATATGTTTTCGATACTTTTTGGTTGCGAATATTTTCTCACCATTTTGACTTGGCAGCATAAGTTGCTTCCTAATTCCAAGGGGTGTGTTTTATTAGATATGCATCCAACTATAAGGGATACCAATGCGTTCACCTTGTCATGGGTCGAGTCTATATTAGTAGCTAGGCTTAATTCCAGGAGGACGTTTTTCTCTATCCCACCATGGTCTCTCCCAAGGTCCAAAAGCATCACACTTCACCCACTCTTTTGTAGTCTCCTCTTCCCTTGCCGATCCTTGTTTACCCCGCCAGCCACTTCCCAGCTCATTGCCTTAGTTCGCAGTGAAGTGGAGAATTTAGGCTCGGCCCAACCAGCCCGATCCTTATGTCCGTATTTTCCAAGTTCTGCACCTTCCAGGCCAGCTCCTTTGATTGTATCTGCGTCTACTTCAGTTGCTTATACTCTTGGGCTACCTCTTTATTGTGGTCTTGTCCAGTTCAACACTAGCACCATCATATAAAGCCCTATCCATCTCTCCTTCTTCACAGCCTTCACCTAGTTTCTCTTCGACCCAATCCCCTCAGTCTCCTCATGCAACCCCCTTAGCCCGGTTCCCCCAATTACCGACCATCACTGCACACACGGTCCCCATGATTTTGTACCTCACCGCTCAGTAAGAAAGTATAAACCAACTACCTTTCATAAGCTAATAAAGACTCATGGTAGTGAGAGGTTATGGTGGAGGAATTTAATGAACTTGTCCAAAATATCACCTTAATAGTAGTAGCATTTAACGCAAAAAGGCAAGGTTGGTTGTCAAGGGGGGTTTCATCAATTAGCTGGAGTACGTTACCCCCATACAATGAGTCTTATAGTGAACCCCACACCCATTCATGTTGTTCTTTCCATTGCTGCCGCTTATGATTGGGTCATTAAAGAACTCGATGCTAAAAACGCATTCTTACATGGTGAGCAGTGAATCTCACTTAGGAGGTTTCTATGAATCAATTACAAGGCTTTGCCCACCTTGATTTTTGCTCATCATGTCTATAAGTTGAACAAGTCTTTATATGGGTTAAAACAGGCACTTTGTGCCTGGTTTCACAAGTTCTGTAGTTTCTTTCTCGCCTTGGGATTCATTTGTAGTCATATTGATACTTCGGCGTTCATTATTATCGCATCCATAGCCACACTTGGTCTCACTCTCTATGTAGATAACAACATTTTCACTGGGAGCTCACCTGCACTTCTTCACCACATCATTTATTTTCTGTCTTTAAATTTGCAGTGAAGGATCTTGGTGACCTTCGTTATTTCCTAAAAGTTCAGGTTACGCGGACCTCGAATACTATTTTCCTTTTTGAATAAAAATACATCTCTAATCTTCTCGCAAAATGTAGGCTCCAGAAATCTAAGCCACATCACACACCACTTTCTTTTAAGACTTCATTATTGATGTCAATTGTTATATGATCCTATTGAGCACGTACTACGGTTGGCACTCTTCAGTACCTTTTATTAACTAGGCCATATATTTCTCATCTTATTATTGTTATGTCCCAATTTATGCATGTCTTTATAGCGGTAAACCCCTTTCTGCTATGCATTGTTTTTGTTATTGTCTGCAGGGTACCTCCACTCATGGCCTTACATTAAAAAAGGCTACAAAGGTTAATGTAATGTTTGCACACTTTGATGGTGACTTGGCAGGCGGTCATGATAGCTCGCACTCCACACTCTATTCTGGGTCCTCGTCTTGTTCTTTAGTCATCTAAGAAGTAATCCAGTATAGAAGTGATCATCTACCAAACATGAGTATCGTGTTGTTCTTTACACAGTTGTTGAGAGACTTTGGCCTTGATATTTATTAGCATAATGGATATTTTTCTACGCTATTTAAATTCTTGTTGGTGATATCTCTACCACTTACATTGCTATGAACCCCATTCTGCATTGTCGAAGCAAAAACATCAATCACCACGTTGCTCGTGAGTGTGTATCCCTTGGTGATTTAATTGTTCATTAGATTCCCTCACATCTTCAACATGCTAGCATGTTTACCAAGGCTTTACCTGTACGACATTTTTTTTGTTATTGAAATCCAAGGCTTTGCTAGTACAACATTTTTTGTTATTCAAATCCAATTTATATGTGGATATTTCCATCCAGATTAAGGGACTATAATAATAGATACTACGAGTTATTATTGTGATCTTGTGTTATCTTAACAATTATATATATACAAATCTAGCAAAAATTGACTCCACCCGAAAACCCGACCTGAGCCTGTTCGGAGATTTTGGATTTTGAGCACGATTTTCTCAACTCAAACCCGAAATAAACCGAACCTGAAAAACCTACAAATTAGCGGATCAAACTCGACTCGAACCCAAACTCACCTACTTGACCCGAACATTATATCCTTGTTTTTGAATTGTCTTTTATGTATTGAAAAAATTATCTTTTGAATCATCGAGTTTAGGGCAAATAATTTTCCTAACCACAATTTTTGATGAATATTTTCAAGTCCATCCAACTTTAGGTAAACATTTGTTGGGACCAAACTTGACCAAACTTATCCTTTTAAATTATGCCAAGTATCCTAAATTTTTTATATTTGCATATTTAACCCCAATCCTTAAAAATTTACTTTGAAAATTTTAATTTTGTGCATGTGAAATTTCTCTCATAAATATTATTAGAGATCCCCTTTCATATGGTATCAGAGCCACGTGGCTAAAAATAATTAAGATAATTAAGTTAATTAACTATGTTTCATGCGTAATTAACTGTGTTTAATGCTTGAATCACAGCCTACTTGCCCTGCTCATAATTATTCATATATTGTTCACTCATCAAAAGTAGCCACTTCAGTACCATCTAAATTAAACTATATCACTGATATAGTTTTAGAATTAAAAGTAGAATTAGCAAAAATTAAGACTGAAGTTAAGGAGAGATTTCGAAGCAATTATCTGTAATACATCTTTTCCTTAGTTAACAAGATTAAACATAGTGAAAAATCTACTTTAAGTATTAGTACTCCATTTCAGTGTAAATACGCTTTCCAAAACCCAAAACCCAAAAACCCATTTCCCTTGCATGATATAAAAATTCAAAAAGAAGTATGAGAAAAATCAACTAAAAAATCATCTAAAAAGGCAAAAAAAGAAGAAGAGGGTGGAGTATAAGCAGTATAATCTTGAAAATTTATAAAATATGTTTGATAACGAACAAAATCTAGAAGAATTAAATAAAACCATGGGCACAATAGTTGATAAACAAGATGTATTATTTAACTATAATGAAAAAATAAATAATGTCTAGTTAAAAGAAGAAATATATCAGTAGATGGACCTATTAAACCAGAGGATCTTAATGTTATACTTTTAGAAGAAGTTAGAAAGAGACTGGATAGAAAATATGAAAAAAATGGTATTTAACGATGAAATCAATGAGATTGAAGAAGAACTTAACATAAATGAAATCGAGTCCAATCTAGTCAACAACATCATTCCTAAACCTTAAGAATTTGGTAAACCTTCTATAAGAAATACTCATTTTATGAGACCTATACACGTTCCAGCAGGTTGTACAACTAACTTTTCTTTTGAGTGTATCCCAAGAAAAACGACGACCTTTGAAGAAATTGGCTTTATCCCAATTAGCCAAACAAAATACATCTTCAATATTGATGGAGCTCATAATAAGGAAGAAATATTTGAGCATTGGAAGACGAATGAGTCGTGTCTTAAATTTAAACACCATATGAACTGCAGAAAATTTCTTAAATTATATCGAGCATAGTTTTTCTAGCAATGTAGCCGATTAGTATGATTCATTACATGAGGATGGTAAAAATGCACTAAGAATGATGGAAACACAATCTGTAATGTTTAAAAATTTATGTAAGGCCATCGAAATTGAGTTTATCAGAGCTAAACTTGACTTTAAAGAAAAAGCTGGAGAATGGCAAAAAAAGATTAATTACATAAAGCTTTGGGACATAAGATATCTGAAAAATTATATTACTTAATTTAATCAATATTATTACAAAATTGGGCATATTGAAACCAATATTAGTATGTTCTATGATAAATTACCATATCTGATAAATTTCATGATTAATAAAAAGTACATTGCATGGCTTGAAAAAGCAGATGTCATTAACACCCTTGGTATAAGAATATCTTATACAATAAAATGGGTCAATGATCAATGCCTTGATCTCCAAAAACAAAAGAAAATGAAGAAACAGTTTCTAGCCTATTGGGATTCTCCTCACCAATTGAGAAAGGAATCTGAGAGAAGAAGAAAAAGAAAGTTTTATTAAAAAAACAGCTTTAACAAGCAAAGAGGAGAGCAATATAAAAGAAAATATTATAACAAGCCAAGCCCTCAGATACAAAATTTTTTTAGAAAAGTCTAGAATAGTTTGAACTTGGCAAAAATTAGAAGAATAATAAGTTATTGAAACTTTGTGTACTCTAGAATATTTTGAACTTGGCAAGGAAGAAGCCCTAGATCTAGCCCTGAAAAACAATATTGGAATTGTTGAGATTGTATTAGAAGATTAATATGAAGAATGTGATTATGAAGAAACTAGTCATATTATGGAAAGTAGCTCAATTAGTCTTGATGATCTTCAGGAAGAAGAATTTATTGTAGACAGTGCGAATGAAGATATCAAAGTTGATCGGGTCCTTCCTATAATTCAGAAAGATATGATCTACAAAAAATTCATCTTTCAATTGAAGAGCAAGTACATATGCGAAATGATGGATGGAGATTTAGAAATAAAAGACTATGAGTATGGGAGAAGTTAATCTCATTAATTGGGAAAATATCCTTAAGCATAACAAAGATAGAAAGTATAGATGTATCCATGTTGGAAGTGTCCAACTGCAAATTACTCTTTTGCAGTATTATGGCAAAGATATTAATCTTTATACTTTACTCTATGGTATCAGGCATACCAAATTTAATAATCAAATTATCATAGAGATTAAGACCAATTTATGTAATAGATTAGTAGGATTCAATTGCCGACATAAATATTATGTAAGCCTAAAAGATGAATCTGCCAAAAACTTTCTATCCCTTAAGATAAAAATAGTTGGGATGAACATGAAAACAAGAGGATACCCACTAACTATATTTTGAAAGATAATCTACAAATAAGATAATACTATAGATCCAAAGACTAAGGTAACGATGATAGAGCAGAGAAGTTTGAAAGTCCCACTCATATGCAAAAAATCCAAAGGATAAAATCCAATCCTTAGGAGATAAATATTAATAGGTCGTGGATATCGAGCTTTGTTAATCCCATAAAAATCAATAAGAAAAATGTAATAAAAATTCATGAGAATGGCAAAATTACTATAAAACCCCAATTATTAAGAAGCATGAGTGTACGATCAAAATATGGACAAGGGTCTTCATCGGTTAAAGAAGAGCTCAAAGATGATGATACAATAAGTATGACCAATGAAATGAGTAGAATGAGTTTTAAACCCGCAAGATACAGTGTAGACCGAAGTATAAATCCAGATTGAATAGAAAAGTCATTGGGTACAAAATTAGAACTATTAGTGAGCTAATCTATAAGGATGAATTAGTCAAAAACATGACTATGAAAATATACTATGAAGCCACAAACACAAATTTTAATAGCATCTATGTCCCAATAAATGTATGTTTAGAGGGTTATAATATATCTGAATTGTGTGCCTACATAAATAGTGGTTGTTCCATCTATTTTGAAAAAATATCTTTATTTCTAGAGTTTATATGGAAAAAAAACTAAGAATCCTTTACAAGTAAGGATAGCTGATAATAGCATAATGAGCAACAACGAAGTTATAGAAGGGTTATCTATAAAAATAGGAGGAGTTCAATGCATTATACTAGGTTATGGGCTACTGATCAACCCCCTCATAATATGATTATTGGAAATAATTTTCAGAAGTTATATGCTCCATGCACACAGACCATAAACCAAATAATATTCACAATAAATGGTCACTCAGTCCCCATTGATAAATTAAATAAAGCTTACACTTATCAAAAGATTGAGTTTATACGCAGCCAGCGTGGTGAGAAGGTAATACCTGTATAAGGTGAAATAGCACTAACAATCTCACTACTTAAGCTATCCATTAAAGAGCAAATTGCGAACAACAACAGCAATTATGCAAAGAACTCTACTCTGACCATCGTCTTAAATTTTGGGATAAAGACAAGACCCTTTGGAAAAATCACTTTGTTAAATCCTAACATTATTATTCGAGTAAAAGAAATGGCGTACATACACTAAGATATCCAAGAATTTGATAAACAAATCAAAGAGCTATTAGATAAAGGGTTAATCAGGAATAGTAAGTGATTGGGAAAATTCGATCTTCCTAAATGGGCCCATCCAAGCTAGACCCGCAGACAAGACCCATACGTTGGATAATGGGCCCTAGGACGCAACCCTAGGGGCTCCCCCTAGGGCCCTTCCATGTCGAGACCTGTGGCCCATGCGGGTCCAGATAAGATTACTATTTTACCCCTTTGCCGGAGGGACTATAAATAGTCACCTACACTCCTCGGGAAAGGGGTTGGCAGTCTGATACATTGAACTCATATTGCATTCTCTTTCTTTTGACCTTTGACTTGGACCTCGGCTGACTTGATCATCGGAGAGGCATTTCCGGGCCTACAACCCGGGCGTGCCCTTTTTGCAAGTTGGGCCATTTGGAGAAGAGGACATCAGGTGTTGCGCACAAGCTGTCGGATAAACTCGTTCTTTCATCCCACGTCATCATCAACAGTACCTCAGAAGAATCCTTCGGAATCAGATTGGCACCGTCTGTGGGGAAAGAGCGGTAGCGATGGTGGTAAGCGAAGCAACACGAGCACGGACTCGCCAGGACAAGGTCCCCACGGTTAATACCTCTGCGCCTCCTGAGGTGCAGGACGCCTCGGAGAGTTCGCAGGCAAATCTCCGATCAGCTAGCCCACCTCTTCCCGAGAGAGAAGCGTACCTCACGGTGGACACCTTAAAAAACTTTATGTCCACCATGATGGACACTATCACCTGGCAGGTCTCAGAATAGGTTAAAAGGGCTATGGAGGCTGCTAACACGGCCAGGCCGCTTCCTTATTTTGATTACGTACCTACCCACAGAGGTGAGCCTTCTCACCGGCAGGAGCAGGTACCATCTCCCCGTTACACAGATCGGAAGCGGGAGATATCACGGTCAAACCGAAGCGGTCGACCCTATACGGAGCAGCAAGGTCGATGCGCGGCAGCAAGACCTAGTGGTCATCTCACGCAAGGGGCAACGACCAAATCTACAACTGCTTCCACTCCCTATGCAACCCATTCTAGGCGAACCACCTGGCTCGAGGAACAAGAGTAGATTTCTAACCCTCAGGGGGAGATCTCGAGCAGGCATAGGCTCAGCCCAGAACGCCGTACACATCGCGACCACACACGAAGTCCTCCGTAGGAGATCCGATATCAGGAGCCGCGCTGAGGGAACCAATCGCCCGCAAGAGCTTCGAGGCACGGCCGGGAGAGGAGGACTCCTTCTGTTGTTGAGGTGGAGCACCATCCTAAAACCTCCATCAAGGTGTCGGGAATAGCCGCTCGGCCGACTGCTTGTCCCCTCTCCACCCCGTTTAGCGTAGAAATCAACAATGTTTTGCGCTATGAGAAAGTCAAGATGCCAACGGTAGACCTTTACGATGGGACAGCAGATCTCGAAGAGCATCCGGGGGTCTATAAAGTGTGGATGTGTGTACAGGACGTAGATGATGCCGATTATTGCCACTATTTCCCTGCTACCCTGAAGGGAGTGGCGCAATCATGGTTTAATGGTCTGCCCTCAAGAAGCGTCACTTGTTTCTAGAACCTGGCTGATAAATTTGTTTGCCAATTCATCGCCAATCGGAAGAAAAGGAGGATTGGTATCCACCTGTCCAAAATCAAGCAGGGGCCACAAGAGTCCCTCGCCGAATTTGTTAAGCGCTTCCATCAGGAGGCGGTGTTGATTCCGAACCTGGAAGACGGGGTAACTTACACCTCTTTCTTGAGCGGTCTCAGGAGCGGTCGTTTCAAGTTCTCCTTGGCTGAACAGAAGGAGACCACATTGGCCGAGGCCCTGAGGAAGGCCGCAGATTTCATTCGCGCCACAGATATCTGCGCTGACAATTCCGATGCCCTGAAGAAGGCTAGGATCCCAGGGGATAAGAATCTCAATCATGGTGATAGGAATCCCGACCTCCAAGAAAGGAGGCCATAGTTCGAGGCAAGTGACCCTCGGTTTACTACCGACTCCAGAAGCATCCTCATGGAGGTTAGGGGACATCCCATGCTCCGAAGACCGTCACCCATGATCGCACCCCTGAAGCCGCAGAATGCCAGGAAATACTGCGAGTTTCATGAACAGAGTGGACACACCACTACTAAGTGCCGAGAGCTGAAGAAATCCCTTCATGAATTGGCAAGCAAGGGTCAAATCGATCGATTTTTAAAGAGAAGACCCCGGTTCCTTCGATGAGAAAAGGAGCCCGCACAACCCGAACTGCGGGATGAGGAGTGTTCGACGGAAGTTATGGCTACAATTGCTGGGAGTTGTGCGGAAGGGATGACCCGGTCAGCTTGGAAAGCTCAGCTCAGAAGTGCACAGCAGGTACTTACCACTGAGCAAGGACCCTGCACAACGGTGCCCACAATGGTGTTTGGTGGAAAGGAAGCCCCGCGATTTGCCTCTCCGCACAATGATCCCTTAGTCATTGAGATGAAGATAGCAAGTGCAATTGTACGACGAATTCTGATTGACATGGGTAGTTCTGTTGACATTATAATCTGGGACTGCTTGAAGAAACTCACACACCCCAGACGTGCCATCGTCCCCTTGGTGCACCCCATCTTGGGCTTTGGCGGGCAGGAGGTGAATCCCACTGGGATGATCCGCCTTCCTGTACGCTTTGGTGACAAGCTCAAATCTAAGAACCTAGAGGTCGACTTCTTGGTCGTTAATGTGCCCACGGCCTATAATGTGATCCTAGGACATCCAACCTTTCACAAGGCAAAAGCCATCATCGCCTCATACCTTCTCTAGCTCCAATTCGAGGTTGATGACGGCAGCATTAGTGAAATGCATGGGGACTAGTGGATGGCCCGAGAGTGTTACTTGGTGGGCATCAGACCCCTGGTAGAGTGAACGAATGAGCACGGGCCTGACAGACCGGCCCAGGCGGATAAGCGTGCAAGGGCAGGACCAGCCATCATGGTCCCAGAAGCCTTGGTCATCCACACCCTCACCTCGACGGAATCCTCACGGCCTCGAGCGGAGGCCACGGGTGATGTTGAGTAAGTTTCACTTGAAGAAGAACGGCCTGAGCGCACAGTTCAGCTGGATCAAGATATCACGGCCCTTGATCGGCAATCACTGCTCTCCCTCCTACGAGAGTATAAAGATGTCTTCGCGTTTGGACCTGAGGAAATTCTCGGTATCCCCCCAACTGTTATGGAACACTGGCTGAATGTGGACCCTCATCACAGGCTGCTCATCCAAAAGAAGCGCCATATGGGCCCGGAAAGAGCGGCCGCTGCCAATGCTAAAGTACAGAAGTTGCTAAAAGCTAGGTTCATTTGAGAATGCCAATACCCTAAATGGATCTCGAATGTGGTGTCAGTGAAGAAACCTAACAGGACTTGGAGAATGTGTGTGGATTTCACGGATTTGAACAAGGCCTGCCCGAAGGATAGCTACTTGTTGTCGAAAATTGACAAGTTGGTGGACGCTACGGCCGGACATGCCTTATTGAGTTTCATGGATGCTTTCTCCGGGTACCACCAGATGCCCCTCTGCCCAGAAGATCAGGAAAAGACTGCGTTCATCATGGACCACGGCCTCCACTGTTATAAGATGATGCCTTTTGGATTAAAGAACGCAGGGGCCACTTACCAGCGCTTAGTTAACAAACTATTCGAACCCCTCATTGGCAAGACTATGGAAGTCTACGTCAACGGCATGATAGTAAAAAGCAAGACCGATGGGGATCATGGCCATGATTTGAGGAAGGAGTTCGATATACTATGGGCCTTCAGTATGAAGCTTAACCCCAAGAAGTGCATATTTGAGGTATGATCGAGCAAATTTCTCGGGTTCATGATCAGCAGCCGTGGAATCGAAGCTAGCCTGGACAAGATCCAGGCCATCCTTGACATAAAGCCTACATAGAGTGTAAGAGAAGTGCAATGCCTAATCGGCTGCATAGCCACCTTGGGCCGATTCATGTCTCGATCTGCAGACAAGTGCCAGTCGTTCTTCTGCATCTTATGACAGCGGGCCAACTTTAATTGGGACCAGTAGGCTGACGAGGCTTTCCAAGCCTTGAAGACCTACCTGGCTCAGCTGCTAAAAATCGCTAGCCCCTTGGAAGGGGAAATTCTAGTCCTGTATTTGGCTATTTTAGAGCATGCGATCAGCGCTGTTCTAGTAGTGGAAAGGGCAAAGGAGCAGGTCCCTGTGTACCATGTAAGTCACGCCTTGGCAGGGTGGAAGTGAACTATCCTCTTATAGAGAAGTTTGCCTATGCCCTAGTGATGGCCAGTCGGAAGCTAAGGCCTTACTTTGAGGCTCACAAGATCCTGGTCCTAACCGATCAGCCCTTGAAGAATGTCGCTCAGAAGTTAGATGCCTCAGGGCGACTCTTGAAATGGGCCGTCGAACTGTTACGCTATGACTTGGCCTTCGAACCACGGCGGGCCATCAAAGCCCAGGCGTTAGCTGACGTTTTGGCCGAGAATACAATATCAGCCGAGGAAAGTGATTTGCACCCGCGGCCCTGGAACCTGTATGTGGACGGCTCGTCCACAAAGGACAGGAGTAGGGCCAACCTCATCATTGAAAGTCCCACCGAGGCATGGTATGAGCACGCTTCAAAGTTCATGTTCAAGGCGTTCAATAATGAAGTAGAATACAAAGGCCTCATCGCGCGAATAGAGCTATGTTATACCACGGGGGTAGATTCTGTCCAAGCCTTCTCTGACTCCCATTAAGTCGTCAGCCAGCTCAACGACGCATATGAAGCAAAGGACGACACCATGCCGCATATGTTCGGCATGTACAGGAGGCGACTAAGTTACTAAAGAACTTTGCAATCACACACATCCCTCGCTCAGAGAACTAATAGTTTGATGCCCTGTCTAAACTGGCTAGCTCATCCGATGACGGGAAGCCCAAAAACATTCAGTGGGAGACCCTGACGGAGAGGAGCATCGATCTATATGAAGTGTTGTGGTTAGATAGAAGCTTGACATGAATGGATCCTATCCGTGCGTACCTCACTGACGGTACCCTTCCCTTGGATCCAAAAGAAGCCAATAGAGCGAAGAAGAGGTCGAACTAGTTTATCCTATACGATGGGATCTTATACAAGAGATCTTTCAGCCACCCCTCCTATGTTGTATGACCCTAAAAGACGGGAAAAAGATACTGGAAGAGCTGCACGAAGGCATTTGCAGCACACATACCGGAGGCCGCGCCCTAGCTGTTACGGCCATTCGAACTGGCTACTACTGGCCCAGCTTGCGTGAGGATGCCAAGACACGAGTGCGAACCTATGACAAATACTAGAAGTTTACCCCCATCCAATGAGTCCCCTCCACCCCCATGATGCCAATCGTCAGCCCCCTGTCGTACGCCACATGGGGAATGGATATCCTCGGCCCTTTCCCCAAAGCTACGGGGCAGCGTAAGTACCTTTTTATGGCGGTCAACTACTTTACAAAATGGATAGAGGCCGGGGCTGTAGCCTCTATAACCACTGCTGAAGTGCGACAGTTCACTTGGCAGAACATCATCACCCACTTCGGCATCCCTCGTGCCATCATCTTTGATAACGGCAGGCAATTCGACACCAATAGGCTCACGGACTATCCCAGCAGCTTGGGCTGCCAAGCTCGGTTCATCGCTGTGGCTCACCCTCAGACCAACGGCTAAGCAAAGGCAGCCAACATGTCTATCCTCTATGGCCTACAGAAGAAACTTGAATGCAAAGAGAAAATGGGTGGAAGAACTGCATGGCATCCTATGGTCCCTCCACACCACTGAGAAAACTGCTACTGGCGAAACCCCTTTCATGTTAACTTATGGGTCCGAGGCTGTTCCGCCCATAGAGGTCGCCCTCTACACTTATTGGTTGATAACTTTCCAAGAAGAGTTGAACAATGCAGTGCTCTGAGAAGCTCTCGACCTCCTCTCCTTCATCCGTGACGACGCTCTCCTTTGAGAACCCTCTATAAACTCCGCATTGCACGCCTACACAATCGTTCAGTGCGATTGCAACCGATTTATGTGGGCGACTTCGTTCTCCGGTGCATGGAGGCCGTAGCTTATATGGGGAACATGGAAAACCCACAGCCAATTAGGAAGGTCCATACAAAGTTGCTTCTCAAGTCCGTACCGGAACGTATCTCCTCGAGACCGTTAGCGGCTCTCCCATACCACGAACCTAGCATAGCAGCAACCTGAGAAAGTGCTATACTTAGGCTCATGTTTTTCCTTTTCCTCCAATGGCCATGTATTCCTTGATTACAAGTAATAAAATCATAAGCCTATAGCGGCCACGTTTGCACTCATCGTAACCCTCCTTTTCTTTAAGCGCGGCCTTATGGCCGGTCGCTACACTCTTAGCTCCAATGGGGGCTAAGGGTCCTTGAGCACCACCTTATAGCCGGTCGCTACACTCTTAGCCCTAATGGGGGCTAAGGGTCCATGAGCACGGCCTTATGGCCAGTTACTACATTCTTAGCCCCAGTGGGGGCTAAAGGTCCATGAGCACGGCCTTATGGCCAGTCGCTACACTCTTGGCCCCCAGTAGGGCTAAGGGTTTATGAGCATGGTCTTATGGCCGGTCGCTACACTCTTAGCCTCAGTAAGAGCTAAGTGTCCCAGAGCACCGCCTCATGGCCAGTCGCTACACTCTTAGCCTCAGTAGGGGCTAAGGGTCCCAGAGCACTGCCTCCTAGCCGGTCGCTATACTCTTAGCCCCAGTGGAAGCTAAGGGACCATAATCACGGCCTCCCGGCTGGTCACAATGCGAGTTGCATATTCCTCAGCCAAATGACACATCACTTGTTCTTTTGCTTGGGGGCTGCTACCCTACCGCACATAAAGAACGAAAACACAAGCTAAAACGAAAGAGCAAGTACGAAGCACAAGAACGTCAACAAAAGAAGCTAGTTACCAGAAATGAACGTTTTTCATTAATAAAGTACGAGTACAACCTCTAATTTAAAAAAAAGAAAATACGAGGAAGAAAGAAGAAACAAGAAGGAAAAAGAGGGGGTTACACATCAGGCTCTCCACTATCCTCATGACCCTCCTCCTCAGAAGCCTCAGCCTCAGCATCCAAGGGGTCAGTCGCCTCATCCCCTGAACCCTCACCCTCGCCAGGAGGAGGAATAAATTCCACCTCCTCAAGGTCACGGCCTTCGTCCTCGGCCCGCTGGCGCTCGTCTACGTAGTGGAGGTAGGCCTTGAAATAGCTATCCTCCTGAAATTCCTGAGCCAGCGTCACTAAGGCTTTGTGCAAATACCCCAAGGTATCGGCACAGCCCTGCTAATAGTCTTGCTCCTTGGCTTGAGCCATCCTTTCAGCCCCCGCGGTCGCTTCAGCCTTGGCCTTTGCGAGCGCCTCCTCTAGCTGGCACTGCAAATCTTTCTTCTCAGCCTTTCGGGCCTCCTGATCAGCCTTCAGCTTTTCCTAGCATCTCTGGTACTGGGTCGCTAGCCTCTCCAGCCTTTGGCACTCCGCCGCGGCTCTCACCCACCAAGTGAACGCTTCGGCTATTGTCACCTCCTCCTCGGTGATCTTGGGGGAATCTAAGGTGCCTGAGCTCGCCAAGTCCCAGGACTTAACTAAGTCCTGCACAAGTGAAAACTTGGCCGCATGATCTGCTTTGATGAAATTGGTGGATGGCCGCTGGGCGCTCGGGAGAGATCTGCCGACGGCGTCAGAAGCAGCTCCCACGGTCTTAGAGGAGGGTTTGTTCCCGGAGGCCAGGGGTACGATCCCCAGTTGACCGACTTCCAAATTACCGAGGGGTGGACTATCCGGCTCCTACTTCCCCCGCATGAGTAGGGGCGAACGTCGCGGTCTCATCGGGGTGGCCCTCAGTTCGTTGGCGCTTGCGGACTGGTAAGCTGATGGCAGGCGTCTTTCCGCGCGGTACTAGAGGTGGTGCATGTGGTCAAAATAACGTAGTCAGATTACTCCAAACCAAGGATCACGAGGAAAAGGGATGAATAAGGTTCTAAAATGTACCTTCTTGGCTTGTTGGTTGACGAGGCGTTGCCGCTTTTCTTCCAGATGGCGCTCGGTGTAGGCTGCCACTTGCTCCGGAGTGGCGTCCCCGGTTTCAAAGACCGTCAACCTCGGCCTCGCTTGCTCTGCATAAAGCAAAAGGAAGTCAGATCAGCACCAAACAAAAAAGCTGACTAACATTGGGACGACCAATACCCTTAGAAAAATTCTTAAGGATCAAAAGGCCCTCCGCGGGAAGGAAGAAGTCATTTCGAAAACACTTCAACTTAGGGAGCCAATTCAAAGGTTCTCTATCATCAAACTTACTCTTTCTCCTCTTAGGGCCCTTCACAGATTCTATCGCTTGAGCCATAAACTTGGGGATGGGTCGGGACTTATCGTCCTCCCGTATATAGAATTAGAAATAGCGGGCCGTTTTTCTTCCTCGACTGTGGGCTCCCTAAAGGGGTTCCTAATAGGCTTACCCTCGTTCCAGTCAGGAACGTTTCCCCAACCTGACTCTCGATGGATAAAGAGGAAGTCATATTTTCAATGCTTCACCTTTGACTTCTTCTCGATGGCCGTCATGAATCCCGGCCTGTTGTTGAAACAATACCATCTCAAGTTCCCGGTCTCCTTGGAGGCCCTCTGGACGGTATGCGCGAGACTAAACGCTTGTGCCGAGCAGGTGAGGCCGCGCAGTTTGCAAGTCGCGATGAAAGAGCAAATGTTGTGCCATGATGTAGGCACAACCTGCGTAAGCGCCAGTTCATACTTGTTCAAAATCTCTTCAATCACCAGGTGAAGAGGAAATCGAAGACCGTAGTTAAGATTCGCGCGATGAACAGCTATACATTTGGCAAGCGGCTCATTCACAGTGGCATCCGCCTCAGGGATTACGAAGGTATACCCGACAGGCAGTAGGTATTGCTTCTCGAGGGCCGTCCTCTTTAGTGTAGGAATGACCTTGGGGTCGAGAAAGTAACTGCCCGGACCGTCCTGCCTGTCCAAGCGGGTTGGGGCCCCTGGGAACTCCGATCCCTCTGTAATAATATCTGGAACTAGTCTTACAGGCAAACGGTCTTTTCTCTTAAGTACCGACTTACCCAAAGCCGAAGGCCCTTCGTGAGACAAGGAGCTAGTCGACGCCCCCGCCAAGGACGAACATCTCAACGAGCTGTCAGAAGAGCAGGAGGAGGTCTCTCCCTAGGTAGAGCTAGTACTAGTGGAGGCCACTTTCGGCCCCGGTTTTGATGAGCTTGGGGCAGAACTGGGATTACCTTGTGTACCCTCGGCCAATAACTCGTCTGGAAACCTTATGCGGGGGGTAGACTTGATTCTTGCCATTCTTCTTACCTGGAAATCATTCATATAGTCAGCTATGGTGATCTCCTATAGATTTTAAACCTCCACCTCAGGACTGAGGACGCTAGGGGTGGAGGAGTACTCGCAACTAGACCACGAAGGGAGTGCCTGGTTCAAAAAAAGGAACCATGTAAGGAATCTTTTTGGGTTCCCAACATTAATTCTTTCGGGGGACGCCCGCAACTGCTCGGCCATCAATAAAGGCCGGGAGGCTAGGGAATTACGGATGGCGTCCCTTCACTTGGGGACCCGCCAACCCTTCAAGAACGTCCCCACTGGATGAACAAGACGATGACATAATTTACAAGTATAACAAACAATGCTTGGAAGGGGTACGAGGGTGTACCTGCGGAAGATGAAGATTCAAGGAGGTTGTTTGAAGATGAGGATGAATACTCAAGCAAAGCCTCCGAAGATACGAGGGGGGAGCTTGAGATACTACTGTGAGTTTGAATGTAGAATAGGAAAGGGGGCAGAACCTCTCTCTTTAGAAATCGTTTCTCTCTCTATGACCCTTTCTGCCAAATCCTCACCCTTATATAAAGCGAGAAGGCAGGACACACCTCCCGAGAAACCCAGCAGGCGCAACCCTTCCCAACCAGCACCACGTGATGACCTATTATCACCTCGTTATTAGTAAGAAACCTTAGACCTCGAGGGAGAATGGGCCTCCAAGTACACTCCCAAATGGCCATTTGCTACATAATCTTAGCACCAGTGGGGACTAAGGGTCCATGAGCACGGCCTTATGACCGATCGCTACACGCTTAGCCCCAATGGGAGCTAAGGGTCAATGAGCACGGCCTTATAGCTGGTCACTACACTCTTTGCCCCAATGGGGTCTAAGGTTTCATGAGCACGGCTTTATGGTTGGTCGCTACACTCTTAGCCCCAATGGGGGCTAAGGGTCCATGAGCACGGCCTTATGGTCGGTCGTTACACTCATAGCCCCAATGGGGGCTAAGGGTCCATGAGCACGGCCTTGTGGCGGTCGCTACACACTCTTAGCCCCAATGGGGGCTAATGGTCCGTGAGCACGACTTTATGGCAGGACGCTATACTCCTAGCCCCAGTAGGGGCTTAAGATCCATGAGCACGGCCTAAGGGCCGGCCGCTGCACCCTTAGCCCCAGCGGGGGCCGAGGTTCCCAGAGCACGGCCTTCAGGAAAGTCGCTATACTCTTAGCCCCATTAGGGGCTAAAAGGATCCCAGAGTACGCCCTAGGGCCGGGTGCTCCACTTAGCCTCAGTAGGCGCTAAGGACCTCAGAGCATGCTCTGTGGCCGATCGCTACACGCTTAGCCCTTGTGGTGGCTAAGAATTCTATAGCACGGCCTCACTATCAATCGCTATATTCCTAGCCCTAGCGGGGGTTAGTGGTCACAACATGTGCATGCAAACAAACAGAACAAAGAGGCTAGTCGTAAAAGGATCTTTTATTATAACAGCTAGATCAATACATAGTTTTCCTGTAAGCACAAAAAGCGAGTATAATGGAAGCCCCTATGCCTACTCCTTGTCACTTGACATAGGAGGAGCATCACCTAAACCGAAGACCTCTACAGGACTACTAGAGGATGCGAGGTCCGCGAGCTGGTTCACAAGACGCAAAATGCTGGCTCTCCTGAGCCTGTACTCGATGTTCTTGAGCCAAAACTCGAAGGGACCCCAATGCAGCTACTGCAGGGCCCATATCAGGCACTTCGCCGAGATTTTGCATGTGATACCCCGCTCCGCAACCTCATTCACGACCATGGCGTAGAAGATCGCCTGCACCATCTCGGGGGTGTTGGAGTCCTGAGCGTACCGCGTAGCCATGCTAAGGTCAAAACTCGGACAGAGGATGAGGTGATCCTCAGGGAGGGGCCTCAGACGCTGGGCTGAGTTCTCCCTCAGCTGCCATCGAAAGGTTTCTCGAATGTATTCGGCCTCTATCTCGGTGCTAGTGAAATTCAGAAAGTAAACAATGTCTTTCTTCTTTCCCTCTCTTCTCTAAAGGATTGGAGAATGGGCAGGAGGTGACATAGCAAAGAAAGACTCGTTGCCCTCCTTATAGGGAAGGAAGCATATCAGAGTACGCTGCCCTTCCCGAGGCATCCATCAACAGTCCACCATCGACGTGTGGCACTTACAAATCGGGACCCCATTCATGAAAATAACAAAAATAAAGGATAAGTAATGAAGGCGAAGAATTGTCTGCTCCTGAAAGAAAAAGAGGGCAGTGTTTTATTGGTAAGATCTGCGATTACACACACCCTCCTCATAGGAGGGATGTACAAGGGGAGGGGAATCTTAATACTACTCCTCGTTCGCTTAACAAGGGGGCACGTCCCTCTGCCTCGAAGTCACCGTTGGACGTGGCTGGGGGTTATACACCATCTCCATCAGGCTACATACCATTCATTAAACCATTTTTCTTGAACATGAGAACTTATTTTTTCTTGGATATAATAAGGACACTGAAGGTAACTAATTTGTAACTTTAGAAGGGAAAATCTTTGGGCTATTAGGTAAGCAGTAGAAAGTAGATCAAAACATGATCTACTTTTTGTATGGAATTCCAGGTTATCAATAAGGATTTTACTAGAAGGCGTAACCCGTTCTAATAGGAATGGCATTTCATTCAGGATTTACTCCTTTTCTGGCAGGAGTCGATTCTGATGATCACCATTGGTGCGTTCTCGAGTTAGACTATCTGCCAGCGAGTTCTTCGATCCCTGTATTTGTTCAATAGAGAAGGAAAACTGGTTAAACCATAATTGCCAACGCAAGAGTCGCCTTTGCACTTGCATATTTGATAAATTCTTTTTCACAAAACTAAGTATTCCTTTGCAATCAGTTCAAATAAGAAAAGGTTTTAGGGCTAAAAGGATTAAGAATTTTTCAATTCCCCTTATGACTGCAAGGATTTTTTTTTCCATCGTAGGATCGTTGCATTCTGCCTTATTAAAACTTCCATTGCAATATTTGCAAAGTTTTTCTTCTTCTTTGATTTTGAGTACCGCACTCTAGTGCTCATTGCTGACATCTGTTTCAAGAACTAAATCATCTTCTTCGTTAGGTAAATTAAAGACAGGAAGATTTTTACACATCTTTTTGAAGTTTTGAACAATCTTTGTATCATTACTGGTCCATCTCCAACTTACTTCTTTCTTGAGTTTCTGCTGCAATGGCTTTCTTAATTTGGCTAAGTCTTTAATGAAATCTGAAGCATAAGTAAGGCATCCGAGAAATCTTTCTACCTACTTCCTATCTTTAATTTTTTCAGGAAATTTTTCTATTTTTTCTAGAATATGCTTTTGTAGGATGATTTGTCCAGCTTTTATCTCTAGACCTAAAAACTTAATTTTTCGCTTAGCATAAATGCATTTGTTCTTACCAAGTATAATGCTATGATCAATGCATTTTTCGGTGACAGTCAAGACATCATCTTTATGTTGCTCTATAGTTTTGGAAAAGATAAGAATATCATCAATGTAAACTAGACAGCAATGATTAAGATCTTTGAAGATGTTATCCATTCTTCTCTGGAATATTTGGGGTGCATTTTAAGACCAAATGGCATTACTATCCATTCGTAATGACCTTGTGAGGTACTAAATACAGTTAAAGGAATACTTTCCTCATCTATTTTTATCTGCCAATAACTACTTTTGTAATCCATTTTCGAGAATTAAGAGGCTCTTTGAATTCTGTTAAAAAGGACTATTTTGTTAGGAATATAGTAACCATTAAAGACAGTGTTATAATTAAGCTTTTTATAAATGATTACCATTATACCTTTTCCTCTTTTTTCTTCAACATGATTTCTTACCATGAAAGTAGGACTAGTGTGAGGACTCTTACTGTTTCTTACCAATCCTTTATCCAGAAATTCCTCGATTTGTTTATTAAACTCTTGGATGTCCTGGTGTGTATACACCATTTGTTTAACCCGAATGATGGTGTTCGGATTTAATAGAGTGATTTTAGCAAATGTTTTGCCTTAATCCCAAAATTTTAGAGGATAGTCAGAGTAGAGTTCTTTGCATAATTTTTCTTGTTGTTCCACAATCTGCTCTTTAACAGATAACTTAAGTAATGAGATTATCAGTGCTATTTCTCGTTGTGCAGGCATTACCTTCTCACCACGCTGGCTGCGTATAACTCAGTGTTTTTAATGAGTGTAAGCCTTATTTAATTTTTTAATAGGAACTGAGTGACCATTAATTGTAAATATTATTTAGTTTATAGTCTGGGTGCATGGAGAATATAATCTTTGAAAATTATTTCCAATAATCAGATCATGAGAGGGTTGATCAGTAGCCCATAGAACTGGTATAATGCATTAAACTCCTGCTAATTTTATGGATAATCCTTCTATGGTTTCATTGTGGTTCATAACACTATTATCAGCTATCCTTACTTGTAAAGGATTCTTAACTCTTTTCCACATAAACTCAGGAAATAATGATCGTTTTCCAAAGCATACGGAACAACCACTATCTATATAAGCACACAGTTCATATTTATCATATCCCTCTAAACATACTTTTATTGGGATATAGATGCTATTAGGGCTTGTATTACTAGCTTTATAGTATATTTCCATAGTCATATTTTTGACTAATTCATCCTCATAGATGGGTTCACTGACAGTTCTTGTTAAGTCAAAAATCATGCATTATTTTCATAATTATTTTGAGTATATTATATATATTATTTCGTTTAATTTGTTTTATTTTATATATTTTTCAGGGTTATGATTAATTTAATAAAGAGGAGAAGAGAAGACGTAGAAGTTCGGGTTTTACACACTTGGCTACAAGACGGTCCAAAAATAATAATTATGGAGAATATTATTTCTATAATTATTTAATTGGGCTAGGATTTCAAGAGTTGGTGAAGAATTAGACGTCTTAAGGGAGAAGAAATCTAAGGAAGAAAGGAAGAAGGAAACCCTAATTACCAACCCTAATCACACCCCTCCTTTCCTTTCTATATATATATATCACCCATCATCTAACCCCTGAGAGGCACCTCCATCACTCCATCACCTCTTCAACAACCCCATCACCATCATCATCTATCATCTTCCACGTATAAAAGCCCCAACATCCCCCTTCTTCAATCTTCACGCCTAACTTCATTGAAACCGACGACCCATCTTCAATTTCTATCTCCTACCCACGCTCGTCTTCTTCTTCCTAGCCATCATCATCATCTCCACCTCACAAACAAGATCACAGCATCACCATCATCATCATAAGTCCACGGCAATCCTTTTTTTTTCTATTTTTATTTTGATTTTTTTTTTGTGTGTTTAGTTCATTATTAAACATGACTTATTTGGGTGAATTTTGTGATTTAATTTTTAATATGAGTGAGTAATTTTTTTACTTAGTATAATCTTCTTGAAACCATGCTAAATTAATTATTTGGAAACAAGTTTTATACTTTATTGCCTAGTTGATTCATATTCATGATTTTATAGCGATTAGCGTTTATCGTTTATGAAATTTGTGTTAAATCGATTAGAATGCATGCTAGTTGATTAAATACAATTTCGATTGATAGTTTAGAAGACTATAATACGTAAAAGTTATAGTCTTTTATGCTTAGGTATCACCCTAATGAATCATAAATGGCTCAAACTCATCTCTTTTAATTAGATAATCGCTGTAGATCTTTGTTAAATCGATTTACTGGTAAATTGGTTGCAAAGTGTTAAATGATATTTTTCTAATTCTTAATGCTCTAGTTTGATTAAATTCTTACGCTGGTGTGAGGGTTATCAAAGTTAGTAGGGTTTATATTAGGGCTGGACCTAATTAAACTAGAATCTAAGGAAAAATGGGGAAGAACCGCTGGTGGATGTCTTCTACAGTTTAACTCATGAATGAATTTAACTTGTGTGTTGATGATAAATATCAATTTGCATGGTGGATTGAGATTATACTAAGCATCCTTCATAAATTTAACAACTTTTGATCATTATTTGTTGCTTAAAGTTAATTTGATTAGTTTGTTAATTTTTGTTCTATTTTTATTAGCTTTAATATAATTTCAATTGAACACCCCCCCCAAATAGGAGTGTCTAGGTAATTTTAGATAGTTTAGATTTTGATTTTTGGAGTAGTTATAATTTTAGATTGATTTATATTCAGTTTTAGTATTTAATTACTGGTTTGTTAGAAATTAGACTAAAAATAGTTAATTTTGTTCTTTTTCAATTTTTATCAGTTCCTAGGGTTTATATAGTGTCCTATTCTGCCCATATTTAATTTCATAATTTTTGGAAGTTATTTGATAATTTTTCAGAATTATTTTGTGAAATTGATATGTGCAGGTTTTTAGGTTATTAATTTGGAAAATTTCGATTTTATTTGTTAAATCACGATTATTAGGTATTGTTAAGTCCAGAAAATTGTGTCCTAGAATTAGGGTAATTTTTGTGATTATTTTCGTATTTATATTTATGCAGATTATTTTATTTCTAATTTCAGATTTAATATTCTCCATTGATATTCTGTGGTAATTTTCTGATTTGATTTTTCTGGAATTATTTGGGTACAATTGAGGGGTTATAAGCTAATATACCTGAATAATAATATTTTAGGTTACTGTTTGACATTTTTAATATTTATTTTCTGATTATTATTTGCTATTTTGAATTTTACTTAGAATTTTAGCTACTATTCTGATTTTATTTTTCTAGATTATTTACGAAAGCTTTTTGCTGTTTTCTTTCCAGAATATAATCCAAAATATTTAGGAGCATAATTGGGTGTTTTTTTAGTTTTTTATTCATTAGATTTTAATTATTTTAGAATTATTAAGATTAGATTTAATAAATTGAATTAGTAAAATCATTTAGGATTAAGCTAGCTTTTTTAAAACAATCTTTCCTCATGGATCGATCCCTACTTCTCTATTCTATAAAAAGTATTTTAATAACCGAAGTAGTGGTTAAATTTGTAGCTCTCGACAAGCTTTACAAATTTTGGCGCCATTGCCGGGGAAAGAAAATCAAATTGCTAGTTTACTTCTATTTAATTTTGCTACTTTTGTTTGTTTTATTATAAATCTAGTTTTTTGATTCTATTCTTTTTAGATTTCAAGGAGTATATGAAATTAAGGATTGGTAAGGAAATTGGAGAGAACAAGGAACAAGCATTGAAAGCTGAAAACAAAAAGAGTCAGTCTAACCCAATAAGTTTTAGGGTTAAAGAGGTAAACATGTCTACTCTTCGAGAACTTACTGCTCCTAACTTAGAAACCCAACCAATGTCCATTACTTATGCTGTTTTAGATAAGCCTTTGAAATTAAACTCAGGATTTATTAATTTATTACCTAAGTTTCATGGATTGGCTGGAGAGGATCCCTATAGACACATTAGTGAATTCCTTATTACCTGCTCTGCTATGGTGCCTGAAGGAATCCCTGAGGATCAAATTAGACTAAGGGCTTTTCCCTTTTCTTTGCTTGGTAATGCTGAGGACTGGTTATATTATATGCTTGCTGGATCTTTTTCTACATGGACTGCGTTGCATAAATCATTTCTAGAAAAGTTTTTTCCTACATCCCGTATTGGATCTATTAGGAAAAAAATATGTGGAATCAAACAAATGAATGGAGAAACCTTTTGTGAGTACTGGGAAAGATTTAATAAGTTATGTGCTAGTTGTCCCCAACATCAAATAACTAAACAACTATTGATTCAATATTTTTATGAGGGTTTGCTTCCTATGGATCGTAATATGGTTGATGCTGCTAGTGGGGGGGCTCTGGTTAATAAAACACCAGCTGATGCTAGAAATCTATTTAATTTAATGGCCCAAAATACTCAGCAGTTTGGTACTAGGGACTCACAAGTTAAAAGGGTAAATGAGATAGGTTCTAGTTCATCTCTAGAGAATTAGTTATCTCATATTACTGCTATGTTAAATAAGATTATTACTGGGGGTATTCAAAAAGCAGTAATATGTGGTATTTATTGTCTAGAGGGGCATTCTACTAATGCATGTCCTACTCTACAAGAAGGTAATGTTAATGCTCTTTACTCTAACCAAGATCAAAGGAGGTATGATCCCTATTCGAATACTTACAATGAAGGATGGAGAGACCACCCTAACCTTAGGTATAGCCCTAAGCCTAATCCACCTGGTTCTGACCAACCCTCTCATCAACCTTCTAACCAGGATATGACCAACTTTCTACTGGAACAAGTCCTCAAGAAGATGGATGATAGGTTCCAGATTTTGGAGACAACTCTTAAGCAGGTTCAAGAGAAACAGACTGCAACTGATATCATAGTTAGCAACCTGCAGGCTCAAATGCAAAATAGGTTACCATCTCAGCCTTACCCTAACCCTAAAGAGAATGTTAGTGCCATAACAATTAGGAGTGGGGAAGAGTTAAAAGAACCTAGGAAGAGTAGAGAATTAGAACCTAAGTTAGAGATTAAAGGGGCTGTACCAAAGTTAGACACTAATTCTAATCAAACTACTAAGGAAATAGAAGAGAAGAGAAGAGAACCTTATAAACCAATTCCACCCTTTCCTAGTATATTTAGAAACCCTACTTCTAAGGTGAATGAGGCTAACCAAGAGATCTTAGAGACATTAAGAAAGGTAGAAATTAATATACCTCTCCTTAATGCCATTAAACAGGTGCCTCGTTATGCTAAGTTCTTAAAAGAATTATGCACTACCAAGAGGAAGCTCATTGGTAATGAGAAGATAAGTGTAGGGGAAAATGTGTCTGCTGTTTCTCAAATAAAACTTCCCCCTAAGTGTAAAGACCCTGGTGTGTTTTCTGTTCCTTGCAAAATAGGAAACCTTTGCTTTGATAAAACTATGCTTGATTTAGATGCCTCTATTAATGTTATGCCTGATCCGTTTATGACAAAGTGAACCTAGGCAAATTAAAGAAAACTGGTATAGTGATTCAATTAGCTGATAGGAGCAGTATTCATCCAGACGGAGTGTTAGAGGATATCTTAGTCCAAGTAAATGAACTTGTATTTTCTACTGATTTTTATGTGATGAACATGGGTGATGCATATCATGATATTCCCATCTTACTTGGCAGACCATTTTTGAAAACAACTAGAACTAAAATTGAAGTGCATGAAGGAACATTAACTATGGAATTTGATGGTGAAATGATTAAATTTAATATTTTTGATGCCATGAGATTCCCTGCTGATGTGAATTACGTATTTGCACTTGATGTTATTGATGAGTTGCCCCAAAATATTTATGACTTTTCCAACGAAGATGAATTTTTGACTGTGCTTACTAAGAGTTTTGATCATGCTGAGTTTCAAAAAGTGCCTTACCAGATTAATGCTAAATTATTGGAAGAGATCCAACTAGGATCCAGAAGTTTCATGAAGTCGAGCCAACGACTATAAACAAAGACGCTAGTTGGGAGGCAACCCAACGTTTTAGGGAAGTATCCATTTAATTTTGCTTTTATTTTCATTATTTTCATCTTTTTGCATGCATTAGGGACAATGCATGAATTAAGTGTGAGGGGGTGCATTCTGCATTTAATTCCTGCAGTTTTTATTCTTAAAAAAATAGAAAATCAAAAAAAAAACAAATTCTTTTCTTATAACTAATACATGATGTGAGTTGATGCTAGACTTGCTTGTTTAGAAATTTTTTTTTTTTATTAGCTATTTTTCAGTTTATTCTTTTATAAGTGGAGACTTCTAGGCATAATAGTTATCCTTTAGAGAAGTTTGAGTTGATCCTTATACATCTTTTTAATAAGTAACTCTCTTGATTATCCATCTTATTTGGTCATATAATATATCCGATTCAAAGGTAATCAAATAACCTGGCCCATCTCCTAGACTATTGAATTAGTTGAATAACTCATTAAAATTGTGATTTTACTTGTCTATTTTTCATCTATGAAAAAGGAATAAAAGAGAAAAGAGAGTCAAAGTTGGGAATGACAAGTACCCCTTTGAGACATGCGCTACTGGGTGTTACCCTTTGAGGCAATACTACCACTGAAAAGTTTGCTTCTCATACTAGTGAGCCAATAAAATGAAAAAATAATAAGATGAGAATGAATTATTTGCTCCAGCACCTCTACTCGGGTGAGTGAGAGATAGGAAGTGTTTAATTTCTAAGACCCTATATAGGCCTCGAATATGTGCGCAAGTGGAGTTTGAACATAAGAAGAAGAGGAAAATAAATACAAGGCAAGTTTAGGATAAAATTTAATGAAGTTATTCTACCTAGTTCAATTGTCTCTATAGCCAGACCATGCCCAAATTTTTCCATCTTAAATTCTTTCTCGACCTCTTGATTGGTGTATGCATAATCAAAAAGAGATGGATAATTATTGATCTTGCTACTTCATTATGAAAATGTTGTGAGGCTGATGAATAAACTCTCTAAGGATAGTTAGATGTTTAGCATGTATTCACTTATTGGAAAAAAAAAACAAATTAATTCAGCAAAACTGTTTTTCTAAAGCAAGCCAAAGCCAGTATGAACATCATAGTTATGCATGACTTTATAAGAAAGAAAGAGGGTAAGTTTTTAGGTCGAGTCTAAGATTTCTTTGCACAAGGACGTCCAAAGTATAAGTGTGGGGAAATTTGTTAACTCAAAAATCATGCATTATTTTTATAATTATTTTGAGTATATTATATATATTATTTCGTTTAATTTGTTTTATTTTATATATTTTTCAGGGTTAGGATTAATTTAATAAAGAGGAGAAGAGAGGACGTAGAAGTTCGGGTTTTACACACTTGGCTACAAGACGGTCCAAAAATAATAATTATGGAGAATATTATTTCCATAATTATTTAATTGGACTAGGATTTCAAGAGTTGGTGAAGAGTTAGAAGTCTTAAGGGAGAAGAAATCTAAGGAAGAAAGGAAGAAGGAAACCCTAATTACCAACCCTAATCACACCCCTCCTTTCCTTTCTCTATATATATATATATATCACCCATCATCTAACCCCTGAGAGGCACCTCCATCACTCCATCACCTCTTCAACAACCCCATCACCATCATCATCTATCATCTTCCACGCATAAAAGCCCCAACATCCCCCTTCTTCAATCTTCACGCCTAACTTCATTGAAATCGATGACCCATCTTCAATTTCTATCTCCTACCCACGCTCGTCTTCTTCTTCCTAGCCATCATCATCATCTCCACCTCACAAACAAGATCACGGCATCACCATCATCATCACAAGTCCACGGCAATCCTTTTTTTTCTATTTTTATTTTGATTTTTTTTGTGTGTTTAGTTCATTATTAAACATGATTTATTTGGGTGAATTTTGTGATTTAATTTTTAATATGAGTGAGTAATTTTTTTACTTAGTATAATCTTCTTGAAGCCATGCTAAATTAATTATTTGGAAACAAGTTTTATGCTTTATTGCCTAGTTGATTCATATTCATGATTCTATAACGATTAGCGTTTATCGTTTATGAAATTTGTGTTAAATCGATTAGAATGCATGCTAGTTGATTAAATACGATTTTGATTGATATTTTAGAAGACTATAATACGTAAAAGTTATAGTCTTTTATGCTTAGGTATCACCCTAATTAATCATGGATAGCTCAAACCCATCTCTTTTAATTAGGTAATTGCTGTAGATCTTTGTTAAATCGATTTGCTGGTAAATTAGTTGCAAAGTATTAAATGATGTTTTTCTAATTCTTAATGCTCTAGTTTGATTAAATTCTTACGCTGATGTGAGGGTTATCAAAACTAGTAGGGTTTATATTAGGGTTGGACCTTTAAACTAGAATCTAAGGAAAAATAGGGAAGAACCGCTGGTGGATGTCTTCTACAGTTTAACTCATGAATGAATTTAACTTGTGTGTTGATGATAAATATTAATTTGCATGGTGGATTGAGATTATACTAAGCATCCTTCATAAATTTAACAACTTTTAATCATTATTTGTTGCTTAAAGTTAATTTGATTAGTTTGTTAATTTTTGTTCTATTTTTATTAGCTTTAATATAATTTCAATCAAAGCCCCCCCCCCAAAAGTATAGTCTTTTAAGAGTGTCTAGGTAATTTTAGATAGTTTAGATTTTGATTTTTGGAGTAGTTATAATTTTAGATTGATTTATATTCAGTTTTAGTATTTAATTACCGGTTTGTTAGAAATTAGACTAAAAATAGTTATTTTTGTTCTTTTTGATTTTTATCAGTTCCTAGGGTTTATATAGTGTCCTAGTCTGCCCATATTTAATTTCGTAATTTTTGGAAGTTATTTGATAATTTTTCAGAATTATTTTGTGAAATTGATATGTGCAGGTTTTTAGGTTATTAATTTGGAAAATTTCGATTTTATTTGTTAAATCACGATTATTAGGTATTGTTAAGTCCAGAAAATTGTGTCCTAAAATTAGGGTAATTTTCTTGATTATTTTCGTATTTATATTTATGCAGATTATTTTATTTCTAATTTCATATTTAATATTCTACATTGATATTCTGTGGTAATTTTCTAATTTGATTTTTCTGGAATTATTTGGGTACAATTGAGGGGTTATAAGCTTATATACCTGAATAATATTATTTTAGGTTACTGTTTGACATTTTTAATATTTATTTTCTGATTATTATTTGCTGTTTTGAATTTTAATTAGAATTTTAGCTACTATTCTGATTTTATTTTTCTAGATAATTTAGGAAAGCTTTTTACTATTTTCTTTCCAGAATATAATCCAAAATATTTAGAGCATAATTGGGTGTTTTTCCAGTTTTTTATTCATTAGATTTTAATTATTTTAGAATTATTAAAATTAGATTTAATAAATTGAATTAGTAAAATCATTTAGGATTAAGCTAGCCTTTTTAAAACAATCTTTCCTCATGGATCGATCTCTACTTCCCTATGCTATAAAAAGTATTTTAATAACCGAAGTAGTGGTTAAATTTGTAGCTCTTGACAAGCTTTACGGTTCTAGTTTTGTACCCAATGACTTTTCTATCTAGACTCATAATTCGACCTACACTGGGTCTTACAGCCTCAAAACTTATTCTACTAATTTCACTGGTCATGCTAATTATATTATCTTGTTTAAGCTCTTTTTTAGCAAATGAAGATCCTTCTCCCTGATCTGACCTTGTACTCATACTTCTCAATCATTGGGGTTTAATGGTGATTTTACCTTCCTCATCAATCTTTATTATATTTTTCTTATTGATCGTTGTAGGATTGGCAAAGTTAGATATCCATAAGTGGTCAATTTTTATTTCTTGAGGATTGGACTTAATCCTCTGGATCTTTTGCATAGGGGTAGAACTTTCAAATGTCTCTACTTCTATCATTGTTACCTTGATCTTAGGATCTATTGTATTATCTAATTTGTAGATAATTTTTCAAAATATCCTTAAAGGATATCCTCCTCTTTTCATATCCATCCCAACTATTTTTATCTTAAGAGATATGAATTTTTTAGCAAATTTATCTTTTAGACTTACATAATATTCTGGTCGGCAGTTGAATCCTACTGACCCATTACATATATTGGTTTTTATCCCTGTGATGATTTGATTATTAAATTTGGTGTGCCTAATATCACAGAGTAAAGCATAAAGATCAATATCTTTACCATAATATTGTAATGGCGTGATTTGAACTTGGACGCTTCCGATATGGATATACCTATACTTTCTATCTTTGTTATGCTTAACGATATTCTCCCAATTAATCAGATTAACTTATCTAATGTCATACTCACAATCTTTTATCTCCAAATCTCCTTCCATCATTTCACACACGTATTTGCTTTTTAATTGAAAGATAGATTTTTTACAAATCATGTCCTTTTGGACTATGGGAAGAATCTAATCTCCTTTAACTTCCTCATGATCGTTGTCTATAACAAATCTTCTCCTTGGAGATCATCAAGGCTGATAGAGCTACTCTCCATCATGAAACTTGTTTCTTCATAATCACTTTCTTCATATTCATTGTCCAATATAATTTCAACAATTCCTTTGTTGTTGCTTAAGGCTAGGTCTAAAGCCTCATCTTTACAAAGCTCAACATAATCTAAACTTCCCAAGGTTTCAATCAGTTTGTTATTCTTTCTATTTTTGTATTCATTAGCACAATGTTCTATTTCTTAGCATGCCCAGCATTTGCAATTGTTTTTCCCTGTAGGACAATAAGCTGCTTATCTAAAAAATCTACATTTTTTAGGACTTGGCTTGTTATAATATTTTCTCTTGTATTTCTCTCCCCTTTGATTATTAAAGCTCTTTTTCTTATAAAACTTTCTTTTTCGTCTTCTCTCAGATATTTTTCCCCATTGGTGAGGCGAATCCCAACAAGTTAGGAATTGCTTCTTAATTTTCTTTTACTTTTGGAGATCAAGACATTGATCATTGACCCATTTTCTTAGATAAGAGATTGTAGAACCAAGGGTATCAATGACATCTGCTCGTGCGAGATATGCAATGTATTTTTCATTTATTATGGAATTTATAGGATACAGCAATTTATCATAGAACATACCAAGATTGGTTTCATTATGCCCAATTTTGTAATAGTATTGACTAAATTCAAAAATATATTTTTTTAGATATCTCATATCCGATAGTTCTATGGTGTTAATCTTTCTTTACCATTCTCTTGCTTTTTGTTCATAATCAAGTTTAGCTTCAATGAACTCGGCTTCAATTTCTTTACATAAACTTTTAAACATTGCAGCTGGTGTCTCAATCATTCTTAAGGTATTTTTACCTTCTTCAGTTAGTGAGTCATACCAGTCGACTATAGTGCCAGAAAAGCTATGTTCTATGTAATTTAAGAAATTTACCGAAGTCCATGTAGTGTTTAGGTTTAAGACACTATTCATTACCCTTTTGCAGTACTCAAATATTTCTTCTCTATTATAGGCTCCATCAATATTTAAGATATATCCTGTTTGACTAATTAACATAAGGCTAATTTATTCGGAAGTTGTAGTTTTCCTTGGGACAAACCCAAAGGAAATTAGTTGTACGTCCTGCTGGAACGTATCTAGATCTTAAGAAATGAGTATTTTTCCTAGAAGGTTCACTAAATTCTTCAGGCTTAGGAACTACATTGTTAACGAGAATTGTCTCAGTTTCATATAAGCCAATCTCTTCTCCAATTTCGTTAATCTCATCCTCGGCAGCCATTTTACCATATTTTTTATCTAATTTTCATTTAATTTCTTCTAATGGTGATACATTAGGATCATCAAGTTTAATAAGGTTCATTTGCTGATATATTTCTTCTTCTAATTAGATATTATTAGTCTCTTCATTATCATCCGACAATACTTCATGTTTATCCCTAATTGTGCTCATGATTTTGTTTAATTCTTATGGGTTTTGCTCTTTGTCGAACATGTTTTGTAGTTCGTCAAGAGTATATTGCTTATACTCCATCTTCTTCTTCTCTCTCTGCTTTTTTAACTAATTTTTCGCCTGATTTTTCACTTAATTTTTATTGGATTTTATTTCATGTAAGGGAAATAGAATCTTATTTTTTGGGTTTTGAAAATGATATTTATGCTGAAAAGAAGAACTAACACTTGAAGTGGTTTTACTGCTATGCCTTACTTCATTAACTAGTGAAAGGTGGATTACAGACATCTGCTTCTTAAGCTCTTTTATTTCGGTCTTAATTTTAGCTAATTCTGTTTTTAATTCTAAAACTATATCAGTGATATAGTTTAATTGTGGTGCTAATGGAGAAAGTACTTCCGATGAGTGAACAATGTGAGAATAATTCAGTCCAGGGCAAGCCGGTGATGATTCAAGCATTAATCACAGTTAAACACAGTTAATTATCTTAACTAATCATTAATTAGCTTAATTATCTCAATTATTTTTGATCACGTGGCTCTGATACCAATTGAAAGAGGACTTCGAGAAGTACTAGTGAGCAAAATATTACAAACACAAATTTAGATTTTTCGAAAATAAGTTTTTAAGGATTCAGGGCAGATTTGCAAATATGAAAAGTGTAGGACGTTTGTGCAAAATAGGTGAATAGTGAATATGGCCCTTTTTGCTAATTACCACAAAATACAGGACATCTCATAATTCGTTATCAAATTAAAGGGCCCTTAAAATATTTTACGACAAGCAGAGGGTACCTAGATGTATTTTTTCCAAATATTAGCTTCAATTAATATAACTAATTAATATATTAGTACATCTAATTATAAACTTGTATGTGGTAATTGCACCTGAAATATGGACCCTAACATCCCCATCCTTTATGAGCTTGCTTGAGGGTGACGATTCACCCCAACGATTACCGTACACAATCCCTATATGTCTTGGCCCCCATATCCACCATAAAACGACCACCATCATCTGCACCATTCATATTACCTACCATAACCTAACTCGAAGATTCCAAGTGGTTTAAGTCAGAATCCTCGAAACTATCCTCAACCGTATTATCCCCCAGCATATATTGAATCTTTCAATGTACACAACATTGGATACCCATATTACCCTCCATACTATCCTCCACCTCCTAACCCAAATGACCTTTCTGTAGGGAGCAACTCCATACCCTTATCCACACCAACCAGATAAATGGACAGGGTAGGGCACTCTGAGACAAATATTGAGCCAAGTACTGATAAGGGGGAAGTGGAGGAAGTAGCAGAGGGCGTCGTTGCTGGTGCGACAAAGTGGATAATTGATGAAGATCAATGGCTAATACGGACTTGGATTAATGTAGGCACAAATCCCATTGTCGAGGCTGATCAAAAGAAGTTTAGCTTCTGGGCTAGGATTGCCCACAATTTTAATGAGCACCGCTCACAAGGGGCATTGACACGTACTTCAAAGACATGTAATAATCGATGGCTTTGGTGCTCCCCATTAGTCAATAAATGGACATGTATTATATTGGAAGTGGAACTTATTAATCACAATGGGTGGAATGATGCTAAGATTCTGGAGGAGATCCACAGCTTGTACACAATGCGTACGGGAAAGAAGTTTAACTTGGAGCATTCGTATGAGATGCTCAAGGACCAACTCAAATGGAGGGCAATATGTGACCCATGTAAGTCATGGTTAGGATCATCAAAAAGGTCCAATCTCGACACCAAAGAGACAGGAGATCAAGGCGTTGGTGGGAATGAAAGACCTGAGGGGAGGAAAGCTGTGAAGAGAAGGCTCAAAGAAAAGGCTAACAACACCATTGTTGATTTAGTCACTACTCAGTTGAAGGAGGTGAATAGTAGCAAGAGTGATATGAGTCAAATATTCAAGGATTTCGTCTAAACAGCAAAAGAAGAAAAAGCTCATAATATTATGCTGAGGGAAGAAAAGCTAAGGGTTTATGAGGATAGAATAATGATGATGGACACTTCAACAATGACTCCTAAACAAGCTGCTTATTATAAGCAAAGGAGAGCAGAAATCATGCAAAGGAGATCGGGGAGTTCATCATCAACTCAGTAATATGTCTCCCCTTCCCCTCATTATATAGATTACAAAAACTACGTAGCTCATCTTAGGTTATTAAATCTTAATATGTAACTTTCATTTACTATGTGTTATCTGAGACATGAGTTGGTGTAATCATGTTCTGATATGAATTTATGAAAATGGGCATACCTATTGTTTAATCAAATGATCACCCTTCTATACATTAACGTTCAATAATTATTATGTTGCACAGGCCATTTGTCATGGATAATTTCAATGTTGAAAAGTTGCCCGTTAAGGAAGAATCATCCTTCGCATCCTCTTTATCTTCATCAGATGATGATATCATGTTACCCGTTATGGGGGCTTTCGTCCAATATCAACAGTAAGTGTCAAAATAAATGATGTTCCTTCTACAACTTAGGGAAGCAGCAAAAGAGCTGACACCTTCAATATCTAGGCCTTAAGTAAAGAAGAGATGTATTCATAGAGATAGAGAAGCTGCCCATGGTGACTTATACAAAGACTAATTTGTAGAAGATTCAATGTATAACAAACATCATTTTCGTCGTAGATTTAGAATACAGAGTCACTTATTTCTCCGCATTGTGGAAGCACTTGGCAATCATTCGGAGTACTTTCAGGTAAGGTACGATGCGGCCGGATAGCACGGGTTGACGCCATTAACCAAGTGTACTACAGCTATGCAAATGCTTGCCTATGGTATAACTGTCGATTGCGTTGATGAGTACTTAAAGATTGGTGCAAGCACCACATTAGAATGTATGAAGAAGTTCACCTTAGGCGTCATTGAGGTATTCAGGGAGGAGTACTTGTGAAAATCGAATCAAGCTAATGTTAATCGCTTACTACAAGTTGCTGAAGCCCTTGACTTCCCCGGTATGTTGGGGAGCATCGATTGCATGCACTGGGAGTGGAAGAATTGTCCAGTAGGTTGGAAGGCATCAATTCAAAAGCAAATTTATAAGGTACCAATTATCATCATTAAAACCATAAAGTATTAATGACATAAACGTCCTTAACTGTTCACCGGTTTTTCAAGAGTTGTATGAGGATTGTGTTTCTAAATGTGAGTACATCGTCAATGACCATGAGTACGAGATAGGATATTATCTCTCAGATGAAATTTATCCAAAATGGGCGACATTTGTTACAATTATCCCATTTCCCCAAGGGCCGAACAAAAAACTCTTCACAGAATGTCAAGAGTCGGTTAGGAAGGACGTTGAGTGAGCCTTTGGTGTGTTACAAGCTTGATTTACCATTATAAGTAGCCCTGCTCATCTTATGGATAATAAAGAAATCGGTGTTATAATGAGACCATGTGTGATACTCCATAACATGATTGTCGAGAACAAACGAGATAACTAAGAGTTTGCATTTGACTATGATGTTGTCGAGGGAACCGTCTCGGAGCTGATTGTTAACCATGACTATCATCCATGTTATGAGATGCACTTTCAATGATCAATACTTATACACATGCAGTTCTCCAAGCGGACTTGACTGAGGAAATATGGAAGCGAAATTTAGGGCGACAGCAGAGATGATTGTTGAATAATCATCATATTGTAATTTTTTTTAATTGTTGAACTATTGTAATTTTTTAGTCAAATGTTAGATGTGGGGATGTGGGGTCCATATGTATTATTTTATTTTGAGTCCTTATATATTAAATATGGTTAGATGTGGGGTCCATATGTATTATTTTATTTGAGGAGCCAAAATGGTGAGCCTTACATTGGAGAGAAGAATGTTTGTGAGCCAAAAAGCTAACATACAAGCTGATGTGCACAGGTAGGCCTCCATTGGTGAGCCAAAAAACTAGATCACCATTGAGAATACTCTTAACATCTCTAATATGCGTGTTTTCTTCTTCCCGAAAAAAGGTCGTGTCCTTTGAACTATGTATTCTCTACTAACAATTACATTTTTCAGATAGATTCTCTTGTTTAATATGATGCATTCTCTAATGATCGTCATCTAATGTCTATTACATCAAAAATAGGATTTCGAATCATCTAAATTCTCTATACAATTTTTGAGAGATTGATTTTTGACGGTCCTCCATAACTTTTAATGATGGAAGCTACGACTATAGGAAACAATATTAATGTACTCTATTATGTTAGACCTGAGAGACTTCATCGTATTGTTGCCACACCATAGAGATTTCATCGTATTTTTGATGATGCAAGAATAGATCCTTGTTAATGCTACAGGTGGTTCGCAAACATAAAGGACAATTGCATAACATAGTAGATTGGGCTACATTAGTGAATAATTGGATCAATGATTAGAGTTATTCGTTTTCTATTGTATTTCCCTATGTTCTTAATAATATTTAATGGGAACGAACATTTTAGAGTATAGAATTTTCCAAATTTTGTTTTCTTATTAATAATAGTCTTCTTTAAAACTCTCAAAAATTTACAACATTTTAGACCTTTGCGACTTTAATATCTTATCTCGTAAAGAGAATGAAATGAGGGGATAGAGTTGAGTTTGTTAGAGATTGGATTAACTTTATACATATTTGGCACAATAAATTTATTCTGTAAGTTCAATTAATATTGAACCAAGGGACGTTTGTTTTAGATCCAGTTAATTTGAGAATGAATCCAAAGTAACTTAGGGTCAGTTCTCTTCAACTTATTTTCAGACAGAATAAGTTCAGATAAGTTCAGTTCAGATAAGTTCAGAATCAGTTAAGTTCAGAATAATAAGTTCAGCAAAAGTTCAGAATTCATCGAAAGTTAAGAAAATAATTAACATATAATTGCATATAATAACATTAATCATTTTTACATTGGTGACTGAAATTTAATGTTCTTTACATTAATAAAAACTTTGAAGTGGGACTATGGACTTGCACGAAATGCTTAATTTTTTAATTGCGTAGTTTTTTGTAAGATATTTATTTTTTGAACAATTAGTCGAAAATGTACATTTGTATATGCATCAAAAATAATTTACGAATTATGTTTAGAATTATTAGAAATTGTCGAAAACTTGGAACAAAAATTAATGGTTGTATTTTCAGACTATTAGAAATTGTCGAAAACTTGGAACAAAAACAATTTACGAACAAAAATTATTCAGATCTGTGTTTGAATTTTCGAACAGTGCTAAAAAATTAATGGTTGTATGGTCAGGTTGTTGGAGATAAATGCTGCCTATGCTCTTTTGCTTAACTCTTGAACCACTCATTATCTGAAATTCTCATATTGCCCCTTGTTCATAATCTAGTGGCATGCACATAGGAGGTCAATAGAGTAATTTTGTTGGATGTTAGGTGGGCAAAATTAAAGAGCAGCAACAGGCCCCCCTTATCCAACAAACTTCGACCACAAAGCTCCAAAGCTCAACCCACATCTGCTGTCCTCCTTCAGCTCCGATCGACCACCAGCTGCTGTGTCGTTCTCCTCTACCGCCGACACAGTACAAGAGGTACATATGTTGCTTTCTCCCCTATCCTTAATGCTCTATTTCGAAAGGCTTGGTTGTGTTGTTGCTGAGGAATTGGTACAAATGCAGGGCGGTCACGGGTGGTCCTCGCCGGAGCTACTGGGAACGGCGTGTTGTGCTGTGGCGTGCGTGGGTGGTGCTGACTTCATCGTTCACAAGGTTAGATATCGTTGCTTGGGTTTAATTGGAAGCTTGTACATGTTTGAATTTGTTCCTTTATTTTTTTTGCGAAAATGTGCTAAAATGCTTATATTTGCATTTGTGATTGGTTATAACAAATCACAGTTGCTCTTGATTTGGTTAACTGAAAGTGATTATTTGTTTTTTTGCTGAAATGTGATCAAATGCTGCAATGAATGTTGTCTCCGTGTGAAAATGGTGTCCAAATGCAGCTTCAAAGTGATTAATGTGCATTTTAGAACATTTCAGTTCAAACTAGAAGTCATTACATTGAATGTTATCTTTGTTTAAATGTGCGTTGTTGCTGGTGGATGTTTTGTTGAGGATGATGTGTTTTTGCATCAAACCTACTGAACATGTCACTTGTAAACTAAAAATTTGTGCAAGAACGAATGAAAATGAATAGAATAAAATGGATACAAGAAGTGGACGATAGGTTCATTGATTTGTGTATTGAGCATAGAGAGTCAAAAAGCTCCTCATCTCCTTAGAAATGAATCACAAATCGGTTAAGTGCACAGTTTGGGATGAAATGTGGTTAGAAGACATGTTCTAACCGTTATAACGAGTTAAAAACAAAGCTTACTACTTGGGATACACCCCATACAGACTATATGGGTTTAGGATTCGATCCGTATACCCCATGTCCATTGACGATGGATGACGATGGCTAGCGCTCATTCGTACAGGTTCATTGAACCTCACATACATGAGAACTTTGGTTTACAACTAACATTGTTGTCCATTTGTATTCAAATTACTGATTCATCATCTGTCATTGTTTGTGTGGTTTTTATTTTTGTTCGCAGAGATATCCAAGATGTGCATCATTTGCAAAACAACCTCTTCAAAACGAAAACAAGCTTCATCGCCTATTTCAAGGAAGACGTGCAACAGGTGAACGGAGTGTGTCTGCGGCAATGATGAGCAAGTCTTCTGAAGCTCCCAAGAGAGTAGATGTTGTATTGGTTGATACAGAAGAGGGATCAAGTGATAGTGGTGAAATGCAGGGTCATGATCAAGGCAACAAGGATATTTCTGTTGGTAATGAGAGTAGGTCTCCCCCTCAAAGTTTGCAAACCACTGAAACTGGAAAGCACAAGAGTGATGGTGATTATGATGGTTATAGGAGAAGACGTAATCAGAAAATTGACAAATGCCTTGATGTTCTAAATAATGTCATGTCTTATGAGGTTCAGTCATCTACCCACCTGCACCACCTCCACCTCCACCTCACAAAAGTCCCTATATGATAAGATATATGATAAACTTTATGAGTTTAACTAAGTTAACGTGAGGGGTGATATTTACATATATCATGTTATGAAGACCATTATGGAAGATCATCATAAGGAGTTCTTTTTGGCGTTGGGAACTACTACTATGGTCAAAGCTTATCTAGATGAATATGTGGATATTGTGAAAGTATTTGCGTATATGGGGTGATCAGTGTTCATATTCTATGTGAGACCATGTTCAGTAGTATGTCTTTGTTCAGAGATTGGTGGCAGGTTAGTTATGGGGGTTATGTAGTTGATCATGTTTAGGAACTGGTAGTGATGAATGTTTATGTATTTTCAATTGTTGTTGAACTTTCGTTGTGATGTTTGGTTGTGAATGTGTACTTTGTTGTATTGGTTAGTTAATGACTATTTCTCGTTGGTTTGTTTTTATATATGTTGCTAAATTTTGTTGTTCTTGTGTTTTGTAATGTAGAATGAATCGTCGGGAATGAGTCTACACCTGAATTGAAAGACTCCTAATGAGAGTTGGAGGTGAAGATGGGGGACAATTTATACGTAAGATGATAACTGGCCAACCAAGCCTATGTCGAAAGCAGTTGAGACTTTCAGGAGATTTATTTATAGAATTAGTCCACATAATATGTGAAATGAAGTTAATGTCTAATGGTCGTTTCATTGAGGTGGCTGAACAAGTTGGGATGTGCTT
>JAKOGI010000794.1:87500-125000 GCA_029747015.1 Carnegiea gigantea | reverse complement strand
CGATGTTTATTGTTATACTTTTCATCTTCATTTGATATAAGGGTGGAGGTGGGGTCACGTGGGGTCAAGCGACCTCGCTTAAAAAAATTCTGCAATTAAGTTGAAAATAAATAAATAAGCCTATATATATAATTTTTGACGTATATAGATGCATCAAAAGAAGCTTCCTTTGGTGGTTGGATGGGTGCGTAATTTAAGCTAGGGCACTCCACATGCGTCGCGAGTTCGAACCTTCTTTCTAGCTTTTGCACTTAAAAGCTCTTTTTTTTTTGCCCCAATTTTCGGATTAGAACCTGTGCGTGACTCTCCCCTTCCCCTCATTCTTTTCACCCCACCCACAGAAACTCAGAAAGAGAAACCCACTTCCAGTGCCCAGACCCATGCCCAGACCCAGTCATTCGCTATGGCGCCACCGGTGGCAGTATCCGATGGCCAATGTCAGCCCTCCACAGCGCCAGTGCGCCACTAATAGTCCCCCACATTCGATTCGAACTTCGAAGGTACAAACCCTAAAACTCTAGATCTAATTCTAAGTATTTAGTTTTAATTTTCACTTTTCTTTGCCAAATCTTCGATTGTTTTCCCTTTAGTTACTTAAATAGTTATATTAATTTCAATTGTTTAAATCATTTGATAAAATTGACTACAAATCATTTGTCAATTGTAATCGTATGTGTTGTTCATTGCTTGGATTCGCTTTTTATTAGTTACAATTGTTGGATATCCTTTACTTGCTTAGTTAAATTTTTTTGTCCAGTTAAAAATGCATAGATATTTCAAAAGTTAGTTACTGAATTGTTTCCTTCAACTTCTGCATCTGAAAATTCTCCTCTGAATCAAGAAACTGGCGAACACAATACAGAAACACCAAATTTTGATGCAAACACTAATGCCTCGTCTTATGGGGGAAGCCAAGTTAATTTAAGTGTTCTTCCATCAGATTCAGCTAAAAGAAAGCCAATTTTACATTATCATCCAAATGAGCATGATAAGGTAACAAGAGCTTATATTCAAAAAGACCCCTGTCAACCCAAAATCATGCTTTTCCTCAAAGATTGATGTCTGGAAATTGTTGTCATTTCAATGATTCTTGGTTTGATATGTGTGGCAATTCGTTAGAATATAGCATAAAAGAAGATGCAGCTTTTTACTTGTATTGTTATTTGTTCAAGAATGAGCATGAAAGTTCAAGTCATTTTAGAGGAGATACATTCACTTCTAAAGCATTTAGGAGTTCGAATAAGACAAAAAGATTTAAAACGCATGTAGATGGGTCAAATAGTGTCCATAATCAATGTGTGAAACAATGTTAAGACTTGATGATGCAAAACAATCTATACAGATTGTTTTGGATGAGCAATCAGAGCAAACTAAGTCTAAATACTACACTCGCTTGAATGCTTCAGTTGATATCATGAGATTGCTTTGTTATTTGCATTGCCAATTCGAGGTCATAATGAAAGTGAATTATCCAGAAGGAAAGGACTTTTTAGGACTTTCTTATAGTTTCATGCAGAAAAGAATGATAATGTGGGAAAGATTATTTTAAAGATTGCTTCAGGCAATCATATAATGACTTTCCCTGAAATCCAAAAAGAAATTGCAAATGCTTCTTCAAAAGAAACTGTAAAGGCTATTCTAGAAGAACTTGGCAATGGATATTTTTCTATATTAGTTGATGAATCCTGTGATGTATAATGTAAACAACAAATGGCTCTTGTTTTAAGGTTTGTTGATAAATAGGGATTTGTTATGGAGTGTTTGGTTTGTCTTGTTCTGATGATCGATACTAGGTCTTTGGTATTAAAGGAATCCATTTATTCATTACTTTCTGGATTGTCATTGAGTCCATCTCGAATAAGGGTACAAGGATATAATGGGGCTAGTAACATGCAAGGTCACATTAATAGGGTTAGAAGCTTGACTATGCAAGATTGTTCATCAGCCCATTATATTTATTGCTTTGCTCATCTACTTCAAAAAATTTTGGTGGCGGTTGTAAGAAATTATGATGATATTGGATGCCTTTATGACTTGGTTGGTGTCATGTTGAATGTGATTGGAGGTTCCTATAGAGTTAGAGATGAATTTCAAGAAATGCAAGAAGAAAAGATTGAAGAAGTATTACGTATGGGTGATCTTCAAACTGGGCAAGGTTTAAATCAAGAACTTGGACTACAAAACCCGTAGATACTCATCGGGGCTCTCATTTTAAAACATTTTTCAATATCATTATCATGTTTGATCCAATTTTTGATGTGCTTGAACTGATTAGAGATTATGCAAATCATCCACAAGATATGGTCAAAGCCAAAAGTGCATTATAGGCCATGCAAAAATTTGAGTTTACTTTCTTATTGCATTTGATGAAATTGATTTTAGGAATTACAAATGTTATTAGTCAAGCTTTACAAGGAAGAAATCAAGACATTGCCAGGGCTATATCATTGCTTGGTTTAGCTAAGGGATGGCTACAAATGACAAGGGATCAAGGATGGGATTCTTTGATTGAAAATATTCATGCATTTTATCACAAGTACGATATTGAGATTCCTGTCATGGTTGATTTCCATGTTATTCGGGGACAAAGAGTAAACAACAAAGTTTCTAAAGTGATAAATGAGCATTACTGTCATGTTGATATGTTCTACGTGATTCTTGATATGAAATGAAAGAGCTTAATATTCACTTTCCCAAAGCGAGCACTAAGTTACTTCTTCATGTAGCTTATTTGAACCCAACATATTCATTCTCCAATTTTGATAAGGAAAAAATACTTCGAATGACTCAATTGTATCCAGATGATTTTGATAAGTTAGGCATTGAGGCACATAGTTGTGAACTTGATACTTTTATCATCAATGTGCATGGTGATGAGAGGTTCTCTGACTTGAGGGGAATTGGTGAGCTTTCAAGGAAATTACTTCAAATGAACAAGTATCTGAGCTTTCCTTGCCTATATCTACTTGTGAAGTTGGCTTTACTTTTACCAGTTTCTACTTCAACTGGTGAAAAGGTATCCTTAGTGATGCAGATTATCAAGATGAATTTGCGCAACATAATAGCGGATGATTTTGTAAATGATACTGTTGTTGAATTAGTATATTCAGTTTTGATGACAACAAACCCAAGTGTAAAATGCTCTTAAGTAATGTTGCTCCAAACAAAGTTCTCCAAACAGGCATACACTGTTATTTTCAATATGCATCTTAACTTGTTTGCTGAATGTTGAGAACAAGTCTTAAGAACAGGTCTCATACCTTGATGACTCACGCTCAAGTCAAGAACACCACCTCGATGAGTTGATTGTGTGTTAAGATCAGTTCCTGAACTCAAGCAATACAAGAACAACCTGGCAAACAGGCTAGGTATTTCAAGGACAATCCAGCAAACAGGCCTTTCTGAACTCAAGCAATATAAGAACAACCTGGCAAACAGGTTGGTCTAGGTGGTTGGGGCAGCGTATTCGTCTTGAACAAGATGACTGGATCTACAACAAGATGTCTTGGTAATTTAGGTTTTATTTTTTAGACTCTTGTTAATATGCCAATCTTGAAAAGTCTCTAACTAACCACTCTTGAATTGGTTGCGCTATTTGCTTCAGAACACCAAGTTTGAACAACCCTGTAAACAGGGTACCTAGGGTGTTTCTGAACTGCAACGGCCAAACCCGGTCACTTTGGAAAACTTATTTTGGTTGGCCAAAAGCTCTAATATATTTTGATAAAATTCCAAGACAGCAATTTAAGCTGTAGGAAATCTTTTGATATGAAAATCACTTGGGAGAAGTGCAAAAGTGGTTTTTCTAGTGAGAAGAATTTTTTGAGTTACTCTTAAGAAAAGAAAAACCGAGACAAGTTGTGTTTAAGCTGAACTTTCAAGATATTGGCATACTAGGACCTCATTGTACCTTACATCTGCTTAAATCAGAAGTACCCCCGTAAGGTATTTTGTAACCCTGATCTTGGATCAGAAAAGTAAGTGAGTGGTCCTCAGTCGTGTGGACTTTGGGCGTATCCAATCTGGTGAGATTTGGACGTGGTGTAACCTTTCTTAGAAAAGAAGGTTACGTGGTTGCAAGTTGTAACAAGATGTGTTACATTTGTAACGTGTGAAGCCCGTTAGTGAAAGTGGTTAAATCCTACACGAGGTAGGTCGTGGTTTTTCACACCTCAGTTGGGCTAGAGGTGTTTTCTACGAAAAAATTGTGTGTGCTTTATTTCCGCATTTATCTTGTTGATTTTCGCCTTTGAGCAAATTGAAAACATATGGTGCAAACAAGTCAGAAGGTTGTTTGTAATTCAAGAACAACCTCTGCAATCAGGAGGGTGTTTGTCAGTAAGTACGCGAAAATCGAACACCACAATTCACCCCCCTCTTGTGGGTAAGTACTCCTAAATTCAACAAGTGGTATCAGAGCAGGTTCTCTCACAAAAGGGCTAACACCTTGAGAGATTCTGAAGATGAGTACACCACAAGGAATCCTTGAAGGGCAATCCATTACTCGGCCACCCTATTTCAACGGCCAACATTATAGTTGGTGGAAGAATAGGATGGAGAACTATATTCAGGCAGAAGATTATGAGTTATGGATGCTCATCAAGAACGGGCCCCTTGTTCCCACCAAGGTGCTTGAAGATGGTAAGAAGGTTCCCAAGGAACCCATAGAGTTTGATGCTAAAGACTATAAGAAAATGGAAAAGAATGCCAAGGCCAAGAAGCTATTATATTTTGGCCTAGGTCCAGATGAATATACACGTATCTCGGAGTGTGAGTCAGCCCAGGAGATATGGAATGCCCTCCAAGTAGCTCATGAAGGAACAAGTCAAGTCAAACAATCACGTATTGAGCTACTCATGAGGCAATATGAGTTGTTTGATATGGGTGATCGTGAGAACGTGATGGATATGTACACACGCTTCACCCACATAACAAACGAGCTAAAATCCCTGGGAAAATCCTTCACCACAGAAGAGCTGGTGAGGAAGATTCTAAGGATTTTGCCTCGGTCTTGGGAAGCGAAGGTGACAGCCATCCAAGAAGCTAAAGACATGAACAAGATCACCCTCGACGAGTTGATTGGCAATCTTCAAACCTATGAACTCAGAAAGAACTCACAACAAAAAGAGGAGCAGAAGAAGGATCGTGGGCTTGCCTTGAAAGCACAAGAGGATGATGACTCTGACCTTGAGGATGAAGAGATGGCCTTAATGACACGAAAGTTCAAGAAATTCTTCAAAAAGGTCAAAGAAAACAGCAGAAGAAAGGACTTCAGTAAATCCAGAAACACCCCCCGAGAACAGTTCACAGGGTGTTTTAAATGTGGCAAACCAGATCACCTTGTGAACTGCCCTCTGCTTCGAGAAGAGCAGGAGTTCGAACAACCCGAAAACAGGTTCGAAAACAACCTGCGAACACCTCAGGCAAAAGATTCTCGAAGGCTATGCTTGCTGCCTGGGGAGACTCTTCTGAGGATGAAGGTGAATCTGAAAGTGAAGGAGATGCTGTAGCTCTCATGGCACAAAGTAACTCAGACTCAGATGATGAATCCACAAACAGCTTGACTGATCTCAAGAACAAGGTACGTGGTCTCAATAAAGCAACTCTCGAAAAACTTTCGTATACCTTGATGGATACTTGTGCTGAATTGAAACGAGATGTCCGAGACCTAGAACTAGAAAATGAGATCCTTAAGAATGAGAAACTTGAGGCTGAAAGAGAAATTCTAGCTTCACATCAAACCATAAATGACCTTAGGGAGACCTGATCTTGAACGAAGTAAAATATACCACCAATCAAGCCAAGGCTGAAAAGGAAACCCTTGAGCTTAAAGAAAAGGTCGAAGTTTTGCTTGCTGAAAACAAGAACCTGTCGGCTAAAGCAAAACGCACAGAACACGACCTTGCCACAAACAGGGTGTGGAACAAGTCCTCACAAGCCCTTGATTGGTTAAACACTCACCACAGTCGAAACAAAAAAGGACTTGGATATAAGCCTAAACGAACAGTTTACCTAATTCATAGAAAGTATGTGGGATTACCTGAAAACATTGTTTGCTTTCATTGTGGTAAAACTGGTCACTATCAATATTCATGTCCTTCAAGAAGGTATGCCATTAAAAAGAATGAAAGGTTTGTGAAACAAATCTGGATTAGGAAAGATGAGCTTTATTTGTCTAAAAGAATGGGACCCAAGTGGATTTGGGTTCCCAAAACTAACCCTTGATTTGTTTTGCAGGCTAAAGTGAGAGAGAATAACCCCACAAACAACCCAGCAAACAGGGTAAGAAACACCCTGGCAAATAGCTCAGAAAATAACCTTGAAAACAAGCAGCTGTGGTATGTTGATAGTGGGTGTTCGCGGCATATGACCGGAGAAAAATCAAACTTTCTCTCACTTACAGCTTCAACCGGTGGGAGCGTGGCTTTTGAAAACGGCAAGTCTGGGACAATTGTCGGTGTAGGTAGCATTGGTAAAACTCTCTCCCACTCAATTGATAATGTGCACTTAGTTGATGGTTTAAAGTATAATTTACTAAGTGTGTCCCAACTGTGTGACAAGAACAATCTAGTGGTGTTCTCACGAACACATTTCTTGGTTGTCAATGCCAACACAGGAGACGTTGTGTTAAAGGGGAAGCGTCACAAAAATGTTTACAAAGTTTGTATTTCCACACTTCTCCAAAACAACCTGACTTGTTTGAGTGTTGTGAATGATGATATAATGCTCTGGCACAAGAGACTAGGTCATGCGAGCCTTACTCTTTTAACAAACTTGTTTTCAAAGACTTGGTTGTTGGACTACCTTCCATCAAGTTTAATGATGACAGGGTATGTGAAGCTTGTGCAAAAGGAAAACAAGTCAGATTGTCTTTTAAATCAAAAAAGGTGTGTTAGCACTACCCGACCTCTTGAATTATTACACATTGATCTATGTGGTCCTATGAGGATAACAAGTAGAAGTGGGAAGAGGTATGTGCTTGTCATAGTGGATGATTACTCTCGATTTACTTGGACCTTGTTCTTGGCCTCCAAGGATGAAACTTTTGAGAATTTTATTGCCCTTCTCAAAAAGGTTGAAAAGAAAGTAGGACACTCATTGGTTAGCTTGAGGTCTGATCATGGTACTAAATTTGAAAATGCAAGTTTTATAGAATTTTGTAATACGCATGGTGTTGATCATAACTTCTCGGCCCCAAGAACACCCCAACAGAATGGGGTGGTTGAGTGCAAAAACCGCTCCCTAGAAGTCATGACTAGGACAATGCTTATTGCTAGTGGTCTTCCTAGGAACTTTTGGGCAGAAGCTTTGAACACATCATGTTACATTATGAATAGATGTATGATTAGATCTATTTTGAACAAAACTCCCTACGAACTCTTCAAAGGCAGAAAGCCCAACATTATGCATTTAAGAACATTTGGTTGTAGGTGTTTTGTGCATAATAATGGGAAGGATGCTTTAGGAAAGTTTGATCCTAGGAGTGATGAGGCAATATTTCTCGGTTATTCCTCTCACAGCAAGGCATACAAAGTCTTTAACAAAAGAACCTTGTGCGTTGAGGAAAGTGTGCAAGTGCTTTTTGATGAATCTAACACCTTGAATAAGAATGGTGCACAGGAAGAAGAGTTTGAATTAGGTCTTATCCGAAAAGAAGTGTTGCCCCATGAGAGACAAGGGAAGAACACCATGGAGACAACAGGCCCAGAAGTTGTTCCTCAAAACGGCAGGCAAGGTGAACACCAAACAGGGGGAAACACCGTTGAACCCTATTCGGGACCATGTTCTTCAGAAACAGGCTTACAAACAGGTGCAGAAACAGGCTCAGGAGGTGTTCGCGAGCCTGATTCTCAAAATATTCCGGCTAGAGTAGAGCATGTGTCTGTGGATCCACTTACTCCACGACCATGGAAGCACCATAGTTCACACCCCCTTGATCAATTTCTGTCTGATATTAACAGTGGAGTGCAAACTAGGTCTAAGCTTAAGAATTTCTGTGCTTTCTATGCTTTTCTCTCTAACATTGAGCCAAAGAATGTGAATGAAGCTCTTGTAGATTCAGATTGGGTCACGACAATGCAAGAAGAGCTCCATCAATTTGAAAGAAACAGAGTATGGCACCTGGTACCTAAACTTGCAGAGAGAACAATCATTGGAAACAAGTGGGTGTTTCGAAACAAACTGGATGAGTCAGGAACAGTCACTAGGAACAAGGCACGGCTGGTTGTTCAAGGGTATAACCAAGAAGAAGGGATCGATTATGAAGAAACCTTTGCACCAGTTGCTAGCATTGAGGCTATTCGAATTCTAATAGCCTTTGCAGCTCATATGGAAATCAAGCTATATCAAATGGACGTGAAAAGTGCATTCCTAAACGGATACCTTAAAGAAGAGGTGTATGTTAAACAACCCCCTGGTTTTGAAAATGGTGATTTTCCAAATCATGTTTTTAAACTTGACAAGGCACTTTATGGTTTAAAACAAGCTCCAAGAGCTTGGTATGAATGGTTGTCAAGTTTTTTACTTGAAAATGATTTTAGAAGAGGCAAGGTAGACAATACATTGTTTCTAAAATCTAAGGGGGAACATTTATTGATTGTCCAAATATATGTTGATGACATTATATTTGGTGCAACTCATCATGATTTATGCAATAAATTTTCAAATATGATGAGGAGTGAGTTTGAGATGAGCATGATAGGTGAGCTTAACTTTTTCTTAGGCTTACAAATCAAGCAAACTCCAAACGGCACCATGATCCATCAACAAAAATATATCAAGGAGCTACTTAAGCGTTTTAGGATGGAGTCGGCCAAATCCATAGACACTCCTATTTCTCCTTCAACCAAGTTGGTTATGGATGATAGGAGTCCCTCAGTTGAGGAGAAACTCTATAGGGGCATGATTGGGTGGCTCCTATACCTAACCGCTAGTAGACCGGATATTGTTTTTAGTGTTGGTTTATGTGCCCGTTTTCAGTCTAATCCTAAGGAAACTCATCTTAAGTCTATTAAACGGATACTAAGATATTTGAAACATACACCCAATTTAGCTTTATGGTATCCTAAAGGTTACAATTTTGATCTTGTTGGATATGCTGACGCTGACTATGCTGGATTCCTAGTTGATAGAAAGAGTACCTCAGGTATGGCTCACTTTCTTGGACCTTGTTTTGTATCTTGGGCTACCAAGAAGCAACATTCAGTTGCCATGTCCACAGCAGAAGCTGAATATGTTGCAGCAGCTTCATGTTTTGCTCAACTGTTGTGGATAAGACAACAGCTTAAGGACTTTTGTGTTGACACTGGATGCATTCCTATTTTTTGTGATAACACAAGTGCAATTAACATTGCAAAAAATCCATGTCAACATAAAAGAACAAAGCATATTGACATTCGACATCATTTCTTGAGAGATAATATTGAAAAGGGTTTAATTTCTATGAATTTTTGCACAACGGAAAATCAAATTGCCGATCTATTCACTAAGGCACTAGCTAGAGATCAATTTGAGAGAAATAGACTGGAACTAGGGTTGGTAAGAACACCCTGAGATACTTGTTTTCAAGACATGAACTAGGTTTGGTAAAAACAACCTCTACACCCTGTTCTCTCCCCTTGTTTGCAAATCTTATTAGCAACTGATGTGATTTATGTACAATGAGTGCATACACTCGAATTGCGTGCGTTTTTTTTTTAATTTATACAAAGAGTGCAGCATAAGGGGATGTACTAAGGATCACTGGAGCAGCTCTGCCACCCCTAGTACAAATGAGTCAAATCAAGATCAAACTACGAAGAACAGGCAGGTATCTTGATCGAACGGAAAGAACAGGTACGTCCCTTGGTTGTTCGATGCATATGGGAATGTGTTTTCTTTAAACCTCCCTCCTTACCAAGGCACACGCCTTTAATGTTCTCACTCGTTGCAAACCTAGAGATCTTTAAAAGATTTTGGGTGCTCTCTCTCTCTTTAAATGCCCTGTTCTTAGTTCTTCTTTTCACCTGACTTCATCTCGCTCAAAAGCAAACCCTGCAAACAGCCTTAAACCCTAATCTCTCTCCTCTAGCAACAATGGCTTCCAAAAACACCTCTCACTCAAAAGCCCTGGTTCTTGCGTCCTCAATCCCTGCTCCCCCTCGCCCAATCCTGTACAAGCCTTTCAGATTTCTGAAAAGCTTGTTCCTAAAGTCAGTCGGGATGGGGATGGACGATATTCCCTTCAATTGTGGAAGGGAATTGGTGTTTCTTGTGGGGTCAGTTGCATATCCCATTAAAGTAGAGTCGGAGGGTGCACCATCGGGGCCTCAAGACAAAATCTTGGAAACCCCTGAAGGGTTTAGTGATAATTTCGAACCTTGTTCTTTTGGGCTGTTTCCTGAAACAGTGCCAGAAACAGGGAAAGACTCTTTTGACGCCGTGTGTGTGGAGGATCTGAATGTCAATTTCCGAGGGAATTCGAATGAAACATCAGAGGAGAGTCAGGAGAAGGATTCTCTCCCTGAGGCTGAACTCACTACTCCGGTTGCTCAAACCGGTGAGAAAAGGAAAAAGGTGAAAATAGTGGCCAGGCGCAGCAGAACGCCAAGAACAAGGCCACAACCAGGGTCTCAGCCCTCTCAAACTCCCTCTTCTCCAAAATCCTCCAAGCCTTCTCGCAAATCTGCAAGAATAGCTTTTCAATCCGCTCCCCGTATCTCCAAACCCTCTGCTCCAATCATCGAGGAGATTTTCTCTTCTTCTATCGAGGGGTTCTCGAGTTCTGACTCTGAGAACACCTCTTTCAAACAGGGGACACCGGTGTTCTCCGAGTCCTCTGAAGATCAAGCCCCTCAAAAATCACCCTCTAAACCTGCTGTGAAGTCCTCTCCTGCAAACTCACCCCTCAAAAGAAAGCCCAGAACAGCTCCCTACCAGACGCTACCACCTCTGTTCCTCCTCCCAAACGCCCAAAGAAGTCCACTCCCTCTCCTATGTCTGACAAGCATGCGCAATTGCTTAAGCGCAATGTCGTCAGGGGAAAGGTAGTAAATGTACGTTTTTTCGAGGAACAGGGTCTGGGGGTGTTCCTGAACAAGTTGCGAGTCCAAGGCTGGCTCGACTTGCGTGCAAACACCCAGTTGGGGTGTTCTGTGCCTGACTTGGCTGAGTTTTACGCCAACTGCAGTGTCACCAAAGGGGTGGTGACAAGTTTTGTGAATGGGCAAGGCATTAAGGTTGATGCGCCCACACTTGGGAAAATATTGGGAGTGCCCTCACAAGGCTTTGCTGTGTATGTAAGGGAAGACAAGACTGCCCTGGCAACAGCCAGGCTCATAGAGGTGTCCCAACGCCTTAGTTAGAAACAGGGCCTGAGAACACCCCTCTCGGTTAAGAAGGGTGAAATGACCTCCCTGCACCAACTACTGTTTATGTTTACCATCAAGAACATAATTCCGCGAGGTCAAGGGCGAAACTCAGCAGATGCCCTCGATCAATGTCTGGTGGACCTACTGGATCGGGAGGAACCAATAAGCCTCCCTGCAATCATGATTCGCCACATAGGGCGAATTGCGAACACTACCCGAGCCCATGATCTTGGCTATGGGTTTCTGCTGACAAGGGTGTTTGAGCACTTTGGGGTAGCGCTCACACGGAGAGTGGCGGCCCAAATCATTGATGAGATTGGGATTGACACCCTGCTAGGGTGTGGCTATGAGGTTGGCGAAGGGTCAGTCTCCAAAAAGGGTCGTCGACCACCTCGACCACCTGTTTCTGGGCAACCTTCCATCAAGGTTGAGGCTGTTCTTGAGGACAATGCTCGCCTCAAGGATGAGCTCTCCGCCGTCAAGGCTGCTCTTGCTGAGGAACAAGCCCTCTCCGCAAACGCCATGAAGATTTGCTTGCCCTTCTCTCCACCCTTGCCCCCAGCATTCCTCCTCTGCAAACGAAACCACCCCCTGCTCCCTGATTGTCTAGGCTGGTCTCTAGTGTCCTCCTCCTCCTCTCTTAGTTTTGTTGTGTTGGCATTGTACTACTTTTCTTTGCAATGAAATATCTATTTGCAATGCTTTATATGCTTTTCTTGCAACCGTCCTGTTGTTCTTGCTTTTTAATGATGCCAAAAGGGGGAAGAATAGTGTAGCCTTATTGACAAAGTATGACGAATGAGCCTGACCTTGACTCGATAGGGTGGGTTGACCTCTAACTCCTTGTACCTACGTGGATCCCTATCAGCATTCAATTTTTTTAATATGGACACTTGGTTTGTCATCATCAAAAAGGGGGAAATTGTTGAATTAGTATATTCAGTTTTGATGACAACAAACCCAAGTGTAAAATGCTCTTAAGTAATGTTGCCCCAAACAAAGTTCTCCAAACTGGCATACACTGTTATTTTCAATATGCGTCTTAACTTGTTTGCTGAATGTTGAGAACAAGTCTTAAGAACAGGTCTCATACCTTGATGACTCACGCTCAAGTCAAGAACACCACCGCGATGAGTTGATTGTGTGTTAAGATCAGTTCCTGAATTCAAGCAATACAAGAACAACCTGGCAAACAGGTTAGGTGTTTCAAGGACAATCCAACAAACAGGCCTTTCTGAACTCAAGCGATACAAGAACAACCTGGCAAACAGGTTGGTCTCGGTGGTTGGGGCAGCGTATTCGTCTTGAACAAGATGACTGGATCTACAACAAGATGTCTTGGTAATTTAGGTTTTATTTTTTTAGACTCTTGTTAATATGCCAATCTTGAAAAGTCTCTAACTAACCACTTTTGAATTGGTTGCGCTATTTGCTTCAGAACACCAACTTTGAACAACCCTGTAAACAGCGTACCTAGGGTGTTTCTGAACTGCAACGGCCAAACCCGGTCACTTTGGAAAACTTATTTTGGTTAGCCAAAAGCTCTAATATATTTTGATAAAATTTCAAGACAGCAATTTAAGTTGTAGGAAATCTTTTGATATGAAAATCACTTGGGAGAAGTGTAAAAGTGGTTTTTCTAGTGAGAAGAATTTTTCGAGCTACTCTTGAGAAAAGAAAAACCGAGACAAGTTGTGTTTAAGCTGAGCTTTCAAGATATTGACATACTAGGACCTCATTGTACCTTACATCTGCTTAAATCAGAAGCCCCCCCGTAAGGTGTTTTATAACCCTGATCTTGGATCAGAAAAGTGAGTGAGTGGTCCTCAGTCGTGTGGACTTTGGACGTGTCCAATCTGGTGAGATTTGGATGTGGTGTAACCTTTCTTAGGAAAGAAGGTTACGTGGTTGCAAGTTGTAACAAGGTGTGTTACATTTGTAACGTGTGAAGCCCGTTAGTGAAAGTGGGTAAATCCTACACGAGGTAGGTCGTGGTTTTTCACACCTCAGTTGGGCTAGAGGTGTTTTCCACGGAAAAATTGTGTGTGCTTTATTTCCGCATTTATCTTGTTGATTTTCACCTTTGAGCAAGTTGAAAACATCTTGTGCAAACAAGTCAGAAGGTTGTTTGTAATTCAAGAACAACCTCTGCAATCAGGAGGGTGTTTGTCAGTAAGTACGCGAAAATCGAACACCGCAATTCACCCCTCCTCTTGTGGGTAAGTACTCCTAAATTCAACAACTGTTATTACTTATTTTGAGGATGATCTTTTTGAAATAGTATCAAACAATGATATCATGTGTCGCTTTCAAAACATGAAGGCTTCTCGATGACAATTGCATTGATTATATTAGCTTTGTAATATCCTTTTTATGACTATTGTTAAATTTAAAATTTCAAATTACATGTGTTTTTGAGCACCGACCCTGCTTGATTTAATTCCTGTATTCACCACTGATTTGATACATTTTAAAGGGGCAGCGAGATAGTAGATATAGGAAGGGAGCTTGGTGGTGGAATGATGTCGTTAAAGAGAAAGTTAAAACAAAACAAGGTGCATACTTTTTTCTCATGGAAAGCATTTTGGAAGAACACAAGTAGGCAAATAAAGCAAAATATAAGATACCTAAGAGGGCAGCAAAGCAAGTGGTTACAAAAGCTAAGGGTTAAGAGGTTTTATTAGAATTTCAAAACAAAGGGCAGGAACAAGGTTATGTTCAAGCTACTTAAGGCTACAAATAGGAGATCAAGGGGTTTAGAAAATGTAAGATGTACTAAGGATGAGCAAGGTAAAGTTTTGGTAGGGGAGAAGGACATTAAGGAGAGATGACACTATTACTTCCACAAGATTTTTAATGACACTAATAGCCTTGATATCTAACTAAGTGAGCAAGGGCAAATAAGCAAGGGAAAATAGAGAACCAACAAAACTTCAACATCTGTAGTAGTACAACTAAGGAGAAGGTTAAAAAAGCAATGCATTAGATGGGAAATGGGAAAGCAATTGGGCTAGATTTTATACAAGTGGAAGTGTGGAAATGCTTGGTAGAAGTAGGTCTTGATTGGTTGACAAGGCTATTCAACGTTATTTTTGGGAAAATGAAGATGTCTTAGGAATAGAGGCGTAGTACACTTATCCTACTGTATGAAAATAAGCATGACAAACAATGCTACAACAATTATAGAGGTATTAAGTTAGTTAGGACATGTTCTTTTTGACTTATCATAAGTGCTTAGCATCAGTATTCAATAACTGTCAGAACAATTCAACAGGATTCAGCATAATTTAACACAATTCAGTACTGTCAAATACTTATCAATTTACTTTAGCAAAAGAAAGGGGCCAAATTATTCGAACTCTTTTCTTTGTATTTTATTTAGGGTTAAGTCTGATGGGAATAATATTCTAACACTAGCAATTCATTTATTTTTAAACCGACCCACTTACTATCTATTATTTGATTGACTAATCCTTTACATGGGAATGGGTGAAGAGTCAAATGTTTAGGAAATTCCTCACAGGGAGATGAATCAAGATAATTTTGAATTAGAGTTCTGGATTTTTGTTCATCCCTTGCCATAATAGTATCTTGGGGTTTACAATGATAACTTAGTATATCTACTATATGACCATTAACTAAAATATATCTATGGTTAACTAATAGCTTCTTCAACTATTTAACATGTTTCAGCAATAAGTACCAATAAGTACTTCCCATAAGCTAAAAAGAACATGCCCTTAGTCATACTATGAAACTTTAGGAAGGTAGTTGAGAAGCTCTTAAACATCTCAAATAAACACTTCAAGTTTAAGCCTTGCAGATCAACAACATAAGCTGTCTATCTCATAATAAGACTTATGAAATATTATAAAGATAAGAAGAGGGATTTACACACAGTGTTAATAAATTTAGAAAAGGCATATGACAAGGTTCCCAAGAAGGTCTTACGGCAGTGTTTAGAGAAGATGGGCATTCTATATGCATGAATACAAGCCATTGAAGGCATGTATAATGGAGTGACGACAAACATAAGAATGATAGGTGGGGACATAGGACATTTTTCGATTGATATTAGGTTGCACCAAAGATCTACATTGAGCCCGCTCCTTTTTACTATTGCTCTGGATGAGCTTACTAGGGAGATCAAGATGAGTTGCCATGGTGTATGTGATTTACTGATGACATTTTCCAATTGATGAGACTAGAGATGGAGTTAACAATAAGTTGGAGAGGTGGAGGGGTACTCTACAGCCCAAAGGTTTTAGATTGACTGGATCAAAAACAAAGTATTTGGAATGTAAGTTCAACAACGAGGAGGGCGAAATAGGAGGGGAACTCACCATTGGTGATACTGCAGTCCCGAGTTGATGTAAATCCCTTAAGGAACTCTAATTTGGAGGTCCATGGCAGCCAAGGTAATCCCAAATTAGTCATCAAAGTTCAAGGACTTAATCAGATTTTTGCAAATTCAAGAAGAACTAGTTGTCGGATTAAATCCAGTAGCATACCCGGTTTTGTGAGCTTAATTACCTAGGCCTCTTTGAGGTTTAAGTCAATTACATGGGTTCAAATTCTAAGAAGTTAGCTTTCCATAAAAACAAGTTTCAGTTCGTTTGGACTTCGTTTGATAATTCAGCTTAGCTCTTAAACTCAAACTATCCAGGCTGCAGTTTTAGGACAGTTTCCACTCAGTATTGTTTTATTATTTCATAGTCCAAACAACATCCAAATCATGTAATTCTCTTTTTTAAGATCTGTTAGGATGTCTAGTATATTTCTTATGTTAATCACAAAGGCAGACAAGCACGTTAAAGGGGTCAATTCAGTCATATAATCGAAGCTGCCTAGCAAGCATTAGGATTTGCACGGTTTGAAAGATCATGGGGATTAAGACACTTACTGACGTCCAAATCAAGATTTTCAAAAAGAGGGGGTTTCTAGATGTCTTGAGATTTCCCCCCGAAGGAAACTCCATCTTAGTCATCAAAATGCTGTGGCCCAATAGCATTGAAAATCAGCCTGCATGCACCACCTAGGCAGCCGGTTGCTTAGCCTAGGAGGTTTCCCTCTTAGGTGGGTTTTCTCCTTCAAGGTGTGTGTGCGCTTGGCTGGAAGCTTGAGTTTAATTGCTAGGTGACTCATGAAGGCAGAAAGTGCCATGTGGAAGAGGAAGATTCACCCATTTTGCAAGCATTCATTCGTCCACTTTAGCACGAGGTGTCACGCATGCATTCCTCTCCTACTTTTGAGATGGTAGCCATGTGTTCTTTCCTTCCAAGGGAGGAAACATGACTTATGCAGCCTAGAATCATCAAGGACTAGCTTAAGTTAATTAGTTTTAAGCCATTGTATTCGTTTGTGCTTATTTTAGTTCAATTATGTACTAAACCGTATGTTTTGCTAGTTAACTATACTTAGTGACTTTCCTAAGCATTAAGTAATCTATTAAGGATTACCTAATGACTGAGGAAGGGAATGGACATGCCTTATAAGTAGTGTAAACATCCCTTTTGTACTCAAATGTTGAGAAATTGAAATCAGAAGTTGAGCTATAAACTCCTCTATGTGTTACTTTAAATTCTCTACTTGCTTGTCTCTAATTCGGCCAATTAGAATGGTGATCAAGTGAGTCTTAAGCCTTGATTAGGTGGTGATATCTATATCCTTTTAAGCTTAAGGGCCCTAAACTCAAGCTTGGTGGTGATATCTGTATCCAAGTAAGAGTTTAGTTTTCAGCTAGATTGGTCTTTAGTGGTGTTTCTGTATCTAAATATTGATTTAGTGTTCTATCCTTTTTCTCTTTTTCCCACTTAGAATCATTTGATTCTAAGTACAAAATTCCCTGTGTCTCTTTAAGGATTTAACCCTTGAGAGGTACATCAATTTTGGTATCAGAGCGTGAGCATGGTACATCAATTTTGGTATCAGAGCGAGTTTCATCTTGGCCTGAAATCAAACCCCCACATGTTTTCTTCCCTAGTCACGCCACAAGTTTCAAAACGCAAAAAATTTTCCAGCTTGGGTTAGTGTTCTTGAGTTTTAACATGGCTAGTACCAGTGAAATGACCTTTGAAGAAAAGTTTGAAGCTCTTATGAGGAATTATCAAGTGGTGTCTTGATCAAAGGTAGAATTGGAGAAACAAAATGAGTACTGTGAAAGCAACTGGGAGATGACATGAAACAGAAGCAAAAAGCTCTTAAAAGTCCAAGTGCATCTGTTCATGATGAAGATGAAGCAAGCAACTTGAATAGTTCTTTAAGTGATGAAGAACTTCGAAGAAGGACTAGAGGTGCTAGAAAAATGCCCCAAAACTCAAATGATTTCAAAGTTGAAATTCCTGAGTTTGAGGGTAAATTTGATTCTGATGAGTTTCTGGAATGGTTACACACTGTGGAACAAGTTTTTGATTACAAGGACATTCCAGATGATAAGAAAGTAAAGCTGGTTGCACTTAGGTTTCGAAGGTATGCGTCCCTTTAGTGGACGACCTTTATGCTAAGAGAACCAGAAACAGAAAAGGCAAGATCAAAACCTGGGAGAAAATAAAGTCCAAATTAAAGTCCCGATTTCTTCCAGCAATGTATCTCCAAGACAGTTATTCCCAATTGCATAATCTGACTCAAGGGAATTTAACTGTTGAGGAATACACAAGAGAGTTCGAAAAGCTCCTAATTAAATGTGATATTCCAGAGCCTGAAGAGCAAACAATTGTTAGATACTTAGGTGGCCTTGATCCTAAGGATTCTAATATTGTTGAGTTGCAGCAATATACCACGTTTGATGAAGTTTGTGTGTTAGCACACAAAGTTGATTAACAAAGAAGATTCAAGCCTTTCCAGCGTGAGTTCTCTAAGCCTACAGCCCCGAGCCTACCTTTCAACGAGGGGCATTTTAATCTTAAACCCACGATTTCCCCACCCTCCACACCACGAAAAGCCCCAGCCCCACTAAACAGCCAACCACCTCAAGAAAGATCTAAACCCATTCCTAGTGCCAAGGATTTGGGCACTTGGCTTCGGATTGTACAAACCGAAGAATCATCACACTAGCCAAATGGGAGGCTGTGAAAGAGTCCGAAATTGACAAGGATGGTGAGGGTGATCTTGAGGAAACTCAAGAGGAACTCATAGTGAAAGCTGATGAGGGTGATATGCTTCCTTTGGAGCAAACTTGGACTGAACCAAAAGAAGATACAAAAGAACAAAGCTTTCACTCTAGTAATATGTTTCCGAGTAAATTATGCTCATTGCTTATTACTAAAGGAAACTGTGCCCATGATGTTCCCGTTAGCCAAGTTGATCTTCCTACTTCAACTTATGATTATTCTAAACTCCACAAACCAAGGAAACGAGAACATTCTAATTTTTTTTCTCACTTCAACCAAGCCACTTTTCAAAGCCACACATGTTGAGCCTACACCATTCAAAGAGTGGCCTTTCAATGGTCCAAAGCAACTAGAATATCCCTTCCCAAATGACTCCATGACCATTTTCCAAACCCACCAAATTTGAACTAAGAAAGCCTTGTTTGCTTGGGTAGTCATTTTTCAACCGGAGTCTAATCCATCCATGCTTACCCATTGGATTTGAGGGAAAATCCTTCTCAACAAGGGGAGGATGATGTAAATCCCTCAAGGAACTCTAATTTGGAGGTCTATGGCAGCCAAGGTAATCCTAAATGAGTCATCAAAGTTCAAGAACTTAATCAGATTTTTACAAATTCAAGAAGAGCTAGTTGTCGGATTAAATCCAGCAGGATACCCGGTTTTGTGAGCTTAATTACTTAGGCCTCTTTGAGGTTTAAGTCAATTAATTTACCATGGGTTCAAAGTCCAAGAAGTTAGCTTTCCAGAAAAATAAGTTTCAGCTCGTTTGGACTTCGTTTGATAATTCAGCTTAGCTCTTAAACTCAAACTATCCAGGCTGTAGTTTTGGGATAGTTTTTACTCAGTTTTGTTTTTATTATTTCATAGTCCAAACGACATCCAAATCATGTAATTATTTTTTTGTTAGTTCTGTTAGATGTCTAGTTTATTTCTTATGTTAAGCATAAAGGCAGACAAGCATGTTAAAGGGGTCAATTCAGTCAATTAATCGAAGCTCCCTAGCAGGCATTAGGATTTACACGGTTTGAAAGATCATGGGGATTAAGGCACTTAATGACGTCCAAATCAAGATTTTCAAAAAGGGAGGTTTCTAGACATCTTGAGGTTTCCCCCCTAAAGGAAACCCCAGCTTGGTCATCAAAATGTAGTGGCCCAATAGCATTGACAATCAGCCTGCATGCGCCACCTAGGTAGCCGGTTGCTTAGCGTAGGAGTTTTTCCCTCTTAGGTCTTCAAGGTGTGTGTGTGCTTTGCTGGATTCTTGAGCTTAGTCACTAGGTGACTCATGAAGGTAGAAAATGCCACGTGGAAGAGGAAGATTCACCCATTTTGCAAGCATTCATTCGTCCACTTCAGTATGAGGTGTCACGCATGCATTCCTCTCCTGCTTTTGAGATGGCAGCCATGTGTTTTTTCCTTCCAAGGGAGAAAACATGACTCATGTAGCCTAAAATCATCAAGGACTAGCTTAAGTTAATTAGTTTTAAACCATTGTATTCGTTTGTTCTTATTTTAGTTTAGTTATGTACTAAACTGTATGTTTTGCTAGTTAACTATACTTAGTGACTTTCCTAAGCATTAAGTAATCTATTAAGGATTACCTAATGACTAAGAAAGGGAATGGACATGCCTTGTAGGTAGTGTAAACATCCCTTTTGTACTCAAATGTTGAGAAATTGAAATCAGAAGTTGAGTTATAAACTCTTCTGTGTGTTACTTTAAATTCTCTACTTACTTATCTCTAATTCGGCCAATTAGAGTGGTGATCGAGTCTTAAGCCTTGATTAGGTGGTGATATCTGTATCCTAATTAAGCTTAAGGGCCATAAATTCAAGTTTGGTGGTGATATCTGTATCCAAGTAAGAGTTTAGTTTTCAACTAGATTGGTCTTTAGTGGTGTTTCTGTATCTAAAGATTGATTTAATTATCTATCCTTTTTCTCTTTTTCCTACTTAGAATCATTTGATTCTAAGTACAAAATCCCTTGTGTCTCTTTAAGAATTTAACCCTTGAAAGGTACATCAATTTTGGTATCAGAGCGTAAGCGTGGTACATCACGAGAGCTGAGAAGTTTATGTATTTGGGCTCGAAAGTTCAGGATAAAGAGGGTATCAACGAGGACATTATTCATCATATAAGAATAAGATGACAAAAGCAGAGAGAAGCTTCTGGATTTCTATGTGATAAGAAGACCTCAGTCAAAATAAAGAGAAAATTATATCGAATGATAGTGAGACCATACTTAGGCCCGATAGTCCACAAGATTATGGTAGGTGAGATGAGGGTGGTCCGTTGCATATGTGGGTTTACAAGATTGGATATGATAAGAAATGAAGTGATTAGAGAGAAGGTAAAAGTTGCACCAATTGAGGACAAGATGCGGAAGGCAAGACTCAAATGGTTTGGACACATCACGAGGAGGAGTTTAGATGCGCTTGTAAGGAGATATGAGAGGATTCATATCATCAATTGTAAGAGAGGTAGAGGTAAACCTTAGAAAAATGAGATGAGGTTATCAGATTAGATGTATAGGACATATGGAGGACTTGACCTAAGATAAGAGTTTGGAAGGTCCAAAATTTAAGTTATAGATGTCAAGTAGAATCCTTAGTTCTGTTTTGTTGCTAGACTTAGTGAGTCATATGTTTCTGAGGTAAAGTTAGTAGTTGGCCAATTGTTTTGAATTTTCGAGTTTGCTTGGGTTGGGAGTCTGGGATGCATGGTCACTGTCCGGTTTGATTTTTAAACCATCTGTCTTATAAACATTTACCACGTACTGGTTATGTGTTTATGAGTCATCTTTTATTCTCCTTCTGTTAAACGTAATTTACTTATGTTTGAATCATTGACTTTTTTGCTTTTTTTTTTTTTATGGAATTCGTTTGTTTCAATAGTTACTATTTTTGTCATGTGTTTTAAAATATTTTAGCTTCGAAATGTTTTCTCAATTTTTTTTATGCCGGCCTTTTGGAATCGGGTTCTTTGCGGGTAAAGACGCTTGTAGGAGTAAGACTTTTTACATTTGAATATTTCAAAATCTCGTGAAAGTAGCACACACACTAAAAGCTCCTTTGTGTGTTTAGTCACTTATCTTTTACAAATGCTAAATCATGTTATTTTTTACTAAATTGTGCTGCATTATGCTAAATATTGATGATGGATGCTTATCATAGAAATATGTGATCTTTATACAAAAGTCGAAGAGGGAGATGGCGTTTGGAGTTGGGCCCTGGGGGAGGGGAATTGTGTCAATTGACAGAGAGTTGGCTTGGGCAGAAAGCCATCGTTCTTCAATTCTTAAAGACAATATTTCCCGACCCCGTCAAATGGCTACTCCTGCTTGGCCTCCGGCATCTCTCTCTTTCTTGGGAAGCAAGCACTGAACTCCTCTCTCTCTCTCTCTCTCTCTCTCTCTCTCTGTCTTCTCTTACTATCAGCAGAAAAAAAATCATGAGTCGTGGCAGCGGAGCTGGCTACGATCGTCACATTACGATCTTCTCTCCTGAAGGTCGTCTCTTCCAAGTTGGTATGCCCAGATTCCTGTGTACTTAACCCAAACACTTCACAGTTTCTTCAAATTCTAGGGTTTTTGCAATTATTCGAATCGTTTTCTTCTTTTCATTCACATTTTCCGTTATTTGATTTCGATTGGGCGTGATTTTGTGACAGAGTACGCGTTCAAGGCAGTGAAATCTGCTGGGGTTACCTCAATTGCTGTTCGGGGAAAGGATTCAGTCTGTGTCGTCACTCAGAAGAAAGTCCCTGTATGTAATTTTGTATGCTTAGGGTTTTTTGAAGTTTATTTTGCTTTATTGTTAAGGTTGATGAGTTGCGTTAATTTGGAGTTTCACAGGATAAACTTTTGGATCAAACTAGTGTTACACACCTTTTCCAAATCACCAAGTACATTGGGCTTCTTGCCACTGGAATGACTGGTTAGTGATTTGCACTGCCAAATTTCATATTGCACAACAACTAATACAGATAGAAGTTCAGATTGGTTTTACTTTCTTATTAGACATGATGCTAACGTTTAGCTTAGCTTACTCTAACCGGGCAAAAGTGTATAAATTACTAGTATCCTGACATGAGAGAGTGAGAAGGGGGGGTTCTGGACCATACTAATTCCTATGTAGCGTCTTAATTTTTTAATTTTTTTTTCAACTGTGATAATTTTGGAGCTTGTGTTCATAGAACCATCAAATGTAATAGCATTCTGCAAGATTGTGTAACTCCTAGTTCTTTTTTTTTTTTTTTTGTGGGGGGGGGGTTTGCTCAAGTAGATTTTGGGCACTTGATGAAAAATTAAAGAGCGAACTTTCCTGCTTCAGGGACTATTTTGAACATGCGGTGAACCTACAGTAATTGGTCCCAGCCATTGGGAGTATTAGAAATTGGGAGCTAAACTGCATAGAAATAGCTCAATAATGCATCCATGAGTAACTGAATAATCATCATTGAAGAAAGAAATATTTTGATGCTATGTAAACTAGGTCAAAATACATGTTTCATGGTTGCTTCTCGACTTAGGGACTATGTAGGAGATACCTATGTACTCTTAAAAAAAAAAAAAATTATTGTTGTGGTTTGGGTACTCTCATAATGATTTTTCAAGTTAGCTGGAAGTTGATGCTAGGGTTTCATATACCTGGTCTTTATTTGGGTTTCTCTAAGTGTTTGTCAAACCTCTGGACTAACGATGTGGCATCTCTTATAAGCTGATGCTCGTAGTTTGGTTCAACAAGCAAGGAATGAGGCAGCTGAGTTTCGTCACAGATATGGATATGAAATGCCTGTAGATGTATTGGCAAAATGGTATATTTCTCTCATTTAATGTGAACACAGATTGCAAATGTACAATGGAAAAATTGATTCAAGTAAATTCTCCCAAAGACAGATTTTGAAAAGGGAAACCAGTTTTGTTTTATGTGGGGGCATGGATATGTTGTTGTTTCCTCCTTGTGAAGCCAGGATATATTACTTCAATGCAAGAAATGACTTCTATTGAACTCTAAAGTCATTCAAGATTCTTACTTTCATTTTCTTGGCTTTCTTGAGTATGCAACACATTTGAACTACGTTGCTTTCTTAATATGGTGCAGGCACTCTTGTGATTCTCTTTTTTTATTTATTTACTTTGAGGTTCAAACACATGTTAAATGAGATCTTTGACATGCCCAGTGATGGAAAATTCATATCCTGAATTTCATATAAGCCTCCTTTCCATGAGCTGCAGCAAGACTACTTGGCCGCTAGTGCCATCATCAGCACTCATCATATCATCATTATCATCAACATCATCATCATCATCATCTCCTCTTCTTTTGCTTTTGCTTCTTCTCCTCCTCCTCCTTGATTACCGTTGTAATTGCTGCCTTCTGTTTAGTCTGTTGCTGCTCCGGATTGGGATTGGCTTTAATGAAATTTTATGTTGATATCAAGGACTGAGGGCTGGAGTTAAAATTTTGAGCATTTTCCCAATTGCGCACATTCTTTTTCTATTTTATTGTATTTTGTTTTGTACATTGTCTAAATCTCTTTAGCCTGTTGTTGCTCTTGACTGGGATTGACTTCATCTTTTTTTAAAAAAAATATAATTTGGGAGCGGGCGGCGGTGTCTCAACCTAACCTCTAAATTACAGAGAGCTTGTTTCCTGGGAATTCTAAAACCCTTTTGGCTGCCTACATACCGCAGACAACGTAGAGGATTCCCCCCCTTCCAAAAACAAAACAAAGGCAAGGAAAAAGTAGAGGATAGTTTAAACATTTTGCTCTGATTCACTGTGATTGAAGCTGAAAGAATTGTGCCAAAGTGACTTCTAAGGTATCTCAAAAATGGACGAAATGCTTACATTCTTTCTTGCATGTTTTTAACTTCGCTTGAGCTCAACCTTGACATTAGTAGTCCAGTTCATGTGGCCGGGTCAAATTGTTGTTTATTTCTTCGAACATGCAGTTGAGCTTGCTTGCTGCATGACTTCTAACAAGTGAAAAAGATTACACTGGAGAGCAAAGCCTAGGCATTTGATGCTGGAGAAGTGTCTATTGTAATCTGTAATAAAACTTGTTCAAGGGAATCAACCTTCTGTTTCCAACTTTTTATTTCGCCTCCAATTGCAGAAACCCTATGCAGAGTGTAAAATGGTACATGATAAAACAATAGTCCTTAGTTTCAACTTTTAATGGCATGAATAATTGTTGATGGAGTTTTTCAGGTGTGGTGGCTTACTTTTGATTAGTGTGCATCTTCAACAGCCTAAGCTTCGTGGGTTTGCGTTTTTATAGTTTCAGAGATATCCCAAGATGAATTCATCCTATGTGCCAGTAGCGTAACTTCTGTTTAGTTGAGTATTCAGTAGAATATTAATATCATGGAGTTCTCCCTCCTACATTTCACTTGTGGTTTTTTATTTTCCAAAAGAATTTCCTGATGTATTGATTATTTCATAATGATGCTGCAAGTGGGATCTCTTATGGGCTCTTGTTCCTTGCATAAAGGATTGCAGATAAGTCTCAAGTTTATACCCAGCATGCCTATATGCGACCTCTTGGAGTAGGTTTGTCAGTCTCAGCTTCTGCTTCTGATAACCAATTCACCTCTGTCTCTATTGTTCTTAATATACCACATCCGGTTCCCCCTTGATGTTGATTTTTAGTTTCTTCTTTTTTGTGTGTAGTTGCCATGGTTCTTGGGATTGATGAAGAGAAGGGGTCTCAACTGTTCAAATGTGATCCTGCTGGCCACTTTTATGGTCACAAGGTATTCATTTTGAGGCCAAAAAAATTTGGTTAGCTTATTTGATTATCTTGACAAAGGGTGCAAAAGGCATATTTGGTGTGGGCAGCACCCGTTAATTTGGCGTTGTTGAGAAGAGTATGTATACTGAGTTTTTGGTGTAGAGTGGGAAATCTGTTTTTAGTAAGATAGATGAGTGTAGGCTCTCCACTGAGAAAATAAGGGAAAAACGAAAATCTTGATAGCATGAGTTAAGTATATGTCTTGTTTGCACAAATTTCATAATAATCTAATCAAACAAACATCATAATATGCTTTCTCTTATCTCTGTTTTTTACATGATAAAAATTTACATTCCCATTCTAAACAAAACAGCTGTTGCAAATTTGATAACAATAACCAAGTAAAAGTTTCACTGGCTTTATAATTTTGGGGAGTAAAATTATTTTTTTGAATGTGTCCTTGTGTAAGTCTCTGCACGCTAAGCCAAAGCTAACCAAATGTTTATCCCATAGGCGAATTAGCACCATGGATTATTTGCATGTGGAGCGCTATTTGAGACCAATGCTTGAACATTTGAATAACATTGCACTAACTCTTGGCGAAGGCCTGTTAGAATAAGATTACCTATCCTGGCCATCCATCAATTATGTATTCTAATATCATGATCACATTAACCAATTTGCCTTTTTATTCCAATTATGAGGAACACAAGGAAGATTCTGCAGTGCCAGGTGCCCTAAGTCCTATGAGATCGAATGCTGTCTATTAAGATATCTACACTTAATCTAAATATCTAGAATTGTTTTTGAGCTAAAAGCGTTAAGCTAGTTATAAAGTATCAGTGTTGTACTACTGCTATATTCGTCACGAGTTCTGACCATATAGCAGATTCAACTTGAAGAGTTAAACATTCTTCAGCCAAATTTTGTCATACATTAGAAACACACTCTGATTGTTTTTGTTTCTTGTGTTGTAGGCTACGAGTGCTGGGGTTAAAGAACAGGAAGCCATCAACTTTCTGGAGAAGAAAATGAAAAATGACCCTGCATTCTCGTATGAGGAAACTGTACAGGTATGGGGCTGGATTGCCTCTCTCACTCCTCCTGTGCACCCTCAACTGTAACTGTTAGTCCTTGCATGCCAGGGAACCTGATATTATATGTGCTAAGTAATAAAGCAGGCATTTTGCCATGATCCTCCAAAAGCTTGCCCCTTCTAGTTGAGAAGTGAAAACAATATAAAAAGTTGTATAATAAGCTTAAGTTGTGTATGTAACACAGAGCCTGCCTTTCTTACTATTTCTGTTGCATTGGGCGTGGTAAATACATACCTTAAAAGTGCGCGAGGAGCACCCAGGCACAAAGGTTTCTGGGGGCACGGGGCGTGAGTCTCGAGGTGATGGCTCATGCTTCATGGATGTGAGGCGAACTTTTACACAAAAATGCCTAAAATTTATTCAAAACGTATATGTTGTTCGAGTAAGTTATTTGGTTGCATCAAGATGGGATTAGATATGAATATAAAGCATTGCAATGACAAAATTCCACAAAAATGGTTTAGAATGCGCTAAAATAATACTTTATATTCTTTAAATACAGATCAAAATGCTAATAAGTAACAAATGTTCTTGGTGTAAGGGCCATGTTCGACAACAATGTTGCAACAATGGTTTAAGCAGTGTTTGGGGCTTTGAACAAGTTAATACACTAATTAGTTAATTTTTAAAGTTCGGTAGTCTAGTGTTTGGACTAGCATTTCAAGTAGCATTCGACGTTTCTAAAAAGATAATAATATTAGCTTTGGCATTTAAAAGTAGTGTTTTATATTGTTTGGCCAAAAAATACCCTTTGAAAATTTCATCTTTGGAAATTATCTATATTTTTTTCATGTCAATTTACATTAATGAGCTAATCCAAGAGCTAAATTTATTGAACACATTTGCTTCAACCGCTCGTTTAAATAACTATTTGGTAATAGCTAAATTAGAACCATTATTTGCTATCTAAATAGCTTTCTGCTATCTAAAATGTTATCTGCTACCTAAACAACTTATTTTTCTAAACATGGTCAAGTTCTCAAAGTAAGATATCAAAAACAGAATTGAGAGAAATGAAATAAAAGATGGCAGATCCTCCCCTAAGTTAATATGTAATAAAATAAAAAGGTTGGTTGATTCTTTCCTAAATCAAAGATCAAAAGAAAAAGGAAGGAATTTTATATAATATAACTAACTAAGATTGCAATATATCTTTTCTAAATGAAATATGAATGAAAAAGGAAACAATTTGAATAAATTTTGGGCCTAACTAGTGCATTCCTGTAAGTTCCAACCACCTTGCTCATTATAGAAGGAGCCTTGCTAGCCGGAGCCTAGTGCAGTATCACTGGTGAAGATCGATCACCGGAATAGTGTGAGGATGGCTATTTGACATCCTTTGACACCAGTAGGTCATGATACCCGCTCCCAGTTTGAACCAAAAGGCAATTCGATTTGATTATTAGGGTCTGTCAAATTTATGGGTGAATTCAAAGCTGTATATGCAATTACAGGAGGGATATGCTCGAAATGACATTGTAAAGACCAAGGTGTTGAAAAAAATGGTTCATTTAAATGGTCAATAGCTCTCCTCTCTCTCCTGGAATGAACTTGTTAATAAAGATCAATAAAGCTCTTGATTCGGCGTCTTGTGCCTTCGGGCTTGAGGAGCGTTGAGGCTCACGAGTTGATAATTCACTAAAAATCAAACCCATGCGGTGCTAGTAAATCACTCGAAACCCTTCCTTAGTTTGCTAGTAAGCCTTAAAGAGATGCTTAACTTAGACTTGAGAAGCTACGTAAGTACTCACAAACTCAACGAACTTAGTAAGAGAGAATGAACACAAGGAAGTTCGGGAGAATGCCTTGTATTGCACTTGAAAATGCTTGATGTCCAAATGAGCCCCGTTGGGGTATATATATACATCCACCTCCTTAATAGACGGTGGAGATCTAGAGAAATCCAACGGCTAATATTACAGATCTAGAATTTTTTATCTAAATATCTATAATTCTACACAAGTATAGAATTGTGTGGGACCCTATGGAACTCTCTAGAATATATTCTAGAGAAATCCTGGTTATTCTAGAGCAGTAGAGCGGTCCGTTACATGAGGCGTGCCATGCCTCATTGTGCTTTAAGAATTCTCCTTGCCTCACCCAATCTGAGGCGCCGTGGTTTTTTAAACAAAGAAATAGATGTAATGTTGTACTTAATATTACATAGCTTCAGCGTTCCTAACATTATGGATCCGATTGGTTAGCCATAGCATGTAGTGTTACACAAAACTGATGAACTGATCTCTTTTGCTTGCTTTGAATGGACAATGAACCAGCAACAGTGATACAATCATTTAGCCTAATTTGACTGGAGATGCCATTGCATTTCACTGTTTTAGAAGGGAGGTTGTTCAGGTTCAATCTTTCAAGGGTGGCAAGAACTTAGTGCTTAGTTCAATTTAGAAAACTGAAAGGAACTGGAAGGAGCTGGAATGGGTTGGAATGGAAAGAAGGTAAAATTTGAAGGTAAATGAACTAAGTTCATTTAGTTAGAAAGGTGAAGGAATGGGAAGAAATTGGAAGGAACTGAAGAGTCTGAAAATAAGTTGAAAAGAATAGGCTTTTGAGGGTGATGGTATGATGCTCTCTGTGATAGGGGTTAGTTGTTCATGCAAGTTTTCTAAAAGAAATTCTGTGTAATCTGTGGAGCTATCAAAACCAAAACGAAGCCATGAAGTCATGAATGGCTGGGTGAGTTGACTGTTCTCTACTTTATGCTCTGCTTCTTTGAACTACGGCTATGTAGTGACTAGTGAGTGCAGAGCTGCAGCTAAAACAATTTTTCAGCATTTATCGCCTTGATAGATCTTATGCTTGTCTGGGCTGATTTGCAACTTCAAATTACAAATATGTCCCCAATGTTGTTGCAACTAGTCTATAACATAATTTAAATTCTGTACATCTGCCTTTGTGTATTTCTCTGAATTAGAACTGGGAAACAGGCCGGACCGGGCAAACCTGCCTATGACCCGCAGGTTGATGGGTTCAGATTGATCGAACCGCACTGCACCATTAACTAAACAGGGCCGGCGCAGTCGCGGGGCAGTGCCAGACGGATCATCGGTTGAATGGATTAATCGTTTCAGTTATGCTGTAGCATCATTAAAATTTGTTTCACCTGAAACCTACCCCGCACTGCAAAAGGGGTTTTTGGGGTTGGGGGGGGGGCGCATTTGGCTCGGTAACCCGTTGATTGTCAATCGGGTTTGACGCCGGAAGTGTATGCGTTGTTACGTGTTGAACCATTGCAAGTCCCCATACTAGCTCATGCATACTAATCGCAGCTGTAAGAATTTGGCAGTACGTAGTTAATCTATCTTTGCTGTTTTTCAGTCTTGTTGTGGCTAGATTCTTGGGTTCATACTACAAATATAGATTCTGCTACCTTTTTTTTTTTTGTATTTCTTGATCTATCAATTCACTAATTACTCCAGTAATTATTTTGTGACTACTGTTTGTGTTGCTTACAGACTGCGATTTCTGCCCTTCAATCCGTTCTGCAAGAGGACTTCAAGGCTACTGAGATTGAGGTATTAACAATTTTGTGCGTGTTTGTAACATTGATATGGTTCTGCTAGCATTCTTGGTCCTGCTACTGCTTGCTATTCATGATGGATGTTACTGTATTGAACTTCTTTCTGGAGTCTTACCTAGTATTGATTGCCATTCATGAGTGATTAATACACATTCTGCAGAAACTGTTTTTGGGGGGAGGGGGGTTATGTGAGCATTATCAGTTTCCTACCTTCAGAAGGGGTTCTGAGTAATTATCCTTCCATCTTGGGGCAAGAATAATCTGGTTTATGCAGCTATTGGGTAGACATTTAGGAGATGTATTTGGGAAAAACTCAATTTTACGTAATCAAAATGATTAGCAATGCTTATTAGGAAATTCTCCATTCTGAATTATTTTGGGGCACTTTCTGCAATTCAAGGGTAACAAGGGTCAAGCTGTGTACCGCCCCCCCCCTCCCCCCAAAAAAAGCCCTAAGACCCCTCCCCCAAAACCCCCCTGCCTAGCTGAGGTTATAGTGTAATTGATTTGGCTTTTTGGCAATGAGAGCATGAACTGCCCCAACCTTTTTTTCCCCTTTTTCCCAGGTGGGAGTTGTTCAGGCAGCCAATCCCGTCTTTAGAGCACTCTCAACTGAGGAGATTGACGAGCATTTGACTGCGATTAGCGAGCGCGACTGATACAAGCATGGTTGACTAGGGCTGCTTGTTGTAGAATGCCAATTATCACATGAGCCGATCGAAAGAACTCTTCTACTGTTAGCTTAGATCATGGTGCCTTCTGCTAGGGATCTCTTACTTTCAGTATGGTTTCAATGTGCTGTGCATGAAGCCATGATCCAACTCCAAACAAGACTTTAACTGTTGGTGGTGTACTGGCTTTTATGAGCCAAGTACCTAGGCTATAGCACCTTGGGAACACTTGGCTCGTTTGGGAAAAGAAAAAAAGGGCTTGGGCGGCCCGGGGGGGCGATTTTCTGTATGTGCATTATTAGCTTTGGACTGTAGACACAGGATGCTTTCTAAGGATTTGAATTTGGTTGCCTACATTTGCCTATGTCATGATATGATTTTTATTTTGCTGTTGCAAAGGAAGGTGCAAGGGTTGATATAGGCGGATTTTGAACTCAAGTCTTTGGCAGCAATTTTTGAGACTTCACCAATTGAATTAAGTGACATTCACCTAAAGTCTTGATATATGATGAGCTGTGTGAATCCCCCAACCTCTCCCCCCCCCCCCCCCCCCGACCAAAAAAAAAAGAGAGAAAAACTGAAAATTTGGCCTATCTTAGACATGAAATCTTCTCAGGGAAGATTATGAGGGCCTCTGGTGAGGAGATTTTTAGATTCAATTTGTTATTTGAGGTGGTCAATAAACTTTTTGTGGGAAATTAAAGCTAAAACGAATGGCTTCCTCTCTGCCCTCTTCAAGTCAGCCTAATCTCCCTCAACCTCCATCTATTCTGAATCCCCTTACATTTCGATGTGGACCGCATTGTATGGATATTGAGTCCAGTGAAGAGCAGAATTGGACCCCAGTCAAGGCATGTTTCAAAGATGTTGTGAATGGAGCTAATTGATTCTTCCCTACGATATCATCATTGATGGAGCATATCATTGATGGAGCAATTACGAGAAGATATGGAGGAACCTGTTGATGAGCTTGACACCCCCCTAAAGGTTTCGTTTACAGCAGAGCAATTGCGATTACTCAGAGCTCCTTGGGGAAAGACGCTCATGGGTAAGGTGCCTGGATCTTTGTCAGGTATGATACTTATAACTCAGCGAGTCCCCCAATTATGGTGACCACAAGGTAAGTTGGATATTATTGATCTAGGTGAGGATATTTTCCCTTTAAATTTGGTCTTCAACCTGATCTTTGATTGTGTAATTATGGGGTCCATGGTTTTTATTTGGTAATTATCTTATGCTTACCAAATGGAAACCAAATTTTAGGCCTTCTCATAATCCTCTCTCTTCTATTATTGTTTGGGTTTGATTGCCAGAACTACCCGTGGAGTGTATCAATAAACTTGCCCTTTTTGATATTGCGAAGTTGGTTGGAACCCCAATTAAGGTGGATTTCGCCACAGATTCGGTTAGTCGTGTATGCTATGCGAGAGTATGTTTGGAGATCTCAGTTGATGAACCACTTGTTTCTAGCATTTGGGTGGTTAATGGATGGCAACGTATTGTATATGAAAACTTAGACCTTTTGTGTATGACATGTGGCATTGTTGAACATCTCAAGGACCAATGTCCACAAGAAAGAATGCTAATCATGGAACTAGTCTTCATAGTCAGGTTGATCCACCTACTCCCACTAAGCCTATTCAAGTGTCAAATATCTTAGGCGGCAATGAATTGAAGGGATTGGACCATCTAGAGAAGCCCACAGGGTATGTTAGTCCTAATTCACCCATTGACTTGAATAGCAAAATGGGTCAATCTCATAAACCAAGTGAATGGGTTGTGGTCTCTGGCCGGACTAAATCTTTTAAAGGGCACATCGGTTCGGGCCAAGCTAGGTCAAAATCTGGGCCTGTGATGAAGTCTTATCGTTCTAGTAATGGGAATAGGCTTAGAACATTAGATAAAGGCAAAGCAATTTTAGGCCCTAGTTAGAATTCATCTCACCGACTTCCCTCAGAGCGCATACACGTGGCCAATTCCTTTTCTTTTTTGGAAGATGCTATGGAATTGATGTCCATTAATGATAATTTACGGGTAGAGAAAGTTGATTTTAATCCGCCATCTACCCACTGTCCAGCTTTAACTCCTCAGATTATCAATCCCCCCCCCCCAATTGCCATTCATGCATTCTAGTTATACCTCTGTTAATCACTTCTTACATTTGCCTGCTACAGTTTTTAACTCGAGTCACACTACTTTTGAGGAAACTGTGGGCGTAAGTTAGTTAACTTCTCTGCTTATTTGCCTGGGTCTGTTCCTTCAGCCTTTTCATCGTCATTGAACTCTGTCTCCACATCATTAACTTTCGACTAATGAGGAATCTTCTCCCACGGCTCCAAAATCAAAGGGAGACCCCTACTTTGAATCCCCCCCAGAAACAAATCCCCCGATGCAATGCTCACAGCAGAACCCCAATCCACATCGAATTCTCCCACGAATGTTAGATCCATCACAGCAGCCTGTTATGATGATGCATCCTCTGCCAGAATTTTTGATGCCCAATTTCCTACCACTACTCATCCCACCATTCCCATTACTTCCGCCCCCCATGATAGCCCATCCACACCCCCTTTTCAATCTATTCCCAACCTTCCCCACACCAGTACTTTGGCCGAAATTGGCTGAACCACCAACAGTGATAAACCGCCCGATCAGGGAGGGAATCGAAAGGCAGATGAGACAAGCGGTATCAACTCAGCACATCATTAAGCCCACCAACTGGAAACACAAGGAGCCCAAAATTCTGCCTTTTCAGGCTCCCCCTCGATTCATGCAGCTAAGAGACGTCAGAGAGCTTGGCGACGAAACCAGTATGACCCATTACAAAAAGCTAGTTCAGTGCTTCCGTCTAAATCATCCACCTAACTTCCTGAAAATCGTGTTATTTTACAACTATCCTCCAGCCTATCTACCTCAAGTGAGACTGTCTCTCAAACCAATGAAGGAACTTGCGCCATACAACCCTGTATCAGGGACACACCGAATCAGCAGTCTCCCCTGAACTCAACAGTTCTCACATATTCGAGGAGAGTGAAGAATACAACCTCCACTTCCCAAAACCAATTATCCATGATTAGTAGAAATCAGAAGACATTGATGTGGAATGTTCGAAGAAGTTCATCTAGTAATTTCTTTATCTTCTTGCTGGAGCTGATTCGGGAGCATCATCCTATTATCCTCATTCTAATTGAGGCCCCTCCTCTTGATCATACGGTGCGACTGATTCAGGATACTTATGGTTTTTCAAACTACAAATTTGTGGATCCGATGTATTGCCGTCGTGGTCTATGGTATTTTTAGAAGCATTCTGTTAATACCATTGATTTCATATCAACAGAGCCTTCGTTGTTTCATAGTCTTCTTACAATGGCGCCAGATGATCCAGAAATGATGATTACTGCCATCCATGCGCCTAGTGCATCTTCGTAGCGTCCACACTTATGGAATCAGCTGGCAAATGACCCTGCTCCTCACAACCATCCTTGGTTAGTTTTGGGTGATCTCCACACGGTTACAACTACAGCAGAAAAGAAAGGAGGTAGGGAATTCAGAATTTCAAATTGTCGCGCTTTCTTAAATTTTCTTAATACTTGTTCACTGCTCGATTTGGATTTTTCAGGCCCTCCCTTTACTTAGGATAATGGACGGCTTGCAACAGAACGTATCCAAGCGACTGGATAGGGCTCTGTCCAACCCAAGTTGGTTGCAAGTGTATCCCCATAAACAGGTAACCCATCTCCCTCAGATTTATTCTAATCATTGTCCAATTTTAGTGGATTTAAGCCCGGTTCAGTAGACTTCCCCCCCCCCTTTTCGTGGATTGGTGGCCTGGACTATGCATGAGGACTTTGATCGATTTTTTAATCTATATTGGAAATCATTTGATAGTCTTATAGACGATATATCTCGGTTCCAGGCCCAAGCCCCCAATTGGCACAAAAATGTTTTTGGGAATTTGGGCACTAAAAAGAAACGCATAAAAGCTCGGTTGTTAGACATTCACAGAGCTTTGTGTCGTGGACCCAACCCTTTTTTTTGGGAAAGTTTACAAAAGGATTTATTCCTTCTTTATGATAAGATTTGCAATATGGAAAAAAATCTTTGGGCGCAACGTGCTTGTGTTTGTAATTTTTTGTATAAAGACCTCAGTACTAGATATTTCCAAATGATTGTTAAGGTTTGTCGTGCTAAGCGCATAGTCCACAAACTTAAAAATGAAAATAAAGAATGGGTTTATGGATTTACTAATCTTTCTAATCTGGTATTTTGACACTTTTTCATTTTTTTCAAATCAGTGGTAGATAGGAATGATGGGCCTTCTGATCTTCATCTTGTTAGCTATTTCTTTAAGGAAATGGACCACTTGGAGCAACCTTTCTCATCACCAGAAATTGAAACTACTTCGTGGTCCATGAATTCCTATAAATCGCCTGGGCCGGATGGTATCCAAGCCCATTTCTTTAAATATGGCTGGAATGTAATGTATCCTTCCCTTGTGCATTTTGCTAACTCCATGCTCCATGATCCTCAACAAATCAAAGACATTAATCAGACTTTTCTTTGTTTCATACTTAAGAAAGAGTGTATTGAACAAGTGGAGGATTTTTGTCCCATAAGTCTGTGTAATACATCTTATAAGATTATTTCTAAACTTATTGTTAATCGCATTAAACAGTTTCTTAATCAATGTATCGGCCCTTGCCAATCCAGCTTTGTCCCAGGCAGAAGCATTATGGACAATATCATTTTAGTCAAAGAAATTGCGCATTCGACAGTAAAAAGTAAAACCAAGATTAAACCCCTAGCGGTGAAAATCAACCTCTCTAAAGCTTATGATAGTATTGAATGACATTTTATTGAAGATACTTTGGACTATTTTGGATCTCCAATGGCTTTAGCAAAGCTTATAATGAGTTGTATTTGTACGTGTACTATGCAAGTTCATGGGACGGACATCCTGCTGAAAAGTTCTCTCCTTCTAGAAGAATTCGTCAAGGGGATCCATTGTCCCCCTATATCTTTGCGTTATGTATGGAATGACTATCCAATACGAGGTGGATTCTAAACGTTAGACTCCTTTTAAGCTCTATTCTTTTCAGGCTTCTCATCTCTTTTGTGCTGATGATGTAATCTTATTTGGTGCCGCCACTCTTGATAACTTAGGAAATATGATTGCAACTATTAGAAGGTTTGGGCAGCTTTCTGGTCTTAATATTAGTGTTAATAAATCTCATCTTATAGTTCCTAAGGCTTTGCACCATAAATTACGTAGAATTTTATCCAGGTCAGTCCATATTTCTGTTTCGATAGCTTTTGGGAAATATTTAGGAATTCCTTTAGTAACTCTTAAACCCAAGTTTAAAGACTATGAGGAACTTGTTTTCAAATTCTCTAAGCATCTTGTTGGATGGCAAACTAGATTCCTTAACTTTGCTCACCCATGGAACAAATTATGAGAAGGTTTCTCTGGAATAAGATTGGACAAGGAAAATATTATGCGCAAATTGGATGGAAAACCATTTGCTTACCCAAGCAGAAAGGGGGTATTGGGATAAAAAAATTTTGCTCAATGGAATAGAGCCTTTCTAATGAAACTTTTATGGATCTGTTATCAAAAAGATGATCGTCATTCGGTACATTTTATGTGGGCTAAATATCTGTTTAATACCAAGTTTGAGTTTATGGAACCTAAAGCTCATTACTCTCCTTTCTGGAAAAGCCTAATTATGATTGGGGATAGTCTCTTTGATAACATTTGCATCGAGATTGGTACGGATGAAAATACTTCGTTTTGGTATGATAAATGGCTTCTGTTGGCCCCTTTGGCCAAACAAATTGAATCAAACCCTCTTGATTGGTGTGTTCATTATCGTGTAAATCAATTCTTGCTTAATGGAGGATGGAAGTTTGATTCATTAAATCGACGTTTGCTATCTCATCTATCTAATTACATTAAATAGACTATCCCTTCAATTGATCTAGATGTGAGAGATCATCCAGTTTGGCATGTTAATAAAAGCAAGAAGTTTATTATAGCCTCAGCTTACTCCTCCTTAATTTCTTCGGAAACCCCCAAAACTAAACTTGCTAAACTTATCTGGGCGCTTAAGGTTCCATGCAAAATGAAGTTCCATCTATGGAGATTAATGCATAAGTCCCTCCCTTTAGCTAAATATTAGCCCGGCTTATCCCTGGGCTATACCCCTCGTGTGATATGTGGTTTTGAAGCTGAGGATCATTTCCATCTGCTTCGGGATTTCCCTTTAGTAGGGGCAACATGGACCCGTCTTTCACCAGTTTGCAACCCTAATAACTGTAAGCTGTTCTTCTCTCTTGATTGGGCAGGAATGGATGGAGTTTAGCCTCTCCTCTATAGTTGGACCGAAATGGCGTATCATTTTTGGTGTTGTTTGTTGGCACCTTTGGTGTTATAGAAATCGATGTGTTTTTGATAAATCCTGTCAACAAACACATCGATTCTGGTTATGCATTAATACTGAAATCGCTGGTATTTACTCTTTGCTGGATGAGTACTTCAACATAGAATAAAATTCATCTCATGGAAGCCACCCACAAAGCCAGCTTTCAAACTTAATATGGAAGCTTTTCAGAGTGAAGATCGTTCCTTTGCTGTGGGTGCAGCTATTGTTCATGATGCTGAGTTTCAATGGTTCATAGGTATCACCAGAAGGATTGTGTCCCCTTACATTTTGGAAATCCTGCTACTAACTTTAAAGGAGGCATTAATCCAAGCCTGGGGATATCACATTGACCATCTTGAAATTGATCTGGAGAAGCAGCTGAATAGTGAACACCAATCTGGACCAATGGGATGTTGATCCTATTTAAAGAATGTGGTCAGCGACATAAGAGAACTATTAGATTGGAAATGGAACATTACCCTCAATTATGCGGATCGAGCTGTTAATCTATCGACTTCTGTACTTGCAATACTGAATTAAGGTCAAAAAGAAGGCGCTGATTGTTCATTTTGTGCCATCA
>JAKOGI010000794.1:0-82500 GCA_029747015.1 Carnegiea gigantea | reverse complement strand
AAATTAAGCATCATACCAGCAGGTTACTGTTAAGGGGCTGAAATAAATAACTTAATTGTTGCTCTTTATGTTGCTCTTACTAATGCTACTCATATTCTACCTCTTAGGTCCTTGAATGTACCCTAGAGTATTGGTTGACCTGACTCTTTCTGATGGTCTTTATGTCTAATTCAAGAATTAAAAATGACTAGACATTTATCATGTGAGATTTGAATTAATCAATATGGCGATATTTATAGTTATAAGTACATGATTAACTGATACGGAAGAGTGATTACACTTCAACAACCATTTCAACAAGACCTTGATTAAGCTAGGTGTTGAATAACAAAAGCAAAAACGAGGAAATTTTTTGTGGGCTTTTCAATATGGGAGAAAAATAACTAAAATGGATATGATTAAGATAAAGGATTAAGCCACCGCTTAGCCTAACAATCCACCAATTAATTTTCTGAAACCAAGCACCAGAAATTAATCTAAATAATTGACGCAATCATAATCCAAATCCATAGGCATTTGAAGTAAAGAGAGAGGTGCTTTTTTTTTTTGGGTGGAAGAGAAAAACATTCTAGCTTCATTCATTAGTTTCTCAAATCAATTAAGTATATCTCTAATTGGATACAAAGAGGCTAATTTATAGCCATAAAAATAAGCGTCTCATTCCCCAAGCTACAAAAAATAAGCTAATCGAAATGAAGCGCATATGGGGTTAATGTGGACCAATTAAATTCAAGCATCTTCTCTAGTCAATGACATTTAGACAACAATCTAAGCATATTGAAATTAAAAGCTTTTTGGCTAGTGATGAGTTGTCCAAATGCAAGATTGAAATCTTGTTGCACTTACTTTGTGGTATCATCCACCATCTCACGTGGTGGAATTCGGGGAAGATATTCAAAGGGAAGTTTTCTGCAGGTGTTCACTAACTTCCTATAAAATATTGACCCCTTAATCATTCATTTGATGATCCAATTAAGCTCATAACCAAAGTCGTGCATATCTAGACATGCAGTGACCCTTACCTGGTTATTGCCTCATAACTCGAGATATACTTAGAATCTATAGATGTGCCATAGCGCGTTGGAAAATAGACATTCGCGTGTATCTAACCATAGTTGAAACACTAATTTTCGAGCTTTTTTGGTCATCTTAAAAGCAGTTCAAAGTTAACTTATAAAATTAAAGATTCTGGACAACTTGTGCTAAAAACATTACTTGACATAATCCATCACTAATAACTGAATTATGATCTAATCAACTTACGAGGATGATTTGGGTTCTTTCTCCGCATTATTAACAATTTGTTTTCATTGTTTGAAGTCATTGTGTTAAATATGTATGTATATATATAGGTTCATGTATATGTATATAAGCAAAGTATAAGCCACTGCGATCAATGGTGGATACATTTGATCAAACCAAAAAAAAATATAAGCAAAGTATAAAGTCTTCTTGGGACACCCAAAACCGTTAGTCAAAAAATTAGAAAATATACATAAGGGTCACGTCAACTTCTTGCAAAAGTTTGTGTATATCTTAGGGATGAGGACGGTTATTAGGTATTCGAAGTTGGGCAAACGATTCCATTTTCTAATCCCGCATTTTAGGAATCGCCAAACGGATCCAGTGCCAAATTACGCAAATGGGTATCAAAAATTTGGGGAACAGGGCCATTTTCCTAATTAAATAAGTTACGTGGGACAAGACGGAATCACATGGTCTTTTCTTTGCCGTTTCGGGTTTTACTGTTAATCGGATCTTCACAGTATTTTTTTCAATATTTTGGTATGTATCTTGAGAAGCTTCTTGGACTCTATATCCACAAACAATTTTTTTTTTTTTAAAAGACCTCAATATTTAGGCTGTGGGCAACCCAACAAACTATTGACTTGATGTAGGGCGTTGAGTTTTTTTTTCCCCCCCCCCCCCTTGGTTTGTATGTAATTTTTACAAGAGTGCACTTTCTAATTGTTGCCACAATTTTTTTTTTCCCCCATCTTAACTTTTGATTTTTTTGGGCAAAAATTAATATCCCCTCATGTGGAGGCTGGGGTGGGTTGAACTTTTTATGTGTTAAAATGTGTATGTTAGGCGTTGTAGCTATCTTAAAAATAAAATAATTAATATGGTGACTGGAATTTCACTATACAAATTGTGAGGTGGTTTGATTATTTAATTTTTGAATTTTTAAATATTTAGAACAATTTAACCCCTAGATCGTACCAAAGAACAGCTGTTCACTCAAATAGTGACCGTTTGAAAAGTTGACACTATAAATTAATCAAATAAAGGGAAAAGATGCACCTTTTTAACCAGAATATTAGAAAAGAATAGCAAGAAAGGAATGATTTTCAATGGAGATAATTGTTATTTCCACCAAACCATGAGGGCAAGGAAGGTTAGAGGCAAAATTATGAAAATCAAAAATGTTTCGGGTGAACATCCCAAATTGAAAATATGTTTATTAATTACTTCACTGGTGGCGTTTGAGGTGTTTGATAAATAGTTTTTTGGAGGATTTTTAGCTAAAAATAGTTTTTGGACTAAAATTAGCTGTTTGACCTAGTCGAAAAGTTAATTTGCATGTTTAGTAATATAACTTTTTAGAATAGCTTTTTGGGTCCAAACAGTTAATTCGAAAAAGTTAATTCTATTAGCTTTTTGGAAAAGTTTTTTGCAGAATTAGTTTTTTGTCCTGCAACTTTGTTCGAAATAGTTAATCTTGCTAAACAGTTTTTTTACAAACAGTTAACTCAAACAGCTAATAGCTAACAGCTAATACAAACAGTTAACAGCTAACAACTGTTCGGCAAACAGAGCCTTAGATCATCCCAAGCTGATTTTGCCAACATAGAAATGGAAAGATTCAATCCTACTACTGCATAAGATAACAAAATGCTTCTTAAACCTATTCAACATTATGAAATTAAAGATGCCGTTTTCCAAATCAATAAATTTAAAATTCTAGGGCCTGATGGCTTTATAGCAGTTTTTTCAATGTTACTGGCACATAACTCATGCTGATGTCTGACATGCAGCTAGATCTTGTTATTCTTTTTGGGCGGAAAACTTCTAAAGCAGATTAATCACATGCTTATTGCATTAATTCCAAAGAAAGTAACCCAACAACGACTAGGCAATTGAACCTAGGTCAACCGAATGCATCCGATTTTGGGAAGAAAAAAAAAATAAATGTCCCAATTCAAAGTGTTTTTCTGCCTAAATAGTAAATGCTCTATTCATGATGACAACCTACTCACACATAAAATTATGAATAAATTCAGAAATGTGAAAGGAAAGAAATCATGAATAATGCCTAAACTTGATATGAAAAAAATAAAATAAAATACAATAGAGTAGAATGAAAATTTTGACTGAATGCTCTACATGATATGGGATTCCATCATTCCATCCCAAGTGATCAAAAAATGTATTTCAATGATTTCTAACTTTGTGTATTATCGATATGATAACTTTTGTGGCTTCTTTAAGCCAATTGGAGGTATCCGGATGATAATTTTCTAGTTTGCTAAAAATCTAAAATCATGCTGCAAACTGGACACAGTGCTGAATAAAGTATGTCAATATTCTGCTCGACTCATAAATTTCCCCAAATCCTCATTAATGTTTTTGAGTAAAGCGATGACACAAGATAGAGATTGTCTACTGAGCTATTAACATCACACAACAAGCAATCGTGATAAATACCTTGGATGCTCGTTTTCCGAGGATCGATAAAAGAAATAGAAACCTTTTTAGATCTAGTTAATAAAACAGTTGACAAACTACAAATTTGGAAAATATGATAAAAAAGAGATACACAACTACTAGGGAACACCTTTTAACTAAATAAAACTGGGGAAAGATGAAAATTAGGGCTTAATTACTGTGAACCATTATAATTGATGCCTAAAATAAAAAAGAATGAAGCGATCTTCATTAGAGGAACTACAAAAAAATTATGTAAGTCAACAATTAGAAAAGAATTAATCTTTTTAATTAGATAGAGTCATCTATGACTGTAGAGGTGGTAATTGGGCCAATCGAGTCGGATGTGAGTTTACTTAGGTTCATTATTAGGTTTTTTTAAATATCATTTCAATCTAGATCTTGAATATTATTGGGTCAGGATGGGTCCGAATTGGGTTATTTTGGATTCGAATGGAGCACAAGTTACTTTTCGATTGTCAGTATTACTTTATTTTCAAAACCTACGACCTATGACCATTCGGCATACATGCCCTCCTCAACTTAATGAACCAGGATGCCTCCTTTTCGAGCATGCCAAAATAAGAATAAGTTTTACTCTCAAAATACAGTATCCCAAAGTAATTATTAATTTGGTCATTCTGCTCAACATTTCTTGTTTTTCATCCTTTTGTTGAAGAATGGAACAATTTGGATAAAGTTAATTTCAGATTGATGAGATCTCAGGACGGGTCACTTCTGAACATTGACTCATTGTTTGACCGAGTCTAGATTTAATCGGGTCAATTTAAGTCTTTTCATTTTTTTATCGTATTTATAACTTTGGTTAAATTTTCAGTTCAAGATGGATCGAGTAGCAGGCCTTTCGAATTGAATTCACAGGTTGGATCAAACTATGGCACCTGCCACTATGACTAAGAGAGTTTGAAATAGTAATAGATGTGCAAAATTTCTAATTAGGCAGTCATTAAAGTTCATGTGCTCATATTATGTGCAAAATTTAGTGGCTATGGTGGAAGGGAGACATTGATGCAGTAATGCAAGTCCATGGGTTAGGCACAAAGGCCAACTATATCTTAATTGGTATCTGCTGAGAACATGTGTGCTGTATAGCTATGTTGTGGGCATATCCAAATCAGTTGTCAGATAAGGTAGAAGCAATATCAAAGCGTAACAACCAACGAGGCAGTAGCCTAGTTGGCACCACTATGTTTATCCCACCTCCATCATTTGGGTTTAATTGAATTTGAGTGGAGGAAACTCTTCACTGATATTGCCTTAGGAGTGAAGGGGGTGGGCTTGGGCTTGAGGCTACATGGTTCCCCTTTCCCTTGGGCAGGTTGGCCCACTGGGTATCCCTTGAGATAGGGGGCCTAGTGGATAGGGATGGAATCAAAAATTGTTTGTGGGGGGAGGGGGTCGAATTTAATTATCATTGTTGGCTTATAACTAGAACTAATTTTCATGTTTGTTCATTCATTTATAAATTTTCTTTAGTTGACATTGTAAACACAAATTTAAATTCTAAAATATATTATATAGGAATTTGGATACAGGATTGAATCTTTATATTGATTTGAATGTCTGGGTACAATCTCTATTAAAACAATGAGTATGATCCTCTAATTCGATCTCCTTATTGAATTTGAATGAACTTTAGCTTGAGAGAGGGCCTTGAAGGGTTGATCTCAATCAATGCAAGTCTTTGATCTTCAAGGGAGGACGGCACGCGCTGGTCGCGCTCAATGTGCTTGTCATCTTCCTTAAAAGAAGGAGTATTTGAGTGTTGGATGGATTCTTCAAAATTTTCAATCTTTTCAACCTTTGGTGGATTGTTCAAATTTTCCAACCTTTTTCCCCCAACCCTTGAATTAAGGGGGGTAGGAGCCTATTTATAGAAAAGCTTCCCCCTCCCCCCTCCCCCTTGAAAATTAAGATGGACTTTGACTTGTGTTTTGGGCCTTCAATAAGGCTTTATTCTGGATTGCTTTGACTTAAGAGTCATTTACTTTGACTTTGACTTTGACTTTGACTTTGACTTGAGAGCCTCTCGGGCTTGGGTCGGGCATCGACTTGGAAGTCACCTCGAGTTTTGACCGGATGTTAACTTGAGAGTCGTTTGATGTTTGGCTTGGGAGTCGATTTAGACTTTAACCTTTGACTTTGACCTTTGACCTGGTTTCGACCTCGCTTTGACTTCGAAGTTGTTTGGGCCTTAGGTCGTGGTTCGACTTGGTAGTCGATTTAGGCTTTGACCTTTGACGTTAATTTTGACCTGGTTTCAACCGCGCCTTGACTTGGAAGTCATTCAGGCTTTAGGTTGTGATTTGACTTGATAGTCGACTTATACTTTGACTTTTGACTTTGACTTTGACCTGATTTTGACTGCACCTTGACTTGGAAGTCATTCAAATTATAGGTCGTGATTTGATTTGGTAGTCATCTTAAGCCCTGATTTGGGCTTTGACTTGAGTTCTAATTGAGCCCTGACTTGAAAGTCGTTTGAGGTTCGTCTTGGGCTTGACTTGAGAATCTTTTGGGCCTGATTAAATTAATTAAAAGGGTTAGCTTAGATAATTAATTTAGTTTAATTTTAGTACGGTGTGAATAATTTTTTAGTGCACACAAATTGACCCCTCGAGACGAGGTTATGTACAAGACTGTTATCTTATAAGCGTGAACGAAGTCTCAATTTTTCTTTTATCATCTATCACCTGTTCACCATGAATACCTTCAATATGTTTTTGTTGATTTTGTATGGAAATTTGAACAAATGAAGACTTTTTTTTTTGAGTATAAAGAATTGGGGAAAAAAAGCGGTGTCATGGCCATAGTGAATACCTCCTCGCTGGTGGGCTTGGTCCATTCAGCTTCCATTCCCTTTCTTTTCTCTTTTCCAACAACTTTTCTTAAACTGGACCGGGGTAGGTGTTTTACCGATGGGCTGGGTCCGGTTGCTTTCTTCCTGCGCAGGCCTGGCTCGGTTTCAGCCCATCTTCATTTCTCTCTTCTTCTTCTTTTTTCTTCTCACATGCGGTCCTGGGCCTGCTCAGTTCCACTTCTTCTTTTTTTAATTCGCGCTTGGACTGGGCCATATTTCAGCTTCATTTAATCCGCACCAGCAAGTCACGTGATCTATTCTATTAAACCCCTCTTCATCTTCTTCTTCGTTTCAGCCCCCAGACGCCCGAAACCCTCCTCTGCACCCCGACGTCAGAATGTTTTCCTCTGTTGCTGCCGTTGGTTGATGCTGGTTAGTGAAAGCTCTCGTACGTTTGACATCTCAAAGCTTGGTCTTTACTCCATCATTTTCCAACCTTGTGGCCATCAAAGGTACCACATTTCTCAATTTTCCTCGTTTTTTTTTGCAACTTCATGTGAAAGTCATGATCTTCACCTTATTTGGAGCTCTTTTTTTTAATTTATTTGTGGCTTGATTCACTTCCCTCTTCTGTTTTTTGGAATCAGCTAAAGAAAGCAACCATCTTTCATTAGCCTTAAATGGAAAAAAGGTAATACCTTTGGCCATCTAACGTATGATTCATTTTGCCACTGATAATCTTGGGTAATTATAATGATTATTAAGCCCCCAGAAAATGTTTAATCGGAGCATAATTCCTCGATTGTTTTGCCTTTGTGAGACTTCTTTGCCCATTTTGTGTGTTTGTATGGATCAACCTCTTTTTTTTTTAAAAAAAAAAAAAAATACTCTTTTGGGTTTGTGTTATGTGGGCTGAGGAGAGAGAAAAAGAATTGGGGACTGTTGGTGAAAAATTTTTTGGATATGGGAAGTGAAAGAAGAAGAGTATTGAAGCTTCATACTCGTGCCTCTTAATGGATCGTCTACCTTTCTTTTTCGGCTTGGTCATTGACAAAAAAGTTGTTGCTTTTGGCAGATTACTCCGAAAAGTAGTAGCGGTTTCTCTTTTCTGATAAGAAAGTAGCGGCCCTTCTTGTTTTTGGTGTAGAATTTACAATAAATTAAGCTCTTCACTGTTTACATATTGGTACTCCTGCTACTATTTAGCGCCTTCGTATTTTGGCCTCTTGTATGCTTTGTCGAGTTGAAGGAAAGACCTTCACTTTGTTCACTCTGTTTTTTTATTTTTATTTTTTATGAAGGTCGATGCTTTGTGGATTGAGGAACTGGAATATATCCAAGTACCAAGTTTTAGGAGTAAAGGTAACAAAAAATATTTTTTTTTGCTTTTATGGCTAAGTTATGTGTAGAGATAAGACATTTCTTCATGCTCAGTAGTAACATGTTGCTTGTAACTTGGCCTTTTATTGAAATTTACAATATTGTGCCTTGAAGGGCTTGCCCTTTTTTTTGATGAGCATGAGCAATAAAAGTGATAACTTTAGCTGAAATGAATCCAAAGGAAGCCACTTTATTAGACTAAAAGTCTTCTCATGCCTACTTGTGTCATCATAATGTCACACTTAGTTATTGAAAGGCCACATTTTTTTGTCGGCGCAACATCATGCTTGTTGAAAGATTGCATTTTTTTCACGCTTGTGCTGTTTTTTGTATGCCAGGACCCTCTTTTTTTTGGTGCATCTTTATTATTGCTTGTGCAGGTTGAAAAGCCATTTGAAGAACCACTTACGAAATGATTTGCTGCTAGGCTCTTTGATGCCTGGAACGGAAACCCACATGCCTAAAAGTGGTATAAAGACTGGAAGAACTATTTGTGAATGCAATTTTACCATTAGGCCTCTGGGGTCTAAAATGGGATCGTAGATGCCAAAAGTGGCATAAAGATTTGAAGAACCACTTGCGAAATGATTTGCCACTAAGTATTTTGAGGCCTAGAATGGAAATTTACACGCCTGAAAGTAGTATGAAAATTTGAAGAACCACTTACGATCGCGGTCTGCCATTAGGCAATTTGAGGCCTAAAACGGGACCGTACATGCTAAAAAGTGGTATGAGCAGTGAATAGTAGGTTGGTGGCAAAACGTTGATGCCTTTGACCGCCTTTCTTTCATGCCTCCTTCTTTTTTTTTTTTTTTTAATGTGTGTGACGTGTTTGACTGCACTTGATGATTTTCTTACCAAGTTACCTGCATACTTATGGGTACTTGCAGTTCTCAATAAGATCAAGTCATCACGTAGTTCAATAAAGCATTATTTTTTTCATTTGTTTTGTCATTCACAATTTATACTCTTGCGGGCCAGGAGTAATACAAAGATTTTGTTTGAGTGAATAGTTTAGACTCTTGTTCAAGAGTCAGCATTTTCTTGATGGGTGTAAATAGTTTAGACTCTTGTTCAGGAACCTTGTTTTTGGAATGTATGAACAGTTTACGCTGTTGTTTAAGAGCTTTTTTTTCCGAATGTGTGAATAGTTTAGACTCTTGCTCGGGAGCGGTCTTAGTTTTGACGTGAACTTTGAGTGTGTCTTCTCTTTCTCTTTTTCTTTTTTTTGGTGAACAGTTTAAGCTCTTATTTAGGAGTGGGTCCAGCATTTCCTCAAGGGAGATCGCCAACCTCTTGGCTTGCGTCGTGGTTGGAAGCAGCTTGCTCCTCTTCCTTAGTTCTTTCCTTTGAATTAGGCTTAGCCTCAGAGGTAGTGAGAACTAGGACGTGCCTCTTTACTTTCAACGAGTCATCCACCTTTACGTCCAAAGTGGAAACACGCTTCATGCGTGAAGGAATTGAGCTTTGGACTTCATTTGTTTCACCGAGGCTGCCGAACACCGAATCCTTCTTTTGTGAGGGCGGTGCACTTGATGAAATCTAGCCTATCTTGATCTCGGTGAAGATCAAGGGTTTAGGCTGCTCATCCTTCTTCAACCTATGGAAGATGGAAGATTTTGGTATTTTACCCTTACCAATCCTGCTGAACACGGAAGGGCGATGTTGGCATGGCATTGACGGCTGCAGCCTGTCGAGCACCAACGTTTTTCAAATTGGTTTTAGCCCTTACACCCTTATCATCATCAACCTCCTCCGCTGTGATATATTGTGTGAGGGATTGTTTATCCTTACATCGTCCCAAAATCCTTACAGGTTTAGACGGTATGTAACCAAGGCCAACTTGAGGCGCTATAACACTGCCCACTTGACTTCATATAGCCCTTTATGTGTTTTTAAGTTCATAGGGCTTAGCTTCGATTACATGCCCCAAAGATGTTGGTTGGCTAAAGTCATAGCCAGACTTTTTCATCAACTTGTATACATTGGGACCAAACCCATTACTGGTGCGCATTTTTGGCAGCATGATTTCTTCTTGGAGTGAGCCTTTAGAAGAAGCGACAAAAAACCAGGGGAAGAAACCTTGGTCAATTTACTTGGGTTCTCCTTATGAACTGGAAGCACACCTTTTCTTTGAGAACGCACCGGCTAGCTTCATCAAACTTGCATTCAACCTTGGTTGTGCCTTTAGGATTTGTACAATTAGTAAATAGAGATTCTCCATCCTTGCAACGGGACTTAAGAATGTACCTAAAGACTGGCACTGTTGGATCTGTCGTGACATTTGCTTGCTTGGCCGATGAGAGTGAAGTTGTCCACTCATTCTCTTCTTACTGTTGTTGTTGTGGCTAGATGCTGTCATCATCACTTACTTCAGGAGAGATGTGAGTTTCCTCGATGTTCTTCACACTCCATTTTCCTTTGGAGGATATAGTAGTTGGGGCAATTTCCTTCATCACAGCATCTTCCTCGAAGAACTTTGTGCCCGCAAAGTGTGATTCGGCTGTGGTAAATGGTTTTACATCACCATTTATCTTCTTTTCATCGTCTCGATAGTACTTAAGGCATTGGTGCCAAGTCAATGCTACCACCTCGCGTTCATGTAACCAGCAATGTCCAAACAACAACTTGTATGAAGTCTAGGAGTCTATCACATGAAAAGCTGACGACGTTGCCAAGTCACCCATGGTTAGCTCTAAGCGGATCATACCAATTGCACGTTGCCCCCTAGATTGAACCCTTGTATCATCATTCGGCTGTTAGATAATTCTCCGATGGTGATACCCAAGTTTTTCATAGAAGACTTTAGCATGATGTTGCATGCTGAACCACCATCTATCAGAATTTGATTAACCATTTACCCCCGAATGTAACCAGTAATAAAGAACGGATGATTGTGTGGCTTAGAGCCCAACAACAAATCATCATCAGTGAATGTCATAGCTGTGTTACAGGTGGCACATTGGGCAGGTGGCACATTTCTATGGTAGAAGCTTCAGATAACCAATCTTTGCACTCGAGGTTAAGTGCGCACCAGCAATTGTTGTAGTCAAGAACTGGCTCATCTCTTCACTGTTTTGTGTTTGTAAGCTCAGTCAAGCTGGCAGTGCGCTGAGTGCTATAGAACTTGTTGAGAAACTCATGCTCCATTTGTTCTTAGCTGTCGATGGACTCAGGCTCTAAGTCAGTATACCAGTCAAAGGCAATACCTTTCAATGTCTTGACGAACTGCTTCATCATGAGGTCGCCGTCAGTCCCAGCATTGTTGTATGTCTCAATGAAATGTGCGACGTACTGCTTTGGGTTGCCCTTCCCATCAAACTACTGGAATTTAGGGGGCTGATAACCGTCGAGCATGCAAAGAGCATCAACCCTCTTAGTATAAGGTTTGGTGTATAGGTGAATTCTGCATGAACCTTTACCTAGTTATGCCTTAATCGCATTTGCTATCAAATCTTGGATTTGTTCAATAGTCATTAATCTAGAGGACTTGACATTTTTAGGGGTAATGCCTTTCTTTGGTTGCTTCTTATTATCAGAAGCGCCTCAGTGTGGTCAGACACTTTTTTGGAGTCGTCACTTTCTGAGTCTTTTGTAGAAGATTGAGCTGACCATTTTTCTAACTTCTTGGTTAGCTGAGCAATCTTTTCCTCTTAAAGCTTGATGCGTGCCTCCTTTTCTGCGTTCTCCCTGGTGAGTTTTTCTAGGATGGCCTTCATGTTAGCCATCTCCTCTTTCAGAGTGGTTGATCCTGTCATCATGGCTGGCATAGCAATAGTTTTTGAGGACTCAACTTTAGTCTCTGACATGCTCGCCTTCTTTGGCAATGGCGCAAAAGAGTTATTACTATAGTAGTCTTCAACCTCACAAACTGGAGATTGAAGTTGGAGGTTTTGAATTTCATCCACCTTTTGTTGCGTCCTCAAGCCTTGGAGTTTGGATAGGGGCGGCACTGTTTGCCTAGCAGCGGTCGGCGTAGCAGCTTTCGCCATTCGCCTTGTCTTCATTGTGTGAGCTCGCCTGCTGGAAGTGACGCTCGCTTCACAGGATCTATGAGAGAGAGATTCCGTGCTCTTCTTCTTTGAAGCTTACGCGGCAACGTTCTTCGTGGCTATGTCTTCTTTAAGGATGAAGCTTTTAAGACTTGAAAGTCCTGGTCTTTAGGAGAAAAAGATGAGAGGTAGAGAGGTCCCACCAGGCGTACCAAATTTGTAAACATAAATTTCAAGTCTAAAATATATTAGATAGGAATTTGGATAAAAGATTGAATCTTTATATTGATTTGAATGTGTGGGGATAATCTCTATTGAATACAATGAGTATGATCATCTGATTCGATCTCCTTGTTGAATTTGAATGAACTTTAGCTTGAGAGAGGGCCTTGAAGGCTTGATCTCAATCAAGGCAAGTCTTTGATCTTCAAGGGAAGACGGCACGCGCTCGTCGCACTTGATGTACTTGTTGTCTTCCTTGAAAGAGAGAGTATTTGATTGTTAGATGGATTCTTCAAATTTTTCAATCTTTTCAACTTTGGTGGATTCTTCAAATGTTCCAACCTTTTTCCCCCAACCCTTGAATCAATGGGGTAGGGGCTTATTTAAAGGAAAGCTTCCTTGTCCTCCCTTCCCCTTAAAAGTCAAGATGGGCTTTGACTTGGGTTTTAGGCCTTCAATCAGGCCTCATCCTGGATTGCTTTGATTTAAGAGCCATTTGTCTTGACTTTGACTTTGACTTAGGAGCCTCTCGGGCTTGGGCTGAGCTTTGATTGGATGTTGACTTGAGAGTCGTTTGATGGTTGACTTAGGAGTCCATTTAGGCTTTAACCTTTGATTTTGACCTTTGACATAGTTTCGACCGCGCCTTGACTTGGAAGTCGTTCGGGTTTTAAGTCGTGGTTCGACTTGATAGTCGACTTAGACTTTGATATTTGACTTTGACCTGGTTTCGACCGTGCCTTGACTTAAAAGTCATTCGAGTTTTAGGTCGTGATTTGACTTGGTAGTCAGCTTAGGCTTTGACTTTAACTTTGACTTTGACTTTGACTTGGTTTTGACCGTGCCTTGGCTTGGATGTCATTCGACTTTAGGTCATGACTTGACTTGGTAGTCGTCTTGAATCTCGATTTGGGTTTTGACTTGAGTTTTGACTGAGCCTTGACTTGGAAGTCATTTGAATTTCGTCTTAGGCTTGACTTGAGAGTCTTTTGGGTTTGGTTAAACTAATTACAAGGGTTAGCCTAGATAATTAATTTAATTTAATTTTAGTACGGCACGAATAATTTTTTAGTACCTATAGACATATTCAATACAACTAGAACATTTTCATATCAAGACCAATTAGTAATGATATCAAACAAGTTTCAAGTAATTTTTATTTTTTTGTATAGATATGTAATGAACGTAAATGAGAACTGATATGAGTTCCAACACTAACTTTTAGAACCATAGTTAAATTTTTTTTTTTTTTTCTGTGACAATGAAGGGCTAATGTCCCTAAAGAAGTTTATTCAGTACAAATAGTATAAGGCCACAAGACCCTGAAAACATCTTCAAAAAGTATAAAGAGGGTAGATGTTGGTGGAGTTTCAAGGAGAACAACAGGGGAATTTTACTCCACCCCTAAGTTAGCGAAATGGTCAGCGGCTCGGTTGAGTTCCTTATAGCAATGTCCTACCTTGACTTCCCATTCACAATTCAAGATGAGTTTTTGGCATTCTTAGATGGTAAAGTATAGAGGCTGGTGTTTTTTGCTAGGTTGTTGAATCCTCTTCAACGTGATTTGAGAGTCCAGCATGACTTCCACCTTGGTGTATCCCGCATCCCAAGCAATACGTAGTCCCTTTACTAGAGCTAAGATTTCTGCCTTCACTGAGGTGCACCATCCAAATTTGCAAGCGAAGCTTTTTATCCAATTGCCAAAATGATCTCTGAAGGTTCCTCCTCCCCCCGAGGGTCCCGGGTTCCCTTTCGAGGCTCGATCGATATTGAGTTTAATCCATCCCTCAGCTGGGGCATGCCATTCGATTAGTGTTTCTTATTTTTGTGGACCAACCGTGGACGGGTGGGAGCAAGAGGGTTTCTGGAATGCTTCAACTACGTCCATGGCTCTCTTTTCATAAACAGTGCAGCTTGAGGGGGTTGGAAGTCTAGGTCTTCAAAACAACGGTGATTCCTCCACTTCCATAACCACCAGGCCGCCTTGGAAAAAATAGTGGTCCAGTTTTCTCCAAAGGGGGTATTTGCTTCAATATTAGTCATAAGCCAAGTTCGAAGTGGTAGTGTATAGAACAAGTTATGACTCCCAGTAGGTAATAGTTGTTCCCAGACCTCCTTTGCAAATTTACAGTCACGTAAAAGATACATGGCTGTTTCTTCTCTATTAAGGCATCCTTTGCACCTAGGATCCTCCACAAGTCCGCGTATAAATCTATTCGAGTTTGTCATTAGACGGTCATACCCCACAAGCTAGAGGATGAATGGCATTCTTTATGGAACAAGGGTGTGCCAAATCATAGAACGAACAGGATCCTTGTCTTCCGAGTTATCCCTTCATCTGTACAGCAGAGCAGATAGAAAAGCCTCCATGTAAGGTTTCGTCCCATACCAATTGGTCTTCATTGTCGTCGCCTTAAGTGATTTTGTAAGCTGCAATCGTTTTTAATGCTTCATTAGGAAGTAATTCCGCAAATTTGTTCCATTTCCAACCTGAGCTAGCATCCCACATTTCATCCACTATGCTATCTTGGATGTGAGGGGGGATCTCTTTCGCAGTGTGTTGGCATAGGGGAGTGGTGTTGGTCCAGTTATGGTACCAAAAGAGAGTTCTCCTTCCATTGCCTATTTCAGTGTGCATCTCTTGTTTAAGGAATTTAACATTCTCAATTACTCCTCTCCAAGTGTTTGACAAATCAGCTTTTGGAAGGAACATGTCAATATCACACTAGTTGTTACAGTATTTAGCTCGTACCACCTAGGACCATAGTTTATCCTTTTCCACAAGTAACCGCCGCCCCAGCTTGGTTAGGAAAGCAGCATTAGTTTCCTTCATCATACGAAATCCTAGCCCTCTAGTCTATTTGGATCTCATGATTTGTCCCTAAGAAACATGATGGATTTTCCTGGTTTGCTCTGTACCACCCCATGGAAATATTTTCACCTTTCTGTCTACTTCATCACAAAGTGACCTAGGGAGTCTTGTCGTTTGCATAGCATAAGAGGATTACAGCAATTGTGGATTGGATTAGCATTGCATGTCCAGCCATAGAGAGAGAGAGAGAGAGAGAGTGAGACTTCAAACCTCCCAGGCGTTTGTCTACTTGGTCTGAGATTGTTTGGAAAGTGTGTCATGTGACCCATCCATTGATGGAGGGTAGTCTAAGGTATTTACCAAAGTCTTGAGTTATCGAGATGCCCAACTCCACACTTATCTTGCTTTTTATGTCTTCGGTGGTGTTTTTAGAGAAGTACACCATGGATTTGTTTAGACTAACCTTCTGTCCTGAAGCTTGGCAATACTTTCCAAGACAATTTTTGATGATTCCTGCTTATTCTTTTGTTGCCTCACCAAATAAGATAAGGTTGTTGGCAAAAAAGAGATTTGACAGGAAGGGTCTCCCTGGCTTGCAGCTATAGGTTTCCATTCTCTCCTTGCAATTGCTTCCTGCATGATATGGTTAAGCCTGTCCATGTATATCACAAAGAGATAAGGGGATAATGGGTCCCCTTATCTCACCCCTCTTGATGGTTGAAAAGGAGTGGTTTTTGATCCATTCCATAGGATGCTAAAACTGGAGTTGTCTAGGCAATTCATGATGACCTCTACAAGTTTGATTGGGATGCATAGATCAAGCAAGGACTCACGAATAAACTACCACCTTAGTCAGTCATATGCTTTTTCGAAGTCAATTCTTATAGCCATGAAGCCCTTGGAGCCTGGCTTTCTTCTCATGGTGTAGAGTATCTCTTGCACAATTAGAATTAGCTTGTTAGGAACAAAACTTGATTGTGTTGGTGCTATGAATTTCTCCAGAATTGGTTTCATTTGGTATACAATGGATTTGGTGATGACCTTGTAAGCTACATTGCATAGTCCAATAGGTCATAGTTGGGAGACCATTTGGGGGTTGTCAATATTCGGGATGAGTACTAAGTACGTCTCATTTAGCCCTTGTGGAAAGGATTTGCCATCCAATACCTCAAGCACTAATTTGATCAGATTGTCCCCAGTGAGGTCGCAAAATTGTTGATAGAATAAAGCTTCAAAACCATCGGGACTTGGGGCTTTATAGAGGTCCATGCTGACAAGAGCTTTTTTATTTCACCACGTGTGAAGTGTTTCTCCAGGCTGTGCAACTCTGCATTAGTGAGGTGGGGAAAACGATTTGGTGGGAGGGTAAAAGGAATATAAGCTGGGCTGTCATTCGAGTAAATGTCAAGAAAGTATTGTCTCACTATAGCTTGTAGCTTATCTTTATCTTCAAACCAATTCCCTTGTTGGTCCTAGAGGAGCTTGATTCAGTTTACTTTCCTTTGAATAATGGTGCATAGATGGTAAAATTGAGTGTTTCTATCTCCGTCCCTCATAACTTCCACCCTAGATTTTTGAAACCAAAAGGTTTCAATTTGATCTAATACTTCATCCAACTCTTTTCGAAGGATGACCTTAAGTTTTAGGAGAAAAGGGTTATGTTCTTATGGCAATTTTCTCTAAATGCCATCAAGTCTAGCCCAAATTTCCCATTTTCTGTAAAAAAGATTCCCAAAAATAAATTTATTCCAATCATCTAAAGTGTTGGCAATGTGAGAAACCAAAGGATAGAGAGGCTCTTGAGGCTTCCAGTTCTCCCTTAGAAAATCCTCAAAGAGTTCATGAGATAACCAAGCAGCTTGGAAGCGAAAGGGTCGCAGGGCTTTAGGAATGGGAGCATAACCATGAGGATTAATCAGGAGAGGGGTGCGATCGGATTTGTTTTGTAGAAGATGTTGCACACTTGCTTCGTCAAACATTACTCTCCATTGCTCATTACAGAGTCCCCGGTCAAGTTAAGCATACTTTCTGGTTTCCACCAAATTGCCTCTTGTCCTAGTGTATCAAGGTCCTGTAAAACCCAGATCTAGTAATTGCGAGTTCTCAATCCAGTGATTAAAATTATTGCGTCTCCTTGTGAGATCTTCATTGCAATTGAATCTTTTCCCTATGTTTCTGGTTTTATTGAAGTCACCTGCTAGAAGCCATGGAGTATTGCAAGTTTGGCCAAAGGAATAAAGGTCCAACCAGAGGCTTTATCGCATCGTCTCACTGGGGCTTGCATGTACTGTAGTAAATGCCTAGGGATGAATGCCAGTTTGTCAGACTTCCATAGTGACAAATTGATCTGTGGATTTAACCAATTGTAAGTCGATTTTGGGTCTTCTCCAAAATAGCCAAATGCCATCACTAAACCCTCGAGCCTCCACTCTATGAGTGCCATCAAAATCAATCTTTTTACAGATTTCATCAGCTGTTGGTCCACTAACTTTAGTCTCCACTAATACCAGAATAGCAAGATTGTATCTCTTGAGCAACTCAGTTGATGTGTTTAAGAAGGGTCTACTACCAGCGCCTTGGAAATTCCATATCATTATGGATAGGGGATCACAATTTGATGTGCTTCTATTCATAAATGATTCGATTGAAGAGAGGAGGTCAGCTTCTTAAGACAGTTTTCTGTCCAAGTTATGCAATAGATGTGCCTTGGTTACTTGAAGAATCCATTTCGGTTCCCTTTAATCTAAGCTGTTCTAGACATTAAAGCCCGTCTTGCAGCATGGGTTTGCCATGATCAGAGAGTCGGGGTGAGAATTCTGTCACCGCAGGTTATGGCACTTGGTACTTATCACTTGGTGGGTCATCGGAATGCAGTAAAGAGGACGTCGATGATAATCCCTTACCTCTGGTTAGGTGGGGATAGGATGGTGGTCGACGGTGCTATGAGTGCTCCATAGATTGATGAGGATTTACAGTAGGGGCACAATAGTTTTCTTTCTGGATTGGCATTTATGGATTGTGTGTTTGGTGTGTTTTGGTTTGGGCCTGGGGTTGGGCTTCCCCAATTTGGTATGTACGAGAATTAGGTCTTGGAAGATTGGAGTTTTGTGGGCTTAGCGGGTTTCTTATTCCATTTGCTTGCTTTGATGGATCACTTCTTTTGGAATTAAGATCCTCCAGCCCAAGAGATGGTTTGTTTCTATAATAGGTTGTCACCCCATTGTGTTCTTCTGAGAGTGAACTATCTTTGTTAATAACTTCTATATCTTCGTCAGAATCTTTTGAAATATTCTCTATCATATTCTGATCCTGATTCATTGGTAGAGTTTCCTCTATTGACATATTGCCTTATGTGTTTCAGGGGTCATCTACCTCATTTAGGGGATCACTTACCAAATCCTTTCCCAAAATTGCATACCTAGATCCTTTAACACTTGGTCCCTGCTTTTGATTAGGAAGCTTTCCTGGTTGGGCATTCTTTCCTTTGTCACCGTTGCCTTGACCCTTGGGTCGGGTCAGGTCGACCCGGTATCCGACCCATGTTGGTGTTGGATTGACGGATAATTTTCTTTATTACCTGTAGTGTTTTGCTTAGAGTTCTTCTTCCGAATGGGTTTCTTCACCAACATTCATGGACCAAACTCCTCCATGCACTCAGGTTTATCCATGGGGGTTGCCTTTGTTGGATCACTCCGAGCATCTTTTCTTGTCTCGTTTTGTGTAGCCTCTTCCGGTGGATATATAGGACAATGTTCATCCTTTTTGAAGCATATGAATTTAATTCCTTCATATTGTATTCTCCAAATGCACCCTCTTAGGTGAAATTTTGATAATAAAGGCTGTGAAAGGTCTACTTCCACACTTAGTCTTAAGAACCTACCTTGTTCCACATTAGCGGTAGTTTGGTCAATGCCAATAACTCTACCTACCTTTTCCCCAATCATCTCTAGGAACCCCAAATCAAAATATTCGATGCTAATATTAGGGATGCGAATCCAAGCAGTCAAGAATCTTATGGGTGCTTTATCCGGTACAAAATTTCGTACCCATCTTATTATAGTGAGATAATTGTCCCCTATTAACCAGGGCCCCTAAGTTAGCACGTGATGATAATCATCCATGTTGGTGAATCTTGTGATGTAATAGTCACATCCAATATCAATCAATGAAAAGTCTCCTCAAAGCTTCCATTTGGATTTGAGACTTTGTTGTAGCCGCAGGAAGCCTACACCATTCTCAAACATCTTAATGATTAGTGCATTCTTTCAAGGTTGTTTGAACTGATGCTTCTGTTCTTTTGTAAGATGAATCCTAGGGCATCTGGGATCTTCTTCTCCATGGCTATCGTGCTCATCATCATTAGAAGTACAATAGTCCTCATCATTCACATTCCAAATATGGTTGGAATATGAGGAGAAGACCATGTTAGGATTGTTCTTGCTAATGTGTCTCTGAAAGAGATCCTTGGGTGCTGTTGGGTATTGACTGCTGATCCATTTTGATGATTTCTGCCACCATTTGAGTCCATGTCCATGGAGATTGCATCGTCTCCTTGTGCAATTGGGTCTCCATTCAAATTACGCTTGACTTTTTTATTTGAGTGATTGATAAGGTCAAGTTCTTGAGATGAGAGAGCGTTTTCTCTTCCAGTCGCCATCTATTATGTAAATAAATAATTCTATAGTTAAAATCTGTTAAAAATGCTATTATTGATATTACATGAAATAGAAATAAAAATGTTAGATTTAACAAGCATAGGAGCAAAAGGAAACATAGCAAACTATTAAAATTTAGAATAAAAATATGATTAATAACATAGAAAACCAAGATCAAAATAAAAATAAAAATAAAAACAAAGCTATGATGGCCGTGGAAGAACTTATATTATTCATTTTATTGCCCATTAATGCCTTAATGGTGCTCAGAACGTAGTCTATATCATTAGAACCAAAAAAAAAGCCTTCAAAAGAGGAAGTAAAGCGCCTTTTGAAGTAAAGCGCCAAGATTCAACCACAAAAACCTTAGGATGGCACACTAGCACATCAACCAGCTGAGCCATCCAGCAACCCAAACATGTGCTCCAAACCATATCTCCCTTCACCCGCCAGTTCCGCCCCTGCCTGTGGGTGGCTCGAATTACCCCCCCAAACCAAAAAAAAAAAATAAATGAAAGCGTAACTGTGAATGGTGGAGCCACTATCTTTTGATTATACGTAGTGATCATTTCCATCGATTTGATGGTCTATATTGACACGCTTCATATTTTTTTTTTTTTTGGGGGGCAACAAAGAAAATGGATAAAATTCACTAAGCAATAAAGTATCATACGGCATCTATGATGTCGAGTAGACTGAAAAAAAAATTACAATCTTTTTGTCGAATAGAAATCTTAACTTCATGAAATCTAACTTGTTACACACAGAACATCCATCGTTCTGTATTAACCGCCATTCTTACGTGGTGTAGCCTTGGGATGAGATCCTTAGATCTACTGTATTCTTCTTCAAGTTGCGATCCTAATGATCTAGTATAGGCTTCATAAATGGCGAAATAAGATATGAATCCAACATAAAAACTGTACTTAAATTGTCGAACGTCATTAGAGAGTCTTGTTACCACCTTGAGATAGTTCATCCCCAAGTACCATACAAAGTAACAAAAAACAACACACAACCAACATAAAACTAACAACTTCCACACAATTGTAGATATGAATTAGATAACAAGATTTACAAATCTCACAATTGGCGTGATTAATTCAAGCAAATATTCCAGAAACAACAATCAAACATATAAATACAGCAAAGAAAACCAATAATGACCGGAAACATCCAGAAACTGGTCATTCCTTGCCTCCATAGTCTTTCACAGAAATTAAATACAATTGACGAGCACTGGTGGCTTTTCAGACATGAAAAGGGAAAGTCGGTAAGGGTGTTGATTTTTGGCAACTTGCTTGCTTCATTTTAGCGACCTAATGTTATTGGATTTGATTTGAATTTCTATCCTTTTATATTGATGATCATTTCAAACGATCATAATTGTTGATTTATTAGTTTATATAAGTTAGTTATTTATCACTATAGATTTTTAGTGAGTTGTAGTCGGCTAAGGCATTATCCTAATCTTTCAATCAATTGATATTTATCAAAAAATATTTAATAGATCTTTTACCTATCAATAATTGTGGATCGACTCGTAAATTAAACATGGATATTAACCGCAAACCTTCGTTGATGGTTTGTGGAAGGCGTTACCATTGCCTATTTCCTCCGTGTCAAGTCCCTTTGTCTTTTTATAAGATTCTAAATGTCTACTAGTATTATTTTTTATTTTTCAAAAATGTTAGTTTGCTCTTTTGTAAGAGTTTGAGAACACTTCATGAAATATTAGTTGGTCTTTCTTTCTATGAATATTACTTTCCATAAATAACCTGACCGAATATTCTTCAAAATAAATTCAATTTCTTATTATGTCAAACGATTTATGATTTTATATTATAAGCTATTAGTTCAGATATGACATACCTTTATATTATAAATTATCAGGTATATACAATTATTTAAAACATGTCAAGTACTCGAACCGCTTAATATTGTAGGCCAGATCTTATAAATGTAACGTACCTGTAGTATCCTAAATCACAAATGTCAATTCAATGATTTCAAAAGCGAGAAAAATGAATTTTGCAATTAGAAGTCAAGTCAATTGATAGAATTGCTAAATTTAACTTGAAGTGCAACTGAGAGCAGGTAGCCTTATTTATACATAAATGTAAATTAACCTCATTTAATCATAACGATATAAAACTCTCTATGGTCTTATCGAATGATTTTCTCAATAAATTTGTTGAATTAGTCAACAACGCAATAAGATAACACAACACAATCTTATCTCAAACATGACCTTGCTAACGTGAGAACAATTCCCACTTGAACACATTAAAAAAAAAAAAAAGGGGGAAGCCAATTTGACAATGAGTATTTCATTTAAGTTTTATTTTTGAAGGTGTGAATGCACTATGAACGTAGCTATATGGGGTCAATTTCTTGCAAATGGTGTCCAGCTCTCATTACCCTACATGAAGTACCAACTTTTGTTTTTCTCCTGCTGGCCCTTTTGGTGTTACCTGTCTCGTGTCACAACAATAAAAGTGGGCAGACATGTTTAATCTATCATTGGTGCACGGCCTAATTTCTTTCCTCCTCATATTGTATTATTCTCTTTCCAATGTTTCCATCTTCTCTCTCCCGCATGTGAAAGGCGTTGGATTTTAGTAAGACAAATGGTTAAAGTTTTACGTACCTTCTCAAGGTCACTCACGTTCCTGTTACTGTTCTAGGTATAGTATCCACATTGTGAGCCCTTTCTGCTTTTCAAAAATTCATTCGATCAATTTTCAGTTAATGGAACTTTCTTATTAATTAATTAGATTGTTTTTGGTTAGGTTTTATCCAAAAGTTAATGAAAATAATAATTTTGTGCGCCAATTTTGTGTTGCCCTATATAAATGGGATACTTTTCATGGTTTTACTAACTTTGTATTGAACCTTTAAAAAAAAAATAAGCTAGTATTGACCATTGGCGGGTGGGCATAAGATCTTTTAATGACTAGAATTGTATTGTGATCTTAATGACTAGAATTGTATTACTGCCATTGTTAGAACTTGATTAAAATTGTCTTTAATGCCATATGTAAGGCGAAAAACTTAATATAAATTTATTCTAAACTGAATTTATCTAAATATATTCTGCCAAAAAAATAAGCTGAAAAAGAATATGAGCTTATTTGTTGAAATTATTCTGAACTTATTTGGCGAACTTGTTCTGAGCTTATCCTGAATTTATTTGCTGAACTTATCATGAATTGAACTTATTCTGAGCAAATTTTTGAATTTATTTGCTGAATTTATTCTGAACTTATTTGCTGAACTTAGACCCTATTCTCTTTGACATATTTTTTGTAAAATTAGTTCATATAAGTTCAGTTGAAAATAAGTACAGAATAAGTTCAGCATTAATTTAAAAAATAAGAATAAGTTCAGCAAATAAGTTCATAATAAATTCAGTTCAGAATAATTTCAGCAAATAAGTTTAGAAATTTTTTCTTAATAAATTCAAGATAAGTTTATTTCGAATAAGTTCAGAAAGTAAGTTCAAAATAAGTTCAAAATAAATTCAGATAAGTTCAGTTCATAATAAGTTCAGACAAAATATGGGTCGAAGAGAATAGGGCCGTATTCTGAACTTAGACCTTGTCCTTTTCAGCTTATTTTGACTGCTTATTCTGTACTGAACTTATCTGACTTATTTTGAACTTATCTGCTGAAGTATGAATTTATTCTAAATTTATTTGTTGAACTTGTTGTAAACTTAGTTTAAACTTATTTGCTGAACTTATTCTGAATTAAGCTTATGGACTTGTTTACAATAAATTCCTAAACTTATTTGCTAAACGCATTCTAAACTAACTTATTCTAAATTTCTTTGCAAAATTTATTGTGAACTTAGTTGCTAAATTTATTCTAAGCTTATTCTAAGTTGAACTAATATGAACTTATTCTGTAAAAAATAAGTTGAAAAGAATAGTCTTTATCTGCTGAGCTTATTCTGAACTTATTTATTAAACTTATTCGAAACTTAGGCCCTGTTCTTTCCAGCTCATTTTTTGCACAATAGGTTCATTTCGAAATAAGTTTAGAACAAGTCTGGTAGATAAGTTCAAAATAAGTTTAGAGTAAGCTCAGAATGAGTTCAACAAATAAGTTTAAAATAAATTCAACTCAGATAAATTCAGAAATTTGTTCTTAATAAATTCAGAATAAGTTCATTCAAATCAGTTGGGTAAATAAGTTTAGAAAAAGTATAGTAAATAAATTTAGAATAAGTTCAAAAAAAAAGTTGAGCAAATAATTTCAAAATTAGTACAAATATGTTCAATTCAAAATAAGTTTAGTCAAAATAAGTTAAAAAGAATAGAATCTTATTCTGAGCTGAACTTATTTGAACTTATTGTTCAAAAAATAAGCTGAAAAGAATAGGGACTAAGGTATTCATCTTTGAAACTCTTAATGTATTAAATTATTATTTTCATAAACTTTTGAACCGTTTTATTCACTGGTCATATCTCAAGGTACTAAATTATCAATTACTCTACATAATATGGCATTAACACTTCTATTGTAGAATCAGATCTATAGATTTAATGATTTTATGCAGTTAGTTTTTTTTAAAAAAGGAATCATAAAAATAGGAGTGAATTTTTTAGAACATTAAAGAAAATTATCATATGATAATGTGGGTTCGTAGGCGTAAGAGTGCCATGTAATTTCTAATAAGACTTTTTTGTCTTTAAGAATAGCAAGTTTTTCAATTGTAAGGGGGAAGGAATAAGCAAATTTTTGCAGGTGGAGAGGTTTGAACACCTAACCTCCCACTTGAAAGATGACTACCACATCACTTGTCCAAATGAGTTCCCTCAATTTATAATATAATTTTTTAAAAAGAAAGGTAAACTTTTTCCTTGGAAGAAAAATGGGCAGTTTGTGATGCAAAATAATAAATATCTGGTTACAAGACAATTTTTAAGCATCTTGTTTGGGTTTAAACCCAAAAGTCATATTATGATGTATTAAAATTTTAAAAAATGGTATGATTGAATAGTGGATGGGTATTATAACTTATAAATTGTAAAAAATTATCTTTCTATCCATTTTTTTACAAATGAAAAAGTACGATTATAAGATGCCTTCGTAGAGAGGTTGATCCAATTATGGTGTTACTTTCTATCGATTGACAACCACAAATATTAAAACTTTGTCAAGTTCTTGAATTGATATGCCACTATACTTCTACATTTGTTCAATTTTGCCACTGCACTTTGATTTTTGCCATTCATGCCACTGTAAAATAGATGTTGATCAAAAGGCCATTGAAAGCTCCTGTTGACAGTAGCTGATGCATAATTTTAATCAATTTGTGATATGATTTTAATTGATTTTCCTATTTTCTTTCAATGCTTATTAGCTATGAATGGACAAAAAAAGAAAAAGAATTCATGGAAGCTCAAGCACAGAATCTGCATACTCTAATTCTTTCCTTCAGTACAAAAATATATTTACGACTTAAACTTGAAAGTGCCTTGCTAGTAAACTGAAAAATTCTCTTTTTTTATCAACTAAGAATAAAAAATATATTAGACATGAATATAGTGTGACTAAGGAAACATTATGCAATTTTATGAAATTTTTAGCAAAATACATAATTCTAGTGAACTGTATTTTTTTTTTTATGCTATTACTGAAAGGAGCTTCCAATCGAATTCTTTTCGCTTAATTAGAGCCCCAATATGATTCTAAAAACAAATTTTAAGCAAGAATTTAAAAGCAGTCATGAGAGATGACCTTGAAAATGGTGATGTTTAGGATCATGAAGAAGGAGAAAGAGGCGCGTGAAGGTGGAGTTCGAAGGCTTGAGCTTTTCATCAGCTATAGAGGGGGAATAAATTTTACCATTAAAGCAAAAGGAGGAAAAATAAATAAATAACAAAAGGAAAGAAAATTTACACTACCTGGCTATCAAAGGTTTAGAGTGACATTTTTGACCAAAACATAAACTACAATGACATAAATGATAAAGAAAATAGTACAGTGGCAAATTTGATAAAATTTAAAAGCTCAGTGGCATTGTATTTCGAGGACTCAAACTTTGTCATCCATAATTGATTCTATGATAGTTAAAAGATTAGGATTTTAAATAATTTAACATGTCACTTTTATTCAAAACAAAATATTTAAAAATTATCTCACTATCCAAGTAATAAAACATATGTCGGCAGTTAATCGGTAATATGACGTTGCCTCCAACTTGCATAGTCTCATTCAGCACTTGGCGTCTTGTTATTTGGCACCTCCCGTACAATTCGCACGAACAAATAGGAGGCAACAGCGCCAGGAAACATGAAGTCCCGAGCCCGATCAGGATTCAGGAAGCGTAAACTTTGCCTCCAATTTCCCCTCTTCATTACCAACCGTCAACTGCTCTTCTTCATCCTCTCTCTGCTCCCTCATAGGAGAGACAGAAAGAGAGGGATATCAAGTAGACATCGTAATTCAGAGACACTGAAACAAAGTCAGGAAAAATACCCAGAAGCTTATTTCCCCATTCTCCCACCCTTCCTGGTATTTAAATTCATTACTTTCTCTTTAACTCATTCAGCAACACTTCACTTCAAATATTTTGTGTTATACACCATAGTAGGACTGTCTCTTTAGCAGCAGACATTGCCATAATTTGCTTCAATAAAATTTCCCCTTTTCTGGTTTATTAGAAAATTTGAAGGTTTCAGTGAATTCTGCTGATGATGTACGGATTGAGAAGCACTCCATTTCGGGTTCTCTTCAACTTAATCTCTGTGATGGTGATCTTTACTTTCTTCTCCAATTGCCCTTTTGTTCAAAAAAGGAATTTGGGAAGTGGGTTTGTAGATTTTGTTCATCATGACAGATTTGTGCAACAAATCCCTGGAACTTCATTGAAAGTCACTAATGACATTAATGGTTATGTTCAAAATGGTGAGAAGACACCGAAGGACCCACAAATCTGTGATGATATATTTGCCCACAAGGGTGATATGAGCCCCTGTGACTATCTGATAGCCCACCCAGACTGTAATTCAGGTGGATTTCTCCATTACATGAAATTCTTGTACTGTGATTGCAAGAATTACCTCTTTTTTGGGTATTTCGTTCTGGGAGCTTGGCTTGTTATACTGTTCTACCTGTTGGGAAGCACAGCATCAGACTATTTCTGTTGTTCTCTAGAGAAGCTGTCAAATCTGCTTAAAATGTCTCCCACTGTTGCTGGGGTGACTTTGCTTCCACTAGGAAATGGGGCTCCTGATGTATTTGCTAGCATTGCTGCTTTTGTGGGTAATGGCTCTGGTGACGTGGGACTTAATGGGATTCTGGGTGGCGCTGTTTTTGTCACTTGTATAGTAGTGGGAGTTGTTTCTCTTTGTGTGGCAAAAAAGAGGGTTCAAATTGATAGAAAATCCTTCATAACAGACATCTGTTTCTTTCTCTTCACCATGGGGGTCCTCACTTTGATTTTGGTTGTTGGTAAGATAAACATTTGGGGAGCCATGGCTTTTGTATCCATATACCTGCTTTATGCTTTCTCCATTGCCATAGATCAGATGCTACAGAATAACGGTCAGATTTTGAAGTTGAATGGTTGGACACCATTGCTTCCTGTGGCAGGAAGCTTCTTTTCAAGTAGCGGTGATCAAGAAGAGGATAAGTCCATGAATGTCTCTCTGCTTAATTCTGAAACCGAGGATGACCCTCCTGACCTGTCACCTAAACTGCCACAATGGGTTTGGAACTCCAATGTTGCAATCTATTCAGATTATATAAAGGTTAGCCTGCAGGATAGCCCTACTCCCTTGAGGGGTTGGGCAGAAGAAACAGCGACAGTTGAAGGGCCATCCTTTTCATTTGCCGATCTATGGTCAATTCTAGAGATGCCATTAGTTGTTCCTAGACGGCTAACAATCCCTATAGTTGAGGAGGATCGATGGTCTAAGTTCTATGCAATTGCCAGTGCAACTTTAGCCCCTGTTGTTCTTGCATTTCTATGGAACACACAAGAAGATGTGAGTCCTTCGAGTAGGAAATTTGCATATTTTGTTGGCGTTGGTGTTGGCTTAACACTAGGCCTTCTTGCTTTCATTTACACAAGTTCTGAGCACCCACCTCGTAGGTTCTTGTTCCCATGGGTTTTTGGCGGGTTCTTCATGAGCATCATTTGGTTCTACCTCGTTGCAAATGAGCTTGTCTCATTGCTTGTTTCATTTGGCACCATATTAGGGATCAATCCATCCATCCTCGCTCTGACCGTACTGGCATGGGGGAACTCGATGGGTGATCTAATGGCAAATACCGCTGTGGCAATGAACCAAAGAGATGGTGTGCAAGTTGCCATGTCAGGTAGTTATGCAGGGCCGATGTTTAATACATTGATAGGTTTAGGGGTTTCTCTCTTGCTCAAAGCCTGGTCTACAGGTTCCGAGCCTTATGTAGTCGCCAGAGACAGCACTTTGTTCATCACGATGGGATTCCTAGCAACAGGTCTTGTTTGGGCACTGGTTGTTTTGCCCCTAAGTGACATGCACCCTAACAGAACTTTGGGGGTCGGCCTTATAGCCATTTATCTCGTGTTTCTTGGTCTTAGGGTTGGAAGTGCTATGGGTATGGGCTCACTGGGTGGTACTGTTATCAAGCTGCTTTAGATTTTGTCTCAGGTATTATATATGCATTTCGTATTCTGTAGGGATTGTATAGTTGCTAGCCAAAAGTTTTTGACTCATATCTTCAACGGTCATGAGCAGTGGCTTCACATAAAACATGAGTATCAACTGCTTTCGACAGCGTGCATGGTTTATTGTAGTAATTTACCATATATTTAGTATAAACACAAGAAAGAAATTTATCTTATAGATCTGATAAATAGGTCATTTGAATTAGATTTTTATTAGGTTTATTTTGAGTTTCTTCAAAACAAGTTGGCTAATTATTAAGGTTGGAGTATAAGGAGGCTAGGTGCCACAATATGCTATTTATTTATCAACAGACATTCAGATTGACTCAATTTGCCTTCGAGTCAAAATCAAGCCGCCTTGCTTTGCTTGGTCAGGGTTGGTTTCATGTTGGATAAATATACACAGGTGAAGTTTTCCCGAAAATTTTTGTCTACTTCTTCAATGAAAAGTAAAAACCGAGACTTAAGGTCTGAGTCTTGATGAAAGTTCCTTTTGATCGCTGTTGACTGTTTAGTAGCTGTTGCCATCAAAGTCAGGGCTCTGCAGTTTGCAGGTGGCATCTATTTGATGTTGTACTATTGTCGTGCTTTCAATGTCAATGATTTCCGCTGTTTTCAACAATTTTGCACGTCCGTTGGCACTGACTGTTTTGAATGGACAGACTCTAGCTAATAAAGCACTCTGTGCAGTTAACTTGTCCATCGCTGATATTCGCTATATTTGTCTACTTAATTTGTTCCAAGTTTTAGCTGCATTTAAAGCCGCCTTACACGTACAATTTGATGAAGTTAAGACACTGACTAGTTAAATACTAGTTTTCAGTAAATTCACTTTTGGATTGAAATTTAGCATTCATCTTTTTCCCCTCCTAGTTTATTTTATTAAAATTACAAAATGTGCTTAAATAGTGTATTAGATGAAATATTTGTATACTTTTATTCATTAATAGGCTATCATAACAGCCAAATATAATGAACTCATTTCTTTCGATCACTTGCCTACCCATACGTTAATTGCAACTATGGCCTTGTTCGGAACAATTAGCTATTTAGGTAGAAGATAGCGGTTTAGGTAGTAAATAGCTATTTAGATAGAGGATAGCGTTTCTAATTTAGCTGTTAGCGGATGAGTGTTTAGATGAGCAGTTTGAACTCATGTGTTCGGTAAATTTAGCTATTAGGTTAGCTGATTAATATAAATTGACATGAAAGAATATAGATAATTTTCAAAGATAAAATTTTTAAGGGATATTTTTTGGCTTAAAAAAAATATGATACGCTACTTTTAAATGTCAAACGCTAATAATATTAGTTTTTCAAAAACGCTGCTTAAAACGATAAACGCTACTTGAAATGCTAGTCAAAATACTAGTTTACTGATCATTAAAAATTAACTAATTAGTGTATTGACTTGATGAAAATACTAAACGCTATCCAAAACGCTATTGCCAAACACGGCCTATATTAGGGATAAGTTGAAAGCAAGATATACTAGGCTCAGCTATGCGCCTACTAAGTTGCACTTACCTTATTTATTTACTACAGTTGTTTAAAATGATCGGTATGATGAACTTTTAAGCAAGCTGGGGGCTATGAATCTCTTCCCACCAGTAACTTGAGGCGGAGTATTAAAAGAAAGGGTAGTCAAAGTTAGCTAGGTCACCTAGTTGAGCTGGAAGCTTGTTATAATCTTGTCCTAGCAATTATACCCGTCAGTTTGGGCAGGCGGGTTAAATATTAATCGGGTGTATTCAGGTATGAGTAAAATTCGAGTCAGGTGTACTTCGGGTTTGAGTAAATACGGGCGGGCATATTTTAATTTAAGGGTTTCGGGTCAACCCAATATGTTTGAAGTGCCTTTTTACTGAGTTATTTCGCTTTTTATCAAAATTAAAATCTTGACATATTTATTATTTAAAATTGTCTGTGTTCAATGAACAAGCATTTTAATTGAAATTTCTAAAAAAAAAATATTCAAACCTTTCAATATGAGGTATACACACCATGCATCGATGGACAATGGGTCATGTTTAAGTTTGGGGGGGGGGTCCGTATATTAAAATATTAATAATAGATCGGTCATTCATGTACCCCATCTAAAGCATTATAACGGGTTGGAGCGGTTCGACCTATTAACAACCCATTTGATGATACCATATTTTGTTAATTTGCCGACCATTATCTAATTAGGTATGCTTTATGTTCGTGCCAAAAATGTATTATTTTACGATACTTTTATACCGATTTATACTCGTTATAATCGTTATTTTTAGTTTTTTATTTGATTTTATTTTGTTTTGTAGGTATTGAATAAATTTAGAAAAAATGCGAGAAAAAGATGAAAAAAATGCCTGAAATAAAAATTCAGACCATGAAGGATTGAAACAGTAGCCCAAGAATCAGCCTAACCTTTCTTTTTATCCATCATTTAAAAAAAGAAGAAAAAAAGACAAAAAAAGGAAAATTAAATTGAAAATAAAACACCCCCAACCCGCGTGCAACTTATGTGATTTAGCCCTTCCCCCCTTAATTCTCTCTCTCTCCCCCCTCTCGGGTATCCAAAGAACCCGACATCCATCTCCATCCCCCTTCACCTCCATCTCTCTCTTCCTCATCTCTTCTCGCTCTCTAACTCATCTCATCCCCAGCATCGCCATCATCATCAAGCACCACGACAAGCACCATCAACGTTCCATACATCACCATCTTGCATCATCTTCACCATCCATGCGTGCCTAGATCGACCACCGAGATCAAAGGAAGGAGCTATAAATCGAGCTGGTGGCGATTGAAGCAAGAAGATGAAAGTTTAATTAGGAATCAGTTAGGTTTTAGTTTTAAGTTTTAAGTTTTCATTAGGGTTCTTGTTAGCTCCAATTCGAATTTTAGATAATTATTAGGGTTTTGATTTTCGAGTTTCATTTTGAGGTTAGGAAGTCTTTTAGGTTGAATTAGTTTTAATTTTTGAAGTTTTAGCTTGAATTTCATATGCGTTTTTCGATTTTTCAGAGTTAGGGTTTAAGAAATTTTAGGTTAGAGTTTGATGTTAGATTGGTTTTGGTTCCAAATTTCATCTAATCAAGCTGCAATTTTGTTAATTGCCAGTTTAATTTTAGAATTTTTGGCTTGCTTTTGCCAGATTTTGGGAGTTGGTTTGTCAAATTCAATTCGTTTCCCCCTCCCCTGGTTTTGTTCGTGAAATCGGCCATGATGTTTTAGCCATTGTTGGCGGTTGTTGAAGCTCAAGAATGGGGATATAATATCTGGCTGAGCTGAAAGGCAAGGACGCCTTGAATCCTATTTTGCTTCTCCCCATTCGAGTTGCTTACATCAGAAGTCTTCTTCCCCATTGCGCCCTCCCCTGTTTCATACCCGAGCAGAGCAGGTTCGATCTCGTTGGTATGATTCAGTCTGTACTAGGTTCGAATATTATGAGTTCTGGATTGTTTGATTCCCCCTGTCCCTGATTTAGCTTGGTTTGATTATTTTGAGCTCCTATTTTGTTGATTAGCTTGGTTTGAGTTGCTATTATTATCAGTTGCATTAGGTTCGATTATTAGGTTCGATTAATGGTTGATTTTGGTTGGTTGATTATTTTGGTTGGTTGAGCTAGATTTGGATATAGTTTGATGGTTTGATATGGTTAGATTGCCATTTGGTTTGCCATGTTTTGATAGTTCAAATAATTTACTTTGTTGCTAGTCCTCGTTGCTCGATTTAGATTGTTTAAGGCAGTTTAGTTGCATTGATCTATGCTTTAGTTTTTTCTTGTTGATTATTCCTTGAAGTTTATTTCCTTAGGTTTCCTAATTGTGAAGCTTAGTAGCTTGGTTTGGTTACTTAGGTTTTCTAATCGTTATTTCTTCAAGTCTAGAATGTGGTTTTCCTTTTTTTATGTTTTAGGTCTCCAAATTGTTATCTCTTCACATTTTTTTCTTGATTTACTTCTCTTTGTTGAGGTCCTTTTTATTACTTAGTTAAAATTTTCTAAATCAAGTATTTCCTTAGGTTTAGGTAATGTTAGTTTTAAAAATTTCAGTGACCTAAGCCTTTCCATCGTCCCTGAGAAAATGACCCTCAAGTACTACAGCGAAAGCTGTATGCTTGCGGCATTCTATTTTACACTCAAATTCATCCAACAAGTTTTTGGCGCCATTGCCGGGGATGATGGCATAAAATTAGGTCATATTTTAATTTTCTTAGCTCCTTTCTTATTAGTTGCATATGTTATATCTTACTTGTTTATTTCATTATTAATTGTTACCTAGCTTAGTCATTTCGTGAAATATCCAAAAATCCCAAAAAAATTGGAAAAGCCTAAAATTGAAAAAAATAAGAAAAACTTGAAAACCCCTAAAAATTGAAAAACTTTAAAAACTTTAAAAACTTTAAAACCACAATGCAGTTTTCTATTTCACGCAATATGAGCATGAACTTTTTTGGAGTTATTTTTCAAGGCTTAATGATTATCGTGCTCAATTGAATCACAAGTTTGAAAAATGAAAAATTTGTGAGGTCATTGCTGTGGGTCTAAATGTTGAGTCGAGGTGTTATGTTGAATCAATTTGTCCTGGAGGTTTAATAGAATTATTATCTAAAACTCAAGATGAAGTTTGCGATTTCTTTGAAAAACTAGCTTGGAAAACCTATGCGTTTGAATTGCTAACGACACTTTTTGATACCTAACTCATGGCAAGTCTGTTGTTCCTACTAATCCTTCCCATCAGGACTACTTTATAGATTCAAATGACCCATATTACTATTATTTGCCTGCTATTTTGTGCGATTATTGTGAATCTTCTGATCATGATGCTCACACTTGCCTTTATCGTGCTTATATTGATGCTACATGTGTAAGTTTTGAAAAGAATATTAATGAAATGACTGATCAAATGATAGAGACCATGAAAGCGAGAATTGCTACATGCTCTCAATGTTTTAAACAAAATAAGGAGACTTAGAGTGAGATTGATTCTACTTTAGGATCTCTTGAACCTTTAGTTAGTCTTGATGATGATTTTGAACCCTTTCATTTTGCTAGACCTGACTTGAATGAAGATATGTATTTGCCTAGTTTGGATCAAGAGAGTGACTTCTCTATGTCTCTATCACCTGACCTTACACTTTGCACTAGCTCACCTAAGGGTATCACTAATGATGTCCTAGTTTTTGCCGACCCACCCACCACTCTGAGTGACTTTTGTGAGTTTGATGTGGGTGAACAATCTGATACTGTTAGTGAGTTAGATACAACATCATACCTGAAGTTGATCCTCGTGATTTAGATGAGTCACAAGAAGCTATTTCACAGGGGTTATGCGATGAGATAACTAAACCCACTATTTTGAACTTTGATGATGATATTCTTTATGCAGAATATGAATCTTTTTCATGTGGGTTTGATGTTACTGAAGGTCTTGATGTAGGTTTTCATGTTGAATATGAATCATTCTCTTTTGTTCCCATCATTCCTGACCTTTTATTTAAATTAGATGATAATATTCTGTATGTGGAATATGAATCTTTTTCTTGTGAGTTTGATATCCATGGAAGTTCTGATGATGGTTTTTGTGCAGATTATGAGTCCTTTTCTTTTGACCCCATCTAAACTGACTTTCTTTTTGAACACTGCAAGTCTGAATTTGCTGAGTCCGAGATCACTGCCACTAAGAATTTTTCTCTAGACCAGACTCATATGCATATTAGACTTAACAGACCTGTTAAATTTGCAGCCCCTATTTTGCCTAGACTGCTCGTTCATGACGATATAGTTTCTAGGCCAATGACCTCAATACTAGCTTGTTCTAAGTATGTTCATTTCCTTTCTGATTAGGCCCAACTATTTGATAAGTTGAAGCGGGCCCTTACTGGTGCTTTATTGGCTAGGTTGATATACTCTTTCTAGATCCAACTCACTACTTTTCACTGTTTTTATGTTATTGATAGTTGGACTTCTTTGTTTGATAAGCTGCTATGTGCTTTAATGAGTTTTGATTTGATTACACTTTTCAGCTTAAGGTGGAGTGGCTGATGCTCAATAGACCTCTAACTAAGCCGATTTCCATAGGAATAACTTAGGTGTACTTTTGCACCTGACCTGGTATGATCGTTCCACCCTCCTTTTTTCTCTTTTTCATTTCTTTTCTTTCTTTTTTGTACTTAGTTGTGGATATTTAAGACTGTGAATTATGATGGGTGATCGATCTTGAGAAGCAATTTGGGATATGTTGAGCCGTGTGGGCTATGATTACCCTTGGTTGTGTTCTGATTCTGTGAATACTTATTGCTTATAGATATCTAGGATTGTTTTTATGTTTCAATTTGTTTTGTTTCTTTATTTTTGGGAGTTCTGTTTTTTTTAGCTAGTTTTTGTTTAATCTTTTGTTTTTGTTTCCTTTTTAGTGTTTTAGTGGTTGTGTTTTGGTCTTGTGTTTTGTTTCTTTTCTTTTGAGTCTTGTTTTGTTTTGTTTATGGTTAGTCTATTTAGTTTGATATTGGTTTCTAGTTTGGTATTTTGTAGCCCCTTAATCTTGTTTTGTTTCTATTTTGGTGATAATGTGTGTTTTGGTCTAGTTTAGTTTAGTTAGTTTAGTTTTGATTGTGTTTTTGGTTTTGGCTTTGTTCTTGTTTTAGAATTGGTTTTTAGTTCTAGCTTTTTTGATTTTAGTGTTGACTTTGATTTTGGTTATTTTATTTTTGGTTTTGTTTTTTTTTTTTTAGTTTTTGGTTTTGGTTATTTAGTTTTTGGTTTTGGTTATGGTTATTTTGTTGGTTATATGTGCCTTGGTCTAGTTTTGGTTTGGTTTGGTTGGTTTTGGTTTTTGTTTTTGTTTTTCATTTAGTTTTTTTTTTTGGTTTTTTTTTTGGTTTTTGGTTTTTGTAAATATGTATGTTTATTTTTGTTTTGGTTTTAGTTATTGTTTTAATTTTGATTTTAGCTCTTTTATGTTTTTGGTTTTTATTTTCATCGTGTCCTAGTTTGTATATATTTGTGGTTTCGTGTAGTTTTACAGTTGTATAGCTGATGTGATTACTTTTTAGCGCTTTAGTTCCCATAATGAGGACATTATGAAGTTTTGGTGTGAGGGTGAGGTGCCCATTTTTGAAAAATTTAGAAAAATCCAAAAAGATTTTGGTTTTATTTTTGGGGGATATTTGTACTCTTTCTGATTAGCTTAAATCTTCTGTGCTTTGGTTATTAGCTTATATGTAAGTAGGATGTGAATGATAGATCTCCGGTCTCAGTATGTCATTCTAGGCCTTAATTCTAACCGAAGTTGTTCATTATAGATGTGTAATCCAATCCTTGCTATTCCTTTATCATTATCTTTAGGTCTTATGCTTCCATGAATAATTCTCCCACTTGCTTATCACGCGATTGCTCTGAAAAAACAATGAAAAAAAATTATGAATAAAGAAGAGAAAGAGAAAAAAAGATGAAACAAAATTTGGCATGACAAATGTCCCTTTGAGTTATGCGCTACTAGGCGTTGCCCTTTGAGGCATGTGCTACTGGGGGTTACCCTTTGAGGCAATACTACCTTCTAATGTTAATATATCAATAATGTAGTTGTGTCAATCAAGTGGCATTAAGTCTAATTCTGGTAAATCTAAGCCTTGGAATGATGATACACTTGGACACGAGCACTGAGATGGATTCAGAATCTTGATGTTCAATGGGGTGAAAAAATTAGTGCTTTGATGTCATTTATAAGGTAGAGGGCTTTGAAGTACATTCTGTATATATGCAAGTCAATAACTTGATTACATGGGTGATTTAATTGATTAGAACGTGTGCATATCTTTCTCTAATTCTGTATATATTAGTTTTGAGAAAAAACCAAAAAAATTTTCTTTTTGAAATAATTTTTGTGGGTGTTTCATTTGAAAACCCTCACGAGACCTCACTCGTCCACTTGGGAGGCCGAGGTGTTTAAATGACTTGTTGCATACGCTAAATGCAACCGTGATTCATTCGACAGTGAGTTAGGACTTTCTTTTTCTTATTTTTTCATTTCTTTTTAGTTAGTTTAGTTCGTTTTATCCGGGACCAGCAAAATCTTGGTGTGGGGTATTTCTTCGTGCCACAAATATGTTATTTTTACGATACTTTTATACCTGATTTATGCTTGTTATAATCGTTATTTTTAGGTTTTTATTTGATCTTATTTTATTTTGTAGGTATTGAATAAATTTGGAAAAAATGCGAGAAAAAGATGAAAAAATACCGGGAATGAAAATTTGGGCCATGAAGGATTGAAGTAGCAGCCCAACAATTAGCCCAACCTTTCTTTTTATCCATCATCCAAAAAATAGACAAAAAAAGGAAAATTAAATTGAAAATAAAACACCCCCAGCCCGCATGTAGCTCATGTGATTTATGCCTTCCCCCCCTTAATTCTCTCTCTCTCCCCCCTCTCGGGTATCCAGAGAACCCGACATCCATCTTCATCCCCCTTCATCTCCATCTCTCTCTTCCTTATCTCTTCTCTCTCTCTAACTCATCTCATCCCCAGCATCGCCATCATCATCAAGGACCACCACAAGCACCATCAACGCTCCACACATTGCCAGCTTGCATCATCTTCACCATCCATGCGTGCCCAGATTGATGACCGAGCTCAAAGGAAGGAGCTATAAATCGAGCTAGCGGTGATTGAAGTGAGGGGATGAAGGTTTAATTAGGTATCAATTAGGTTTTAATTTTAAGTATTAAGTTTTCATTAGGGTTCTTGTTAGCTTCAGTTTGAATTTTAGACAATTGTTAGGGTTTTGATTTTCGAGTTTTGTTTTGAGGTTAGGAGGTCTTTTAGGTTGAATTAATTTTAATTTTTGAAGTTTTAGCTTGAGTTTCATATGCGTTTTTTGATTTTTCAGAGTTAGGTTTTAGAAATTTTGGGTTAGGGTTTGATGTTAGATTGGTTTTGGCTCCAAATTTTATGTAATCAAGCTATAGTTTTGTTAGTTGCCAGTTTAATTTCAGAATTTTTAGATTGCTTTTGCCAGATTTTGGGAGTTGGTTTGTCAAATTCAATTCGTTTCTCCCTCCCCAGTTTTTGTTCATGAAATCGGCCATGGCATTTCAACCACTGTTGGCGGTTGTTGAAGCTCAAGAATGGGGATGTAATATCTGGCTGAGCTGAAAGGCAAGGATGCCTTGAATCCTATTGTGCTTCTCCCCATTCAAGCTGCTAACATCAAAAGTGTTCTTCCCCGTTGTGCCCTCCCTTGTTTCATACCCGAGTAGAGCAGGTTCGATCTTGTTGGTATGATTTCAGCCTGTTCTAGGTTCGAATATTATGAGTTCTAAGCTGTTTGATTCCCCCTCTCCCTGATTTAGCTTGGTTTGATTATTTTGAGCTCCTATTTCGTTGATTAGCTTGGTTTTAGTTGGCTTAAGTTGCTATTATTATCAGCTGCGTTAGGTTCGATTATTAGGTTCGATTAATGGTTGATTTTGGTTGGTTGATTATTTTGGTTGGTTGAGTTGGATGTGGATATAGTTTGATGGTTTGATATGGTTAGATTGCTATTTGGTTTGGCATGTTTTGGTAGTTTGAGTGATTTACTTTATTGCCAGTCCTTGTTGCTCAATTTAGATTATTTAAGGTAGTTTAGTTGCGTTGATATATGCTTTAGTTTTTCTTATTGATTATTCCTTCAAGTTTATTTCCTCAGGTTTCTTAATTGTGAGGCTTAGTAGCTTGGTTTGTTCTTAATTGTGAAGCTCAGTAGCTTGGTTTGGTTACTTAGGTTTCCTAATCGTTATTTCTTCAAGTCTAGAGTGTGGTTTTCCTTTTTTTTATGTTTTACGTCTCCAAATGGTGATCTCTTCAAGTTTTTCTTGATTTATTTCTCTTTGTTGAGGTCCTTTTTATTACTTAGTTAAAAATTTTCTAAATCAAGTATTTCCTTAGGTTTAGGTAATGTTAGTTTTGAAAATTTCAGTGACATAGGTCTTTCCATTGTCTCTAAAGGAAACAACCATTAAGTATTACAGTGAAAGTTGTACGGTTGCGACACTCTGTGTTACACTCAAATTTATCCAACACTTTATTAATTGGTCATTCCTAACACGAACACAAGTTGGTCAATTACCCAACACTAACATCAAGTTTGTGACTAATTAGGAGGAAGCCAAATGAAAGAATATTATGCACACACACGATATTATAATTATTTATTAATTATAACATCATAAGTTTAGATTATTATAGAGTAATGTTATTTAAAATGCGGTGAGAAGTATTCATCTAACTAAGAGCATAATTGTAGGACTTGCACATTTTAATACTCATCTTATTCTAAATTGATTTTCTTGATACTAGATATTTCATGCCCATTTTCTAAAATTGTTTCGTTCATAAGGTGTATGTGATGTTATTTTACGGGAACGAATTTGTGAAAAAATGGATACCATTGTTTAATTTGCGAACTGATGTGATAGTTATACAATATCTTTATAAACGATTCGTTGAAATGAAAAACTATTATTGTTAAGGGGAAAAATTAAAGAAAAATAAAAAATAAGGACATAATATTAGGGTTACGCAGGCGGGTTTACGTTCGGTCAGATTTGACAAAAAACATTTGCGAGTTTTTCGGTTTCGATTTATTTCGGGTCTAAGTCGAGAAAATTGTGTTCAAAACCCAAAAGTTTCAAGCGGATTCGGGCTAGATTTCGGGTTGGGACAGTTTTTGTTAGGTCTGCTAGAAGTCATACTTTGAAGAGATTCTTGTGATGATTTGCTATTTAATTAAGTAGATAAACTCATTGTAAGAGAGACATTCTCATTGAACAGCAGTCATATTGATTCTACTTTTTATATTTTTTTCTATTTCTAGATCAGGTCTCATTGACCCAATGAATAGACAAAAATATTTTGTCAATTAAGCTGGATGAAAATTTCAATGCTTTTAAAAACCTATATTGTTACAATTTTGCGGGTAATTTCATCTCTTATGTCAATTATCTGTGGACGCCACAGTTTGCCTCTGTGGAGTTGTTATTTCCCTTATCACTTCCTAATTCCTATTCCCCCCCCCCAAACCCAAACCAAAAGATAATGTCTCCGATTACAGAACAACCAAAAGATGAAATAAAATGCACGATAACTTCCCCAGAATTTGATCACACACTCTTCTGTTATCTTAGAGGCACACACAACAACATACGGCTAATGAGACAATCATCTAACTTCCCATAAATAAGACGCACATATTTATAAGTAAATGAGCCTGGAGACAATAGTGAACCATATTTATTTTTCTATTCAACTTATCATAAATAACTTACTACTGATGAGTGCTGACTAATATTGGTTAGAGTTGATGGGTGCTTACCTGTGTGATTAGGGTTGAAATTGTGCATAGAAAATGGAATAGTTGACTTTTTAGTACCCTAACATATGTGACATTGATTTTTTTAGGCCTCACCTTTTTGACTGAAATTTTTAGTGCACTGAGATGTTACATTTATTTTAAACAACGCCAAATCTAGTGAGCTTGTAACCGGAGTACTGTGAAGTTAATTTTGCCCCTCAATAAAAGGGGAGAAAGGTGGAAAAAAGGAAGTAAATGGGTGATTTGACTTTCACCCATCTTGTTGGCATGAAAAGAAGAGAGAGAGAAACGAATGACACAAAACCCAAAACCACAGAACTATGATGAGTAGAGCTTCATCATCCTAGAAATAGAAGGAGAACATGGAAAAGCCTTGAGCCAAAAAAGTTGAGTTTGGAAGGATTAACGTGCGGTGAAAATTGAACAGAACAGAAGTTAAGAATATGAAGGAAGAAAGAGAAAAGGTAAGATTGCATAAAAATCTATAGTCTCTTTGATATTGTTGTATAATGAGATTATATGTGTGTCTATGATGGTTTATATTTATTTTGAAGTTGAAAACCTTGTTTTGGATAGTTGTGATGTTAAGGGAAGGGGGATTTTCATGTTTTAGGAAGAAATTGCTTTGAAACCTAAAAACAGAGGTGTGGTGAAATTGAAAATTTGGCAACAAATATGTTAAATTCTAATGCAATATAGCCTAATTTTAATTAAAAGTGAAGTTTTTGTAATTGTTAGGTAATTCGGAAAATAAACAAGTAGAGTAATGTAATTTGGGGTTTAGTGATTATATAAAAGTATGAGAATGTAATTGTTATTTTGAGAATGTAATATAGTGGGGTGGGTTATGAGTTTGGAGTTAATCTATAAAAGTTGAGTATTGACTTCTAAAATTGGATTATGTATGTAGAAATACCCAAATGTCTATGAAGATTCTGCATGTTAAGTACAAGGGAGAGACCATAGATTTAGGGGAGTATGACACAGATGAGATGTCTGCTCTAGATGTACACAATATCACTAAATGTAAGATCAGCGAGAAATGGAATTTTCCAAGGTTCCTTGCTTTCTATTAATGTAAGCTTGGTCAAGCGAGAAGAAATCATTGGATTCTAAAAGATGGGGACCTCCTGGATTGTTTTGCAAGTTGGGAGAGTTTAGCTTGTGATTGTGATAAACATGGTTGACAACCCTGAACCCAATGACCTGTACAAATGGGCCTTGATGTTAGATAGGCAGCAGTAAGAGAAGTTAGTAGAGGAAATAGAATTAAGTGAAATACTAAAGTAAGTGAAGAAGGAGAAGATCAAGGATCAGATGATGCTGAGAATGTTGTGGTAGTTAGTCCCACTAGGGCTCCAAGAGAAAGAATGAATGTTGATTTGCAAGCTGTGAATGAAGAACCAGTAATGTCATGAGATGATATTGATGGGTTTATTTTAAGCCAATCAAAGTATAGTGAAGGTGAAGGAGGAAGGCAATCAGTAGAAACAGAGGGTAACATTACAGGAAGAGAATCAGTGCAAAAGTTGCCTATTAGGAGGCCTTTAAATTGGTTGGACACAGTACTTCCAGCAGCCCACCTAAGAGCAAGTCTATGAGAAGTGCAAGGGAAATTCTAAGCTTGACTTTGTCCCCCTTGCAAGCAGAGTTCAATTATTGGGAAAAAGTCAAGCTTCCACTTAAAGGTTGAGAAGCCCAGTATGGGTTTCACAGAAACCACACCTACCACTACTTTAAGCTAACGCAAAGTCATTGATTCGACCATCATTCCTAACTCAGCCAGCCCAACTTCAAGTCAGCCCAACCCCATTGAGTCTGCCATAATTTTAGAAGCCCAGCTAGGAGCAAGCCTATTACTAGACAAAGCCCTCTTAGTCCACTCAGGAAGAAAGAGGACAATTATATCTCAAGCCAACCCAAACCCATTAACCCTTGTACAATTCCCATCCCACTTAGAAGCAGACCTATTACAAGAAGCAGTACACTTAGCCTAATTTTAACTAAAGAAATAAGTCCAAAATCATCCCAACCTCAATCAGTTCCCAGCCCATCTCAATCAACCCAGCCTAGACTAATGCACTGTGCAATAGTTCCAAACCTAGGTAGAAGCAGGCCTACAACAAGAAGTAGTCCACTTAGCCTACTTTCAAGTAAAGAAACAAGTCCAAAATCATCCCAGCCTTAACCAGTTCCCAACCCACCTAAGAATAGGCCTATTACTAGAAGCAGCACACTAAACCTAAGCCCCACTCAGCCTAGAGATACTCCTCCCATATATCCTGTTATTGAGGCTCAGTGAACAAACAAATCCATTGATAACATTCACAACATTTCTATTAGCCTATATTCACTTGATATACATGTTGTGAATGTGACAAGTAAGAAGGAAAAGGAACCTGCTGCTGAGGAAGAAGGAGGGCGGGGTAGTAATTGGACATCCTCTAACTCCTACGATGGAGATTATGTAGCAAGACCTAAGTGATAATTCATATTTTATATGTAATTTTACCCTTCAATGTACCTACTTTTAAGTATTTGAAATATTTTTTATGAGTAAATAATACATATTTTATATGAATTTTAGGTGGAAGTAAAATAAATGAATTTGGGTGAACTCGATCAATTTAACTCGATTTGGATTGAAGCACATGTGCAAGCAAAGCCCAGCCCAAAATGAAGAAAAGAAGAAGAAAGCTAGCCCAAGCTCTCAAAACCCTCGTAGATTGTGTAGGCCTCGTCCAGCAGCGATCCAGCTGAGAAATCAACAAACCCAACTCCTTCCCTTTCTTTCTATCCAGCCCAACGCCTCTCTCTCCTCTTCTTCTCTCTTCTCTCCCTACTCTTAGACTCCCATCTAGGCCTGGCCCAACTTGTAGTCTTGGCCTGCCCCAGCCACCCTCTTCTTGCTCACTCTATCCATCTGCTCCGCCTGGGCTTCTTTGCAGCCCAACCATGCCCTCTCTCCCAGGAACCCTCTTGTACTCCGAATGGACTGATCTCTATGGCCCATCTTTGCTGGCCAATCCACTCCAGCACCCTCATTACTTCTGCAGCAGAATTTCTCTTCTTGTGAGCAAAACCTAGTCAAAGCTAATTAATTTTGATTAATTTTAGCTTAAGACTAGCCCCTTTTCAAGCAATGTAATAGCCAATTGTTAATGGAGATTAATTTTCATTAATTTTGGTACTAAATGGGGGCGAATTTTCACTATAAAAAGGGGTAAAGGTTGGGGAAAAATCACACACTCACCCATTCATCCATCCACCCATTCAAGCATCCAAGCATTCTTCTATCTTCCATCTTCTATTTTTTTTTTAGAGAGTTGAGAGTATTTTGTAAGAGAAAATCATTTGGGTTGAGGGGTTTAGAAGAAAATAAGTTTTATTAGCTATTTTTCTTTTCTCTTCTCATCTCATTTGTGAGTCACATTTTACAGTTTACACTCAACCACATCATTTTTTGTAATTGAGTACAAAAGTTTGGACATAAGAAGTGAAATCTCATCATTTTATCTAGTGAAATATACAAACTTTTGAAATAAAAGGGAGTGAGATTGTTAGATTAGATACAATAAATAAAATAGCAAAAGTTTATCTAGTGAAAACGCAATTGAAGTTGGTATATTTCACTTCCTATGTCTAAACTTTTGTATTGAATCGCACAAAATGATGAGATTAAATGAAAACCCGCAAATGTGACTCACAAAAGAGATGAGAAGAGAAGAGAAAAAATAGCTACTAAAGCTTATTTTCTTCTAAACCCTCAACCCAAATGATTTCATATGATAAAATACTCTCAACCGTCTAAAAAAAATAGAAGACAGAAGATAGAAGATAGAAGAATACTTGGATGCTTAAATGGGTGAATGGATAAATGGGTGAGTGTGTGGATGCTTCAACCCATGGTCCCTTTTTATAGTGGAAATTCACCCTCTTGATGCCTAAAAATTAATGAAAATTAATTAATTTGCTGTTATAGTGCATGAAAAAGCGGTAGTCTTAACGTAACAATTAATTAAAATTAATTAGCTTTGACTAGTTTTTCTTAGAAGAAGAGAAATTGGGCTATTAAAGTGATGTGGATGCTAATGGGCCGGCGAGCGCTCAGCTAGGAAAATAGGCCCATTCCTGCAAAGGAAAAAAGAGGGAGAAAAGGCGGACCTGTCTGGGTGCTGATGGGGATCAGGCCCAGGCGATGGGAGAGGAGAGATGAGTGAAGAGAAAAAAAGAAGGGGGCCTAGCGGGCTAGGGGCAAATGAGTTGGCTGGACCGTGAGATAGGCCGACAGGACAGAAGGAAGCAAAAGGGAGGGAAGCAGAGAAGAGATTGAGTTACTGGTGGTTGGGCCAGCCCCATGCAGAGCTGGCAGGCCTGTGCCACCCACTCTTTTCTCACTCACTCTCTCTTCATCTACTTCACCTGGGGATCTCTGTGGCCTAACCATGCTCTCTCTCCCAATAGCACTCTTATACTCTGAATGGGCTGATCTCAGCGGCCCATCTTTGCTGGCCAATCCGCTACAACACCCACGTTACTTCAGCAGCAAAATTTCTCTTCTTCTGAGCAAAACCTAGACAAAGTTAATTGATTTTGATTAATTTCATGTTAAGACTAGCCCTTTTTCAAGCTATATAACAGCTAATAGTTAATGAAGAGTACTTTTTATTAATTTTTGGCACTAAATAGGGGTCAATTTTCATTATGAAAAAGGGGTAAAGGTTGGGGAAAAATCACGCACTTACCTATTCATCCATTCACCCATTCAAGCGTCCAAGCATTCTTCTATCTTCCATCTTCTATTTTTTTTAGAGAGTTGAGAGTATTTTGCAAGGCAAAATTATTTGGGTTAAGGGGTTTAGAATAAAATAAGCTTTATTAGCTATTTTTCTTTTCTCTTCCCATCTCATTTGTGAGTCATATTTTAGAGTTTACACTTAATCTCATCATTTTGTGTAATTTAGTACAAATGTTTGGACATAAGAAGTGAAATCTCATCATTTTATCTAGTGAAGTATGACAGCTTTTGAAATAAAAGAGAGGGGGATTGTTAAATTAGATAAAATAACTAAAATAACAAAATGTTATCTAGTGAAAACACCATTGAAGTTGCTACATTTGACTTCCTATGTCCAAACTTTGGACTCGATTACACAAAAGGTTGAGATTAAGTATAAACTCTCAAATGTGACTCATGAATGAGATGAAAAGAGAAGAAAAAAATAGCTAATAAAGCTTATTTTCTTCTAAACCCCCTCAACCCAAATGATTTTGTCTTACAAAATACTCTCAACTATCTAAAAAAATTAAAAGATGGAAGATAGAAGAATGCTTGGATGCTTAAATGGGTGACTGGGTGAATAGGTGAGTGTTGGATGCTTCAACCCATGGTCCCTTTTTATAGTGGGAATTCAACCCCTCTTGCTGCCCAACAATTAATGAAACTTAATTAATTTGCTGTTATAGTGCATGAAAAAGGATAGTCTTAAGCTAACAATTAATTAAAATTAATTAACTTTGACTAGTTTTTTCTCATTAGAAGAGAATTTGGGCTGCTAAAGTGATGTGATGTTGATGGGTCGGTGGGTACTCAGCTAGGACAATAGGCCCATTTGGGCAAAGGAAAGAAGATGAAGAAAAGGCGAGCTTATCTGGGAGCTGATGGGGATCGGGCCTAGGCGATGGGAGGGGAGAGATGAGTGAGGAGAAAAAAGAAAGGGGGCCGGGGGCATATGAGTTTGCTGGGCGGCGAGATGCGCCAATGAGACTGAAGTAAGCAAAAGAGAGGGAAGCAGAGAAGAGATTGAGTTGCTGGTGGATGGGCCAGGCCCACATAGAGCTCGCAGGCCTGGCCCGTTCGCCCTCTTCTCACTCACTCTCTCTTCATCGACTCTGCTTGGGTCTCTCTGTGGCTTAGCCGTGCTCTCTCTCCCAGCAGCCCTCTTGTACTCTGAATTGGCTGATCTTTGCGGCCCATCTGTGTTAGCTAATCCGCTCTAGCACCCGCATTGCTTCACCAGTAGAATTTCTCTTCTTGTGAGCAAAACCTGGTCAAAGCTAATTAATTTTGATTAATTTTAGCTAAAGACTAGTCCTTTTTCAAGCAATATAATGGCCAATAGTTAATGAAGGTTAATTTTCATTAATTGTTGTAGACGAAAAGGTGGTGAATTTTCACTCTAAAAAGGGGTCAAGGTTGGGGAAAAATCACGCACTCACTTATTCATCCATTCATCCATTCAAGCATCCAAGCATTCTACTATCTTCCATCTTCTATTTCTTTTTAGCGAGTTGAGAGTATTTTGTAAGATAAAATCATTTGGGTTGAGGGGTTTAGAAGAAAATAAGCTTAATTAGCTATTTTTCTTTTCTCTTCTCATCTCATCTGTGAGTCATATTTGAGAGTTTACACTTAATCTCATCATTTTGTGTAATTGAGTATAAAAGTTTGGACATAGGAAGTGAAGTCTCATCATTTTATCTAATGAAATATGCCAACTTCTGAAATAAAAGGGAGGGGGATTGCCAGATTTGATACAATAAATTAAAAAGCAAAAGTTTATATAGGAAAAGCACCACCAAAGTTAGCATATTTCACTTCCTATGTCTAAACTTTTGTACTTGATTACATAAAATGGTGAGATTTAGTGTAAACTCTCAAATGTAACTCACAAATGAGATGAGTAGAGAAGAAAAAATTAGCTAATAAAGCTTATTTTCTTCTAAACTCCTCAATCCAAATGATTTTATCTTACAAAATGCTCTCAACTATCTAAAAAAATAGAAAATGGAAAATAGAAGAATGCTTGGATGCTTAAATAGGTGAATGCATGAATAGGTGAGTGTGTGGATGCTTCAACCCAGGGTCCCTTTTTATAGTGGAAATTCACCCCCTCTTGGTGCCTAAAAATTAATGAAAATTAATTAACTTGCCATTATAGTGCATGAAAAAGTGGCAGTCTTAAGGTAACAATTAATTAAAATTTATTAGCTTTGACTAGGTTTTTCTCACAAGAAGAGAAATTGGGCTGTTGAAGTGATCTGGATGCTGATGGGCTGACGGGTGCTCAGTTGGGAGAGCATGCCCATTCGAAGATAGGAAGGAAGAAGGAGAGAAGGCGGGCCTGTCTGGGAGCTGATGGGGATCAGACCATGCGATGGGAGAGGAGAGATGAGTGAAGAGAAAAAAAGAAGGGGGCTTAGAAGGCTAGGGGCAGACGAGATGGCTGGCCACCGAGATGGGCTCACGGGACAGAAGAAAGCAAAACAGAGGGAAGCAGAGAAGAGATTGAGTTACTGGTGGCTGGGCCAGGCCCACATAGAGCTGGCAGGTCTGCGCCATCCACCCTCTTCTCTTCATCTACTCCGCTTGGGCTTCTCTACGGCCTACACATGCTCTCGCTCTTAGCAGCCCTCTTGTACTCCGAATGGGCTGATCTTTGTAGCCTATCTTTGCTGGCCACTCCACTTCAGCACCCATATCACTTCATCAGCAGAATTTCTCTTCTGATGAGCAAAACCTAGTCAAAGCTAATCAATTTTAATTAATTTTAGCTTAAGACTGGCCCTTTTTCAAGCAATATAATAGCTAATAGTTAATGAGGATTGATTTTCATTAGTTTTTGGGCAGCAAATAGGGGTGAATTTTCACTATAAAATGGGGTCAAGGTTGTGGAAAAATCAAGCACTCACCTATTCATCCATTCACCCATTCAAGCATCCAAGCATTCTTTTATCTTCCATCTTCTATTTTTTTTAGAGAGTTGAGAGGATTTTGTAAGACAAAATCATTTGGGTTGAGAAATTTGGAAGAAAATAAGCTTTATTAGGTATTTTTTTTCTCTTCTTATCTTATTTGTGAGTCACATTTGAGAGTTTACACTTAGTCTTGTCATTTTGTGCAATTGAGTGCAAAAGTTTGGACATAGAAAATGAAATCTCATCATTTTATTTTGAAATATAACAGCTTTTGAAACAAAAGGGAGGGGGATTGTTAGATTAGATACAATAAATAAAATAACAAAAGTTTATCCAGTGAAAAGACCATTGAGGTTGGTATATTTTAATTCCTATGTCCATACTTTTGCACTCGATTACACAAAATGATGAGATTAAGAGTCAACTCTGAAATGTGACTCACAAATGAGATGGGAAAAGAAGAGAAAAAAAGCTAATAAAGCTTATTTTCTTATAAACCCCTTAACCGAAATGATTTTGTCTTGCAAAATACTCTCAACTGTCTAAAAAAAATAGAAGATGGAAAATAGAAGAATGCTTGGATACTTAAATGGGTGAATGGATGAATAGGTGAGTGTGTGGATGTTTCAACCCATGATCCCTTTTTATAGTGGAAATTCGCAACCTCTTGGTGCCCAAAAATTAATTAAAATTAATTAATTTGCCATTGTAGTGCATGAAAAAGGGGTAGTCTTGAGCTAACAATTAATTAAAATTAATTAGCTTTAACTAGTTTTTCTCACAAGAAAAGATATTGGGCTACTGAAGTGATGTGGATGCTGATGGGCCGGCGGATGCTTAACTAGGGGAACAGGCCCATTCGGGCAAAGGAAAGAAGAGGGAGAGAAGGCGGGCCTGTCTAGGACCTGATGGGGATCAGGCCCAGGCGATGGGTGAAGAGAGATGAGTGAGGAGAAAAAAAGATGAGGGCCTGGCGGGCTGGGGGCAGACGAGTTAGCTAGGCCGCAAGATGGGCCGACGGGACAGAAAGAAGCAAAAGAGAGGGAAGCAGAGAAGAGATTGAGTCACTGGTGGCTGGGCCAGGCCCACATAGAGCTGGCAGGCCTGCCCCACCCATCCTTTTCTCACTCACTCTCTGTTCATCTACTTTGCCTGGGGTTCTCTGTGGCCTGACCATGCTTGCTCTCCTGGCAGCCCTCTTATACTCTGCATGGGCCGATCTCTGCGGCCTATCTTTGCTAGCCATTCTGCTCCAGCACCCACATTTCTTCAGCAGTAGATTTTCTCTTCTTGTGAGCAAAACCTACCCAAAGCTAATTAATTTTGATTAATTTTAGCTTAAGACTAGTCCTTTTTCAAGCAATATAACAACCAATAGTTAGTGAAGATTAATTTTCATTAATGTTTGGGCACCAAATAAGGGTGAATTGTCACTATAAAAGGGGTCAAGATTGGGGAAAAATCACGCACTCACCTATTCATCCATTCACCCATTCATGCATCCAAGTATTCTTCTATCTTCTATCTTCCATTTTTTTTAAGGAGTTGAGAGTATTTTAAAAGACAAAATCATTTGGGTTGAGGGGTTTAGAAGAAAATAAGCTTTATTAGCTAGATTTCTTTTCTCTTCTCTTCTCATTTGTGAGTCACATTTGAGAGTTTATAATTAATCTCATCATTTAGTGTAATTGAGTACAAAATTTAGGACATAGGAAGTGAAATCTCATCATTTTATCTAGTGAAATATACCAACTTTTGAAATAAAACAGAAGGGATTGTTAGATTAGATTCAATAAATAAAATAATAAAAGTTTATCCAGTGAAAACACCATTGAAGTTAGTATATTTCACTTCCTATGTCCAAACTTTTGTACTCGATTACATAAAATAGTGAGATTAAGTGTAAACTCTCAAATGTGACTCACAAATGAGATGAGAAGAGAAGAGAAAAATAGCTGATGAAGCTTTTTTTCTTCTAAACCCTTCAACCCAAATGATTTTATCTTTCAAGATACTCTCAACTGTCTAAAAAAATAGAAGATGGAAGATAGAAGAATGCTTGGATGCTTAAATGGGTTAATGGATGAATAGGTGAGTGTGTGGATGCTTCAAACCATGGTCCCTTTTTGTAGCAAAAATTCAGCTCCTCTTGCTGCCCAAAAATTAATGAAAATTAATTAATTTGTTGTTGTAGTGCATGAAAAAGGGGTTTTCTTAAGCTAATAATTAATTAATTAGCTTTGACTAGGTTTTTCTTATAAGAAGAGAAATTGGGCTACTGAAGTGATATGGATACTGATGGGCCGGCGGGTGCTGAGCTAGGAGAACACGCCATTCAGGTAGAGGAAAGAAGAGGAGGAGAAGGCGGGCCTGTCTGGGAACTAATGGGGATCAAGCTCAAGCAATGGGAGAGGGGAGATGAGTGAGGAGAAAAAAAGAAGGGGGCCTCACGGGTTGGGGGCAAGTGAGTTGGCGGGACCTCGAGATGGTTCGACTGGATAGAAGGAAGCAGAAGAGAAGGAAGCAGAGAAGAGATTGAGTTGCTAGTGGCCGGGCCAGGCCCACACAGAGCTGGCAGGCCTGCCCCATCCACCCTCTTCTCACTCACTCTCTCTTCATCTACTCCGCCTGGGCTTTTCTTCAGCCTAACCATGCTCACTCTCCTAGCAGCCATCTTCTACTCTGAATGGGCTGATCTCGAGGGCCCATCTTTGCTGGCCAATCTGCTCCAACACCCATATCACTTCAGTAGTGGAATTTCTCTTCTTGTGAGCAAAACCTAGTCAAAGCTAATTAATGTTTATTAATTTTAGCTTAAGACTAGCCCTTTTTCGAGTAATATAACAACTAATAGTTAATGAAGATTAATTTTCATTAATTTTTGGGTACCAAATTGGGGTTAATTTTCACTATAAAAAGGGGTTAAGGTTGGGGAAAAATTATGCACTCACCTACTCATGCATTCAACCATTCAAGCATCCAAGCATTCTTCTATCTTCCATCTTCTATTTTTTTAAGAGAGTTGAGAGTATTTTATAGGACGAAATCATTTGGGTTGAGGGGCTTAGAAGAAAATAAGCTTTATTAGCTATTTTTCTTTTCTCTTCTCATCTCATTTATGAGTCACATTTGAGAGTTTCTACTTAATCTCATCATTTTGTGTAATTGAGTACAAAAGTTTGGACATAGGAAGTAAAATCTCATCATTTCATCTAGTCACATATACCAACTTTTGAAATAAAAGGAAGGGTGATTGTTAGATTAGATACAATAAATAAAATAACAAAAGTTTGTATGGGTTAAGGGGTTTAGAAAAAGATGATTGAAGAACAAACCCCACCACCTAAGGAACTTAAGGAGTATTTTACTTCTGTCACATATGACTCACCAACAAGAACATGTATGGCCCACTGTTACGGGCCATTTGAGATTAAACATTTTCTTATCCAAATGCTCCTGCCGTTTGTTGGGCTAGAGTCTGAAAATCCTTTTAAGCACGTTGATGCATTTTTAGAGATTTGTTCCATTGTGCTCTTATGATGTTCTTCGCTTAGGGCTTTTTCCTTTTTCTTTGAAAGATAAAGCTAAAGCTTGGTTGGACACTAAGACAAAGCAAAGGAATTCTTGAAAATTCTCTATTGGTAAACAGACTGCCTTAAGATGTGCCATAACCACTTTCTCACAAAATTAAAATAAGCAATTGCATGAAAGTTGAGAAAGATTTAAAGAGGAGTTATGAAGTTGTTCTCACCATGAGGTTCCTATGTGGCAACTTGTCCATTGTTTTTACTTTGCCTTAGATGAGTATAATAGGCAAATGGTTGATGCATCATGATGGTGGTAGTTTCTTGTACAAAACTCCTGAAGAAGCTTAGGAATTGTTTGAACATTTGAGTGAAAATTCACTTTTGCATGCTACTTCGTCACATTCTGATTTGTCTAGGCAATTAGGAAGTAAAGGGGGGATTTATGAGGTTTCACATTCGATTGACCTTTCTAGTAAAGTTGATGCTTTAGCTAAGAAATTTGATCAATAGTTATATATAAACAAAGTATCTAATGCCCCTTCTATGCAAGATGTGTGTTTGATTTGTGCTAGTCCCATGCATGCTTCTGTTGACTGTCCTTATATTGGTAAGTCTGATTGTGTGATTGAACAAGTAAATGCTGCCCAAGGATTTCCTCCATCCAATAACCTTTATTCTAATACCTATAATCATGGTTGGAGGAATCATCCTAATTTTTCATGAAGGTTTCAAAATGTTGAGAATCCTCATGCGCAATCTAATAAACCTACCCCTCTTAGTTTTCAAAACTAGAGATATGCTCCTCCCTCTTCCCATCCAACTCTATTTGGGAGCTCTGATATAGACAAGGTAATTTCTGCCCTTGGTATCTTGACTTTTATTATGCAAAATGTTAATTCTTCCCATGGTTGTTTCAAGCTAGGAAAGTCAAGTCTTAGAAGCACGGGAAGGATAAGTATGAATCTTTCTATTCCCGCCAAATCCCTGTGATTCACCTCAAAGTCCCATTGATTCAGATCCATTAGCTGTTAACATCTCTGTAGACTCTGACAGCCTATTCTCTTACTTTGACTCATAGGTCACTATGGAATAAAGCTACTCATAAGGAAAAAAGAGAGAAAAACAACTGTAACTAATAGCATCAAAGAAGTAAAGGAAAACAAAGAATCCATTACTATTCCCCGCTGATTCTATTACTATTGGCTGCCTTTCATAACAAAAAAGAAAGACAGATTTCCTGCATTCGAATTCCTTTTATAGGCGGCTTGGTAACAACTAAATACAAGGGATTTTCATACTGAACATCGGCAACGAGAGAGTCACGGAGTCAATTCTACTGCTTTCCGGGCTATTCACCAGAAAGATGAAAAGTGCTTCGAAAGGACCAGGTAGGAGACTAACCCCAGGGAAAGAGATTGAATTATACGGCATCCTCTTCCTTAGTATCTTCCCAGGGTTCATCTACGGTAATAGTCCGATCCGAGCCTTGAAGATCCATAGGCTAAGATTACCTTAATTGGCTAAATTTCTTTCCTCATCAGTAATTTCTTTTCTGCTTTCCCGTCAAAAGACTAAGTTGGGAAGCAAGGAAGTTCGAAAGATTGAGTTCTTTTTCGTCTTTTGAGTCACTAGCCCGAGAGTCAATGCCTTAGACAAAGAATCGGATCTTTTCCTTTATCCGCTAATAGATCAATAGGCTTGGAAAACGTCCTTTATGCCTACTCCCGTATCTAGCTCCCCGGGAAGGTAATAAAGGCAGTATGAAAGCCTTATCTTTCATATTCTTTCATATCTCTTCTTTCCCGGGGAACTGACAGAGGAAAAGATAAGCCTTTTTGATTTGAATATGGCCTCAGCATAAGAGGTTAATGTCCCGGATTTCATTCCTTACGCACCTAAGAGGAAGTTTGATGCCTGGGATGTCGGAATCTGAATTGAAGTTGGAGATTAAGAGTTCTATATTGACGTTTCGAGTTAGACGTCCTTTCAGAAGAAATCTTTCCAAAGTCCGGTGAAATAGCAAGTCAGTCAGGAAGTTAGTTGAATGAAAGCAAGTAAGATTTTCTTTTGTTACAAGCCCTTGAGAAGAAAGAGTTCGCATGTCTTACCAAAGCCGGAAATCAGTCATTCGAAATAGTAGTTAATAGTTAAAGGGGAGATTGAGAAGCTAGCAAGTACTAAATCTTAGCTTGTTGAAGCGTCAGATGTAGGACTCAGGGCTCATCCGTTAGGATGACTTACTAGAGAGAAAAATAACCGTAACTTTAGAATCAAACCAATTTCAGCCCATATCCCATTTCTTCTTATCCAATAAGTCTGGCTTTCCATAAATCTTCTTTACCGGGATTATCATCCTTTACCCGCTAAACCTTCGTAGGAAAAAGCCTTACGCTGCTCTGAAGTCTATAGCCATAATCAGTATATGAAGTCAAGGACTGACTTTCTTTATCCATTTCCCACCAAATGAAGTTTGAGATTGAAGTAGTTTTAGTCTTTACCAGTTCTCTCTTAGTCTTTCTAGGTTGGTACACTTCAGCCTAACTGAAAGTAGAAATCCAGGGATTCCATTCCCATGCCCTTGGAATCTCTTCCTCTTACCAAATGGGATCAAAACAAGACTAACTCAAAGTCCCGTCAATTCTCTTCCCCTGGGAATTTCCTAAATACTACTGTACTGTGCAGCATATGATTTAGCTGCCGTTATTCCTCCAACAGCTTCTTCTTGGCATCAAACTAGCCCTTCTGCCTTGCATCAACAGGCAATCCCGCATAAAAGAAAGGCTACTGACTTGGCTGATTCAACAAGGGAAAAAGGCATCCATTCAAACAGCTCCCATTCCTATGTTGACACCAAAAAGCCTGGACTCTCTATCCATTCCTTTTTCATAATAATCATAAAGGGATTAGCTTACTAAACCAGCAAGAGCCGAGTAAGCTCCCATCTCTGTGAAGAACAGTTTTCCAGCAGAGGAAAACTTCTCGTTGCTGATCCTGCTAAGCAAGAACAGCTACCGACACCGACTCTATCTTAAGACCGGTCAAGCCCTCTATCGTAGCTATGATATGACACTTTATTTCTCGGAGAGGAATGCATTCTTCTCCAAATCATCTCTTCCTTTATTGTTGAAAGAAGTCAATTACGTTCGAGCGTCAACTGATTCAACTCAAACAATAGAAAGAAAAGCTATCTCCTCTAACTATGCTGAGTTCAATCAAGCTAAGAACTAGTCGACCTCCTTACTTCTTTACCGCTCTTTTTCCTCACTCTCAAGTCACGACCTAATGTCAGTTCTTTCAGTCCTTTTCGAGCCTAGCATAGCAGCTGATATGGAATAGCCCTTCAGACGCCTGGAAAAACAAAGGACCTGCAGGGAGAGCTCCGAAATCCGAAAACGAAAAGTGTAGCGCATATCCCTTGCTTGCCAGGTTAATAGTTATTGAATGAGAAATGGGACAAGAAATGTAAACATATCTTCGAAAAGATGAACTAAATAATTTGAAAATCCCGGCAGCCTTTAGAGAAAGCTGGCATTTTACAGTACAAAAGATCAGACTGAACATCTTCTTCGGCTCATAGAAAATAAAAAGCATAGCAGATTCGCTCTTTTATTTGTTCTCGAGCTTTTCTCTAGAAATAGAAAGAGAATAGAAAGTAATATATTAGATTATTATCTAAGTAATAATCTATAAGATAATTCAAAATGACTTTATTATTAATAATAAGAAATTAATAAATAAGAAATAATAAAGAAGTACCAAACCTTAACTTTTCGAGTTAGAACAATAACGAAAATATCTAAAAAATCAAACCACCTTGACATCTGACTTTTCTATATCTAAATTCTCTCATTCGATCTGTCAGTTCAGTTGTGAAATCCGTCGATCAAGCGGGAACTTAACTTTACCTAAGAAAAGAGAACACTTCCCTTCCACTAGCTATGATACCCCAGCCAGGATCAAACCCATCTTTTTCTACTAAAAAAATGACATAGAAGATCCTGGTCAACCGGGCATGAGTAGCGCTCAAAGAAGACTGGCATGCTTTAAGCCAAATGGAATGATTCTCTGGTCTTTTCTTTGTCTTTTCCATTACCAGTTAATGGCCCTTTCTACCGGACTCACTTTTGTAATAGAAAAGCTATTTTTCTGAACAGAATTCACAGCAGATCTGCGACAAAGGTTTAGTTCTTTCTTTCTACAAAAGAAATACAGACTCAAAGCACGGATATGTCTACTTCTTATTCTTACCGGGAGAACTTAAGAACTTGAAAGCAAGCAAGCCTGTTCCGAGCCGATCTGTTCAAAAATCGGATGTTAGCTCTTTTGCACGAATCTGCTCTTTTCCTAGCTATTATTTAATCCCCTGCTATTGAATCAGATGCAAGTCTTTTTGAAAAGCCTTATTTGTTTGCCCTAAACCTTTTGAACTCTTTAAAAAATTGCAATGATCACCGTTTACGCCTCTTCATCTAGAAAACCTTTCTCTTGTTGAGAGCTACAACTGCTATTAAACCCTTTTCATAAGTAGAAAGTAGAAGTAGACAGACCTCTGACTTACTTCTTTTTTTTTTTTAATACCAACTGCTTGTGATTAGTTTATTATATATAATATATACCACTGGTGAGAGAGCCGCAGGAAATGAGTTTGTAACTATCCTCTCTTGTAATGGCTTCTGTATCTGTAGCGGAACAGCAGTATCAACCGATTTACCTTCGATGACTTCTTAAAAGATTAAAATCAAGGCGCCGATTGTAAATTTGAGGCTCTTTCTCGGGTTCTCGCGCTAGCTTCCAACAAGGAAAGGTTGATCAGCAGACAGCGAATTCGCCTCGACCAAGTAATAGGTAGGCTCCCTGAACTAAGAACCAAAACGTGGTACAAGCGCTTAAAGCTTTGGCTGAATCTTCTTTTTGAGCAGGACAGCAGTAGGGAGACTACTATTTCGATTTACAGGAAGCCCATCGGCTCACTTATCTATTTTGAAAGGCTCTACCCGAACCCGAATGTTAAAGGGTCCGAAGTAGAATAGAGAGCGGTGGACAGAGTGGTTTTGGCTCCCCTACTTCCCCGATTGGTGAAAGCAGTGCGGTTGCGTTTGATCTAGCAAGCGAAGGAAATGACTGATTATTAACCCCAACTACCTCCTCACTAGGCTTCTTGAGATAAGTTCTTTAGTGGACTTCTCCCGTTAGCTCAAAGTCAATCGAAGAAAAAATGGAAAGGTTTCATCTCGTGCCCCCGGCTGGGTCTACTTGGACTACTTGTTCGTCCTGTATTCATAAAATTAAGCGGAGAATAGGATTCCACTGATGCGATATCTAGAACTGGACGACCCACGTCATTTGAATCAAGGCAGGCGCAAACGAGAAAAAAGGGGAATAAAATAAGGTAAGGGGCGTATTAGACTTGAGAGAGCAGATAGGCTCGTAGACTTTTGAACCAAACTAAGCGCTTTGAATTACTTTTGTCTTTGAAACAAAGCAATCCTCGGATCCCGATGGCATGTTGAGCAAGCTGTAACGAATCGGAAACTGCCTATATTTATTCCGCATTCATTGATCTGGAACCAAGGTACATGAGAGATATCGGGCTAAACATGCTGTCTTTATCCCTTGGAACTAGCTAGCTTGTTGAAGACATTATAGATAGAATAGATAGAAGCCCGGGGTCAAAAAAAAGTGCAAATACTAACATTTTTGGGGGTTTTTAAGAAAATATGCTTTATATAATGTCTAAACTTCTTATAATGACTTTACTGGTACTAGTTATCACAATCGTATACTTATATCATAAATTTTCTATTTTTTCGTCTTATCGGCCCACCATGCTTAGAAAAAGAAAAAAGCTTAATTAGAGAGTTTTGACCATTACCTGAACTTAGTCGGCGTTGGACCCTGGCGTTCCTCTAGCTTCCAGTTTACAGAGATTGCTAATCTCAACCACACCTTCAAAAGATCAGGCACAGCACAGATCCGTTTCGTTTCCTACCTCGGACCGTAGTCGCTAATCAAGTTTTTCTATTTTTCAGGATGGTGGAGCTTTAATCAAGAAAGACGAATATTTCAGACATAAGGTTCGATTGAATAACGTTCCCTACTGGGAAACTTCTTTTATTGAAAGCTTGAAAGTGGTTCGATTTGAAGAGAGACTTAAACAGCTAAGATCATCAGAGATGCTTGCTCATAGAGAAATGGAGAAACCCGACTTCTCTTCTGCTCTTTTATGCTCTTTTGACCGTGTCCCTTACAATACTCAGCTTCTCCTTTTATAGAGGAGATGAAATACATAGGATGCCTGTTTGGCTACAGTACACACACTGTTACAGGATACTTTCACATGGCTACAGTAGACTGCATTATTTTACTATTCTGACAAGATAATACATAATGGTGCAACAACTTTTGTTGGGTACTGAATGCTGACAAGACTAGTCATCCATATTAAGATTCTGCATGCCCTCATCTCCAATAATGTCTTCAAGTCCATCATTATCCAGATAATCATCAAAATCTTCATCTTTTTCTTCATGCTCTGGATCCCATTTTTCAAATAAATCATGTAGATATCTCTTTCCTTTTTCTTAACAGAATTTTCCAGCTCCAACATCAAAAAGATAATCAAAAACATCTTCTGAAGTAGCTCCTTCCACCTTCATATACTTGCTAAATTCACTATGATAAACGAAAGTAGTGTTTCCACAATGCATTAGTATCTTTCCCCGGCCCGGGTCAATGTTGTCAAAACCAATGGCTCTCGCTAAAGCAGGATCACTAACTACTTGAAGTCGCTCTGGAAACCATTCTTGTCGTTGATCATCAGGGTCATTTAAATCGATTGATTAATTTTTCAAGATAATGAGCTGGTTTGGCCTTTCCATTTTCATACTCAATCAATGCGCAATGTACTGATATATGCAGACTTCTATTTTTTTGAGCTCTTGTTGGACCTTCAGGAGATGTGCAAATCCAGTGGATTCTTTTAAACATACACTTTTGAAACTTAGTGAAAAAAGAAAAGAATGGATACCCTGGATCAGGGATTTCCATGAGGTAAGCTACCATCCCATATTCCCAGGCTTTCATGATGGGATCATCGAGAGGGATTGAATTTGCTGGGAATCTAACACCACCAACTCCAGATCTATCAGGGAAGAAGACCGTAGTACTCCATGATTCCCAAATATCATAGGAATAATGATTGTAGTAGTCGATGCAGGCTGCATACCAGTCGTTGAACCATTTTTCTTGAACATAGGCACGGATTTTTGCTTGAACATCATAGCGACACCTTAAGTAATTCATTTGTAATTCTAAAAGGTTGAATCTTTGCACTATTAGATAGGCAGAAGACAACAACCCAAAGCGCGATCCACTTTTTGTATGAAACTCCAAAATATCCATAAGGATTCTACTAGAAGGAGAGACCCGTTCTAGTAGTAATGGCATTTCATTTTGGATTTCCTCCTTTTCCGGCAGGAGTTCTGCTCTGATGATCACCATTGGCAAGCTCACGAGTTAAACTATCTGCCAGAGAATTCTTCGATCCCTGTATATGTTCAATTGAGAAAGAAAACTGGTTAAGCCATAATTGCCAACGCAGGAGTCGCCCTTGCGCTTGCATATTTGATAAATTCTTTTTCACAAAACCTTTTATTCCGTTGCAATCAGTTCGAATAAGAAAAGGTTTTGGGGCTAAAAAGATTAAGAACTTTTCAATTCCCCTTATGACTGCTATAATTTCTTTTTCCATCGTAGGATAGTTGCATTCTGCTTTATTAAAACTTCCACTGCAATATTTTTTTTCTTTTTCTCCTTCTTTTATTTTGAGTACTGCACTCCAGTGCTCATTGCTAGCATCTGTCTCAAGAATCAAATCATCTTCTTCATTAGGCAGGTTGAAAACAGGAAGATTTTTGCACATCTTTTTGAAGTTTTGAACAATATAAGAATCACTAGGGGTCCATGTCCAACTTACCTCTTTCTTGAGTTTCTGCTGCATTCTCAATGACGCTCAATTTTGAATGAAATCTGAAGCATAGGTAAGACATCCAAGAAACCTTTCGTTTTGCTTCCTATCTTCAATCTTCTCAGGAAAATTTTCTATTTTCTCTCAAAAAGTAGAATGATTTGTCCTTGATTTCTAGACCTAAAAACGTCATTTCTTGTTCAGCATAAATGCACTTGTTCTTACCAAGGATAATACCATGATCAATGCATCTTTGGGTGACAGCTAGAACTCTTTGTGCTGTTCTATGGTCTTAGAAAAGATAAGAATATCCTCGATGTAAACTAGACAACAGTGATTGAGATCTTTCAAGATGTTATCCATTCTTCTTTAGAATATTTGAGGCGCATTTTGAAGACCAAATGGCATCACTATCCACTCTATCCTTGAGGGGCACTAAAAGCAGTTAAAGGAATGCTTTCTTCATCCATTTTGATATGCCAGTACCCGCTTTTGCAGTCCATTTTCTTTAACCTTCAGGCTCAAAGAATTCTATTGAAAAGAAGTGTTTTGTTAGGAATATAATAACCATCAAAGACAGTATTATCATTAAGCTTTTTGGTTGTTTTGAACAATATAAGAATCTAAAATGCATATTATTGATTCTCACTCACAATATATGGCTAGCTTAGAAACCCAACTTGGAAAACTAGCTATAGTTGTAGGCAAAAGAGAAGAAGGAAATCTTCCCAATCATCCCATTTAGAACCCTAAGGGATAATAATTTGAACAATTAAAAGCTATAATGGTTCTTAGGAGTGGTAAAGAAGTAGATAACAAGGTGAGTGAGAAGGAACATGATAAAGAGGAAAGACTTAACACCATGGAGAGTGACCTTGAATTTGAAAAAGAGAATAACCCATTCCCTTCTCCTATTGTGTTGGACTCTACTATGACATACCCTCAAGCTTTAGATGCACCATTCCCTTCCAAGAAAGACAAGTAAAGAGATGACATCCTGGAGACCTTTCAACAAGTTAAGGTCAATCTTCCCCTCTTAGAAGCAATTAGACAAATCTCGACTTATATTAAATTCCTTAAAGGCATGTGCACTTTTAAAAGAAAATCTAAAGATGATAAGTCTAAAAATGTTCTTCTAAGTGACCAAGCAAGTTCGATTTTAAAATGTAGCACTCCACCTAAGTTCAAAGATCCTGGTGTTCCTACCATCTCATTTTAAGTTAGCAATCATAGAATTGAAAGGGCACTTTTGGATTTAGTTCTAGTGTTAATTTGATACCATATTCTATTTACTTAGAGTTGGGATTAGGTGAACTAAAATGTTACAATTGTACCCTTCAGCTCATTGATAGTTTAGTTAGGACTCCTAGGGGGCGAATAGATGATGTCTTGGTGTAAATTGATAAAGGATTCTTTCCTATTGACTTTGATGTGTTGGATATGGACCCTAGTCATGCTTCTAAGCAGATCCCTCTTATTTTAGGACATCCCTTCCTAGCCATAACTAATGCCACCATTAACTGTCGGTCGGGAGTGATGGATATCTTGGTCATAAACATGAGGGTTAGGTTTATTACTTTCAAAGCTTCTGCTCAACCTGTATTTGAAGATGAATCTGAATGCTTCTTTGTTGATGTGATTGATGAAATGATTGAAGAAGCTTTGCCTGCTATTCTGAGCAATGATCCCTTGGGAACTTGCCTTTTCCATGGGGATTTGAGATTTTTTAACTTAGGAAGTACAATAGATGCAATGGATTCTACTCTAGACTCCACTCCTCATCTTGAGTCTTCCTCTTGAGTGTCCATTTATGAACCTCTTCCCCCTTTGGCTAGTTCTCCGATGCCACCTTCTATTATGTCCTTACCCAAACTTGAATTGAAACCTCTCCCTGATTCACTCAAGTATGTATTTTTAGGCCCTAAAAAGACCCTACATGTAATTATATCTTCTCTTTTATCTTGTGATTAAGAGGTTGATTCGTATTTTGTCTGATCATAAGGGTGCTTGTTGTGTTATTATATTTAGTTTTGATGATAACAAATCCAAGTGTAAAAATCTGTCCAAGTAATGTTGCTCTGAACACGATCTCTAAACAGGCTAACTGGTGTTTGTGATCTTTATTGTATTAACTGGTTTGCTACATGTGAGAATGTCTTCTAGATAGGTTTTACTTGGTGATTCTATATTAAGTCAAGAACACCATCTCGACAGTTGATTGTAAAGCGTGTTCCTGAACTCTAGCAATGCAAAGAACAGCCCCAGCAAACAAGGTGGCCTTGGTGTTCACAGCAGCTCTACAAATCTCGGACAAGATGACTGGTTCAAAACAAGAAGTCTTGGGTATATAGGTTTTATTTAATTAGACTCTTGTTAATATGCCAATATTGAAAACATCATTTTTAAACACTTCTTGAATCGGTACTTGCGCTAAGTGCTTCAGAACACCAGTTGCGAACAACCCTGCGAACAGGGTGCCTAGGGTGTTTCTGAACTGCAGTGGCCATACCCGATTATTTTTGAAAAATTCATTTTGGTTGGCCAAGATCTCTAGAATACTTTCCTTGAATTTCAAAACTGCTATTTCTCTGGAAAGGATATTTCTGAAAATATTTTGGGAGAATTTCGAAAATAAGTTTTGGAGATTTGCCAAAACTTAAAGGAAAAAATTTCCTTTGACTATATTTTCGGATTTGGTAAAAGCTGAAAATCTCTTTAAACCTCTTCACGGTTATGGGAAGATAAGGGTTATCTTTTAAGATAACAAAATCCCTTATATTTTGGGATAAATTAATCATTAGCCGTTGGATAATTTTGCAAAACAATTTCCATACTTAGCTGATTCTGTGGTTTATGATTGTTGGTTTTTTTGTTTAAAAGCCTCAGCTTTTTCTCTCCCAGCACATAGACACAGACAGATATATACAGATATTCAAAACACTCGAAAAAACAGAGAGATAGAAAACTCGGTTTGAATTTGCATAAACACAGCCTTTTGAAAAATCCAGGAAAATCAGAAAACTCGGTTTACACTCAAAGATTCTTGAGCTTCATTCTGAAAAGCAAACCGTGACAAGCTGTGTTTGATTTTGAGTTTTCATACCATTGGCATAATAGGATCTTCATTGTACCTTACATCTGCTTAGTGAGAAGCACCCCCTGTAAGGTGTTTGTAACCCTGATCTTGAATCAGAAAAGTGAGTGAGTGTGTCCTAGTCGTGTGGACTTGGACGTGTCTAATCTTGCGAAGGTTGGACGTGGTGTAACCTGTCTTTGGGAAGAAGGTTACGTGGTTGCAAGTTGTAACAAGGTGTGTTACATTTGTAACGTGTGAAGCCCGTTAGTGAAAGTGGTTAAATCCTACACGAGGTAGGTCGTGGTTTTTCACACCTCAGTTGGGCTAGAGGTGTTTTCCACGTAAAAATTGTGTGTGCTTTATTTTCCGCATCTATCTTGGTGATTTTCGCCTCTGCAATATTTGAGAACCCCGTGCAAACAAGCTATCAGGGTGTTTGTCACTTGAGAACAACCTCTGTGAGGGTGTTTGTTATCTACAACACGAAAATCAGATACCACAATTCACCCCCCCTCTTGTGGTTGGATACTCACGAACTCAACAAGTGGTATCAGAGCGGGTTCTCTTACAAAAGGTTAACACCTTGAGAGATTCTGAAGATGAGTACCCCACAAGGAATTCTTGAAGGGCAATCCATTACTCGTCCACCCTATTTCAACGGCCAACATTATAGTTGGTGGAAGAATAGGATGGAGAACTATATTCAGGCAGAAGATTATGAATTGTGGATGCTCATCAAGAACGGGCCCCTTGTTCCCACCAAGGTGCTTGAAGATGGTAAGAAGGTTCCCAAGGAATCCATAGAATTTGATACCGAGGACTACAAGAAAATGGAGAAAAATGCCAAAGCCAAAAAGCTTCTATATTTTGGCCTAGGACCCGATGAATACACTCGCATCTCTGAGTGTGAATCAGCCCAAGCTATCTGGAATGCTCTGCAAGTTGCTCATGAAGGTACGAGTCAAGTTAAACAATCTAGAATTGAGCTACTTATGCGACAATATGAGTTGTTTGATATGGGTGATCATGAAACTGTGATGGACATGTATACACGGTTCACCCACATCACGAACGAGTTAAAATCCCTGGGAAGATCTTTCACCACTGAAGAGTTGGTGAGGAAAATCCTCAGAATTTTACCTCGCACGTGGGAGGCCAAAGTAACAGCCATCCAAGAGGCTAAAGACATGAACAAGATCACCCTCGACGAGTTGATTGGTAATCTCCAGACCTATGAACTCCGAAAGAACTCACAGCAAAGAGAGGAGCAAAAGAAGGATCGTGGGCTTGCCTTGAAAGCACATGAGGACACTGACTCTGACCTTGAAGATGAAGAAATGGCCCTAATGTCCAGAAAATTCAAGAAATTCTTCAAAAAGGTCAAGGAAAACAACAAAAGAAAAGACTTCAGCAAGTCCAGAAACACCTCCAAAGAACAGCTCACAGGGTGTTTCAAGTGCGGCAAACCAGATCACTTAGTCAAGAATTGCCCTCTGCTTCGAGAAGATCAAATGCCTGAACACCCTCGAAAACAGGGTCGAAAACACCCTGTAAACAATTTGGGCAAGCGATTCTCGAAAGCTATGCTGGCTGCTTGGGGAGATTCCTCTGAGGATGAAGGAGAATCTGAAGCTGAAGAAGGAGTCGTAGCACTTATGGCACAAAGTGATTCAGATTCAGATGATGAATCAACAATCAGCTTCTCAGATCTCAAGAACAAGGTACATGGTCTTAACAAAGCCACTTTAGAAGAACTTCTATATAATTTGATAGACACATGTGCTGATCTAAAAAGAGAAGTTCGTGACCTAGAGCTTGAAAATGAAATTCTTAAAAATGAAAAACTCGGTTTACATGAAAATGTTAATATACTCAAAGAAAACCTCTTTATAAAAGAAGGAGATTACTCTCGAATAGAGGAAAAACTCTTTGAGGTGGAAGGAATGGTTGAGTCCCTGCTCAAAGAGAACAAGGGTTTGCATGCTAATAAAGAAAAACTGGAAACCGAGCTTAGCACAAACAAACGATGGAACAAATCTTCACAGGCCCTTGCTTGGTTAAACACTCACCACAGTCGAAACAGAAAGGGACTTGGGTATAAGCCTAAACGAACAGTTTACCCAATTCATAGGAAGTATGTGGGATTACCTGAAAACATTGTTTGCTTTCATTGTGGTAAAACTGGTCACTATCGATATTCTTGTCCTTTAAGAAAACATGCCAATGAAAAGAATGAAAGGTATGTGAAACAAATCTGGATTAGAAAAGATGAGCTTTACATGTCTAAAGGAATGGGACCCAAGTGGATCTGGGTTCCCAAAACTAACCCGTGATTTGTTTTGCAGGCTGAAGTGAGAGAGAACAATCCCACAAACAACCCAGCAAACAGGGTAAGAAACACCCTGTCAAACAGATCAGAAAACAACCTTGAAAACAGGCAGCTGTGGTATGTTGATAGTGGGTGTTCGCGGCACATGACTGGAGAAAGATCAAATTTTCTCTCACTTACAGCTTTGAATGGTGGGAGTGTAGCATTTGGAAACGGCAAGTCTGGGACAATTGTCGGTATAGGTAATATTGGTAAAACTCTCTCCCACTCAATTGATAATGTGCACTTGGTTGATGGTTTAAAGCACAATTTGCTAAGTGTGTCCCAACTGTGTGACAAGAACAACCTAGTGGTGTTTTCACGAACACGTTGCTTGGTTGTAAATGACGACACAGGAGATGTTGTGTTGAGGGGGAAGCGATGTCAAAATGTTTATAAAGTTTGTATTTCCACTCTTCCTCAAAATAATCTGACTTGTTTAAATGCATTAAATGATGATATAATGTTATGGCACAAGAGACTAGGTCATGCAAGCTTATCCTTGTTAAAAAAACTTGTTTCAAAAGACCTAGTTATTGGACTACCTTCCATCAAATTTAATGATGACAAGGTATGTGAAGCTTGTGCAAAAGGCAAACAAGTCAGATCTTCTTTTAAATCGAAAAGGTGTGTAAGCACTACTCGACCTCTAGAATTGCTACACATTGATTTGTGTGGTCCCATGAGGATAACTAGTAGAGGTGGGAAAAAGTATGTGCTTGTGGTAGTGGATGATTACTCTCGATTTACTTGGACCTTGTTTTTGGCATCCAAGGATGAAACCTTTGAGAATTTTATTGCCTTTCTCAAAAAGGTTGAAAAGAGAGTAGGACACTCTTTAATTAGCTTGAGATCTGATCATGGAACTGAGTTTGAAAATGCAAGTTTTATTAACTATTGTAATGAACATGGTGTTGATCATAACTTCTCAACCCCAAGATCACCCCAACAAAATGGGGTGGTTGAGCGCAAAAATCGCACCCTGGAAGACATGACCAGAACAATGCTTATTGCTAGTGGTCTTCCTAGGTATTTTTGGGCAGAAGCATTGAACACCTCATGTTACATTATAAATAGATGCATGATCAGACCTATGTTGAATAAAACTCCTTATGAACTTTTCAAAGGCAGAAAACCCAATATTACGCACCTAAGGACATTTGGTTGTAGGTGTTTTGTGCATAATAATGGGAAGGATGCCTTAGGAAAGTTTGATCCAAGAAGTGATGAGGCAATACTTCTTGGCTATTCTTCTCACAGCAAGGCATACAAAGTCTTTAACAAAAGAACCTTGTGTGTTGAGGAAAGTGTGCATGTACTTTTTGATGAATCTAACGTGTTGAGTGAGAATGATGCACAGGAAGATGAACTTGAATTAGGTCTTGTTCGAAAAGAAGTGTTGCTCCAAGATAAACGAGGTAAGAACACCATGGAGAAAACAACTCCTGAAGGTGTTCCTCAGAACAGCAGGCAAGGTGAACACCAAACAAGGGAAAACACCGCTGAACCCTGTTCGGAACCATATTCTTCAGGAATAAGGTTACAAACAGGTGCAGAAACAGGATCAGGAGGTGTTCTTGAGCCTGATCCTACACACATTTCAGTTAGAACAGAGCATGTGTCTGTGGATCCTCTTACTCCACGACCATGGAAGCACCATAGTTCGCACCCTCTTGATCAAATCTTGTCAGATATTAATACTGGAGTGCAAACTAGATCTAAACTAAAGAATTTTTGTGCTTTCTATGCTTTTCTTTCTAACATTGAGCCAAAAAGTGTGAATGAAGCTCTTGCAGATTCAGATTGGATCACGGTTATGCAAGAAGAGCTTCATCAATTTGAAAGAAACAAGGTATGGCACCTTGTACCCAAACCTGCAGAGAGAACAATCATTAAAACCAAGTGGGTGTTCCGAAACAAACTGGATGAGTCAGGAACAGTCACCAGGAACAAGGCACGGCTGGTTGTACAAGGATACAATCAAGAAGAAGGGATCGATTACGAAGAAACCTTTGCACCAGTTGCTAGAATTGAGGCTATTCGAATTTTAATAGCCTTTGCAGCTCATATGGAAATCAAGCTATATCAAATGGATGTTAAAAGTGCATTCCTAAACGGATACCTTAAAGAAGAGGTGTATGTCAAACAACCCCCTGGTTTTGAAAATGGTGATTTTCCAAATCATGTTTTTAAACTTGACAAGGCACTTTATGGTTTAAAACAAGCTCCAAGAGCTTGGTATGAACGGTTGTCAAGTTTTTTACTTGAAAATGATTTTAGAAGAGGCAAGGTAGACAATACCTTGTTTTTAAAATCTAAGGGGGAACAATTTTTGATTGTCTAAATATATGTTGATGACATCATATTTGGTGCAACTCATCATGATTTATGCAATGAATTTTCAAATATGATGAGGAGTGAGTTTGAGATGAGCATGATGGGTGAGCTTAATTTTTTCTTAGGCTTACAAATCAAGCAAACTCCAAACGGCACCATGATCCATCAGCAAAAGTATATCAAGGAATTACTTAAGCGTTTTGGGATGGAGTCGGCCAAACCCATAGACACTCCTATTTCTCCTTCAACCAAGTTGGTTATGGATGATGGGAGTCCCTCAGTTGAGGAGAAACTCTATCGGGGTATGATTGGGTCACTCTTATACCTAACCGCTAGTAGACCTGATATTGTTTTTAGTGTTGGTTTATGTGCCCGTTTTCAGGCTAATCCTAAGGAAACTCATCTTAAGGCTGTTAAACGGATACTAAGGTATTTGAAACATACACCCAATTTAGCTCTATGGTATCCTAAAGGTTGCAATTTTGATCTTGTTGGATATGCTGATGCTGACTATGCTGGATTCCTAGTTGATAGAAAGAGTACCTCAGGTATGGCTCACTTTCTTGGACCTTGTTTGGTATCTTGGGCTACCAAGAAGCAACATTCAGTTGCCATGTCCACGGCAGAAGCTGAATATGTTGCAGCAGCTTCATGTTGTGCTCAACTGTTGTGGATAAGGCAACAGCTTAAGGACTTTTGTGTTGACATTGGATGCATTCCTATTTTTTGTGATAACACAAGTGCAATTAATATTGCCAAAAATCCATGTCAACATAAAAGAACAAAGCATATTGACATTCGACATCATTTCTTGAGAGATAATGTTGAAAAGGGTTTAATCTCTATGAATTTTTGCTCAACGGAAAGTCAGATTGCTGATATATTCACTAAGGCACTAGCTAGAGACCTTTTTGAGAGAAATAGACTGGAACTAGGGTTGGTGAGAACACCCTGAGATACCTGTTTCCAGAACATGAACTGGGTTTGGTAAGATCAACCTTTACACCCTGTTCTCTCCCCCTGTTTGCAAATTTTATTAATAACGGATGTGATTGCATATGCCCGTATTGCATGCATTTTTTTTCCTTATCTACTTAGTACAACATAAGGGGATGTACTGGAGCCGTCTTAATGCCATTCAGTCGAATCAGATCAGACGGCAAAGAACAGGCATAATACAGAGAACAGGTACGCCCCTTGGTTGCTCGGTGTGTTTTCTTTCCTTCCTAAGGCACAAGATGTTATTGCTCCTACCCGTTGCAATTCAAGAGATCTTCTCAAAGATTCGGCTGCTCTCTCTCTCTCTCTCTCTCTCTCTTTTTATGCCTTGCTCTTAGTACTATCGTTTGTCTTGCCCTCAAGCAAAAACCGAACATCCCGCAAACTCCTTAAACCCTAATCTCTCTCCTCTAGCAACAATGGCTTCCAACAACACTCTTCAATCAAAAGCCCTCGTTCTTTCTCCCTCAATTCCTGCTCCTTCTCGCCCAATTCTTTACAAGCCTTTCCAATTTCTGAATCGCTTGTCTCTAAAATCAGTGGGAATGGGGATGGATGATATTCCCATTGAATGTGGAAGGGAATTAGTGTTCCTCGTAGGGGCAATTGCTTGTCCCATTTCAGTTGAGTCAGAGGGAACAAAGTCGGGGTCTCAAGAACAATTCTTGGAAACCCCTGAAGGGTTTAATTTTGAGCCCTGTTTCTCTGACACCGCGACAGAAACAGGGGCTGCCTCTGTCGAAGGTGTGGTTGTGGAGGATCTGCCTGTTGACTTCCAAGGGAAGTCGAATGAGTCGTCCGAGGAGAGTCTCGAGAAGAATTCTCTCCCTGAGGCTGAAACCCCCACTCCGGTCGCTCGAACTGGAGAGAAAAGGAAGAGGGTGAAAATCGTGGCTAGGCGTAGTAGAACGCCAAGAACAAGGCCACAACCAAGGTCTCAACCCTCACAAACTCCCTCTTCTCCTCAATCCTCTAAGCCCTCTCGCAAGTCTGCGAGAATCGCTTTTCAATCCGCTCCTCGTACCTCCAAACCCTCTACTCCTATCATCGAGGAGATTTCTTCTTCTTCTGAAGGGTTCTCGAGTTCTGACTCTGAGAACACCACCTTCAAACAGGGGACACCGGTGTTTTCCGAGTCCTCTGAAGACCAAGCTCCTCCAAAACCGACCAATAAACCTGCTGTGAAGCCCTCTCCTGCCAAAACACCCCTCAAGCGAAAGCCCAGAACAGCCCCCCTACCAGAAACTACCACCTCTGTTCCTGTCCTTAAACGCCCAAAGCAGTTCACTCCCTCTCCTATGTCTGACAAACATGCGCAGTTGCTGAAGCGCAATGTCGTCAGGGGGAAGGTAGTGAATGTAAGCTTTTTCGAGGAACAGGGTCTGGGGGTGTTCTTGAACAAGCTTCGAGCCCAAGGCTGGCTTGAGTTGTTTGCAAACACCCAGCAAGGGTGTTCTGTGCCCGAGTTGGCTGAATTCTATGCCAACTGCTCTGTCACAAATGGGGTGGTGACAAGTGCTGTCAATGCGTGTCATTTTTCCTTTGATGAAGCCACCCTGAGTGATATTCTGGGCATCCCCTCTCGTGGATTTGCTGTGTATGTGAGGGAAGACAAAACGGCCCTGGAAACAGCCAGGCTCTTAGAGGTGTCCAAACGCCTTAGTCAAAAACAGGGCCTGAGAACACCCCTCTCGGTTAAGAAGGGTGAAATGACCTCCCTACACCAACTACTGTTTATGTTCACCATCAAGAACATAATACCGCGAGGTCAAGGGCGAAACTCAGCAGATGCCTTTGATCAATGTCTGGTGGACCTACTGGATCGGGAGGAACCAGTAAACCTCCCTGCAATCATGATTCGCCACATAGAGCGAATTGCGAACACCACCCGGGCACATGATCTTGGCTATGGGTTTTTGTTGACAAGGGTGCTTGAGTACTTTGGGATCGTGCTCACACGAAGAGTGCCGGCCCAAATCATTGATGAAATTGGCGTTGACACCCTACTAGGGTGTGGCTATGGGGTTGGCGAAGGGTCAGTCTCCAAACAGGGTCATCGACCACCTCGACCACCTATTTCTGGACAACCTTCCGTCAAGGTTGAGGCTGTTCTTGAGGACAATGCTCGCCTCAAAGATGAGCTCTTAGCTGTCAAGGCTGCTCTTGCTGAGGAACGAGCTCTCTCGGTCAAACGCCATGAAGATTTGCTTGCACTTCTCTCCACTCTTGCCCCTAGCATCCCTCCTCTGCAAACGCAACCACCCCCTGCTCCCTGATTGTCTAGGCTGTTCTCTAGTCTCCTCCTTCCTTACTTTCGTTTTTGGCATTTGTAAGGTTTTTAATGCAATATCCCTTTATTACTGCCTCTTGCAACTTCTGCTATTTACTTCTTTTCTTGCATTCATACTGTTGTTTATGCTTTTTAATGATGCCAAAAGGGGGAAGTAGTCCTATTGACGAGTGGACCTTAGCATTGACTTATCCCTATCAGCATTCATTCATTTTTTGTCAATATGGTCACTTGGTTTGTCATCATCAAAAAGGGGGAATTTGTTGTGTTATTATATTTAGTTTTGATGATAACAAATCCAAGTGTAAAAATCTGTCCAAGTAATGTTGCTCCGAACACGATCTCCAAACAGGCCTAACTGGTGTTTGTGATCTTTATTGTATTAACTGGTTTGCTACATGTGAGAATGTCTTCTAGACAGGTTTTACTTGGTGATTCTATATTAAGTCAAGAACACCATCTCGACAGTTGATTGTAAAGCGTGTTCCTGAACTCTAGCAATGCAAAGAACAACCCCAGCAAACAAGGTGGCCTTGGTGTTCACAGCAGCTCTACAAATCTCGGACAAGATGACTGGTTCAAAACAAGAAGTCTTGGGTATATAGGTTTTATTTAATTAGACTCTTGTTAATATGCCAATATTGAAAACATCATTTTTAAACACTTCTTGAATCGGTACTTGCGCTAAGTGCTTCAGAACACCAGTTGCGAACAACCCTGCGAACAGGGTGCCTAGGGTGTTTCTGAACTGCAGTGGCCATACCCGATTATTTTTGAAAAATTCATTTTGGCTGGCCAAGATCTCTAGAATACTTTCCTTGAATTTCAAAACTGCTATTTCTCTGGAAAGGATATTTCCTGAAAATATTTTGGGAGAATTTCGAAAATAAGTTTTGGAGATTTGCCAAAACTTAAAGGAAAAAATTTCCTTTGACTATATTTTCGGATTTGGTAAAAGCTGAAAATCTCTTTAAACCTCTTCACGGTTATGGGAAGATAAGGGTTATCTTTTAAGATAACAAAATCCCTTATATTTTGGGATAAATTAATCATTAGCCGTTGGATAATTTTGCAAAACAATTTCCATACTTAGCTGATTCTGTGGTTTATGACCGTTGGTTTTTTTGTTTAAAAGCCTCAGCTTTTTCTCTCCCAGCACATACACACAGACAGATATATACAGATATTCAAAACACTCGAAAAACAGAGAGATAGAAAACTCGGTTTGAATTTGCATAAACACAGCCTTTTGAAAAATCCAGGAAAATCAGAAAACTCGGTTTACACTCAAAGATTCTTGAGCTTCATTCTGAAAAGCAAACCGTGACAAGCTGTGTTTGATTTTGAGTTTTCATACCATTGGCATAATAAGATCTTCATTGTACCTTACATCTGCTTAGTGAGAAGCACCCCCTGTAAGGTGTTTGTAACCCTGATCTTGAATCAGAAAAGTGAGTGAGTGTGTCCTAGTCGTGTGCACTTGGACGTGTCTAATCTTGCGAAGGTTGGACGTGGTATAACCTGTCTTTGGGAAGAAGGTTACGTGGTTGCAAGTTGTAACAAGGTGTGTTACATTTGTAACGTGTGAAGCCCGTTAGTGAAAGTGGTTAAATCCTACACGAGGTAGGTCGTGGTTTTTCACACCTCAGTTGGGCTAGAGGTGTTTTTCACGTAAAAATTGTGTGTGCTTTATTTTCCGCATCTATCTTGGTGATTTTCGCCTCTGCAATATTTGAGAACACCCCGTGCAAACAAGCTATCAGGGTGTTTGTCACTTGAGAACAACCTCTGTGAGGGTGTTTGTTATTTACAACGCGAAAATCAGATACCACAATTCACCCCCCTCTTGTGGTTGGATACTCACGAACTCAACAGTGCTATTAGGGGTGCTATTAGGTGGTTAGTTGTTGATTTGAAGTGGATTAGTCCCACAATTTGTATGCACAGAATTTATTTAGAGGACGATGCTAAACTTATCAGGAAAATGCAATGTAGACTAAACCCCCACATGAAAGAAGTTGTCTAGAAAGAGCTAGTTAAGCTTTTAGATGCAGATATTATCTGCCCTATCTCTGATAGTCCATAGGTTGGTGTAGTTCAAGTGGTCCATAAGGAATCTGGCATAACTGTGATAAAGAATAATGAAGATGCGGTAATTCCCACTAGACTGATCACAAGATGAAGGGTGTGCATGGATTACAGAAAGCTGAATTCTGTCATGAGAAAGGGCCATTTTCTTCCACCATTCATTGATCAAATTTTGGAGAAATTAGCTAGATAATGTTTTCAGTGCTTCTTAGATCGGTATTCTAGTTACAACCAAATACTTGTTTATCCTGAAGACTAAGAGAAAACTATCTTTACATGTCCATCAGGTACTTCTACCTAGTGGAGGATGCCTTTTGGGTTGTGTAATACACCTTCCACATTCTAGAGATGCATGATAGCCATGTTTTTGGATTATATTGATAATTTCGTGGAAGTATTTATAGATGATTTCTCCATTTTTGGTTCTTCCTTGGATATGTGTCTTGCTAATTTATCCACTGTACTACAAAGATGTAAAGAAGTGAATCTGGTCTTGAGTTGAGAAAAGAGTTATTTCATGGTCTAAGAAGGGATTGTGTTGGCTTATAAAGTGTCCAAAAAAGGGATTAAAGTTGATAAAGCCAAGGTTGATTTGATTCTAACCTAACTGTGCCTTCTTCTGTGAAGCAAGTCAAATCTTTCCTTGGTCATGCTGGTTTCTATAGGAGACTTATTAAGGATTTCAGTAAAGTAGCTTGCCTATTTACTAATCTCCTTACTAAAGATGCTTCTTTAGTGATTAATGAGTCTTATGTGATAGCTTTTAAGAAGCTTCGATCTTTATTGGTGTCGGCCCCTATTGTGCAGCTCCCTGGTTTTTCTTTGCCCTTTGAGATTATATGCAATGCGTCTGATTTTGCTATTGGGGCTATTTTGGGCCAAAGAGTGAATAGAATGCCTTATGTCATTTACTATGCTAGTAGAACTCTAACTGATGCTCAAAAGAATTATTCAACTACTAAAAAAGAGTTACTAGCTGTTGTATTTGCACTTCATAAATTCCATCCATACCTTCTGTGTTCAAAAGTGATTATTTTCACTGATCATGCTAAATTAAACGACTTATTGGCTAAGAGTGACACTAAACCAAGACTTACTAGATGGATTTCATTGCTCCAAGAGTTTGATATTGAAATAACAGATAGGAAAAGGTTCTAAAAATTTAGTTGCAGATCACTTGTCTAGAATCTTTACTGAGTATATTGATGACTTAGTTGGATCTTCTGGCCACTTTTCTAATGAGTAACTATTTGCTGTGTCACATGCCTCTCTCCCTTGGTTTGCTTATATTGTGAACTACCTTGCCACTAGGAAGATTCCTCCTTACTAGTCTAAACAAGAGAAAGATAGGTTCTTCTCATAGGTAAGACATTACTATTGGAAATATCCTTACCTTTTCAAACATTGTCGTGACCAAGTGGTACGTAGATGTGTCCCCGAGAGTGAAGGTCATAGTATCCTCACCTTTTGTCATTCTTATGCTTGTGGTGGTCACTTTGGAGGTCGTAGGATAGCTGCTAAAGTCCTACAAAGTTAGTTCTTTGGCCCACTTTATTTAGAGATGCTCACTGATTTTGTCTTGCTTGTGAGCGTTGTCAACATACAGGTATCTGTCCCGTCGTGATATGATGCCCCTATCCCCTATTCTGATTGTTAAAATATTTAATATTTGGGGTATTGGCTTCATGGGTCCTTTTCCGCATCTTTTGGCTTTGTGTACATATTGGTTGCTGTTGATTATGTGTCAAAATAGGTGGAAGCTCAGCTACCAGGATCAATGACTATAAGGTTGTGATTAAGTTTGTGAAAAAGTATGTTTTCTGTCGGTATGGTACCCCTAGAGCTCTTATTAGTGATGGAGAGAGTCACTTTTATCATCAATCTTTTGAGGCTTTGCTTAGAAAGTATTCTATAACTCATAAAATAGCTACCCCCTATCACCCTCAGATTAGTGGTCAAGTTGAGTTGTCTAATCATGAGATCAAGTCTATACTTGAGAATACGGTTCGACCCAATAGGAAAGACTGGTCTTCAAGATTGCATGATGCTCTATGGGCCTATCGTACTACTTTTAAGACTCTCATTGGGATGTCTCCTTACCAGCTTCTTTTTGGTAAAGCTTGTCACTTTCCAATTGAATTAGAACACCATGCTTTTTGGGCTATTAAAGCTTTTAATTTTGACATTAAACAAGCGGGTTCTAACTGTAGGCTTCAATTGAATGAATTGGATGAATTGTGTAGCGAAGCCTGTGAGAATGCTAAAGATTGATAAAGCTAAAACCAAAGATTTTCATGATAAAACGATTTCTCATAAATCTTTTGCACCTAATTAGAAGGTTTGGCTTTTTAACTCTAAGCTTAAACTATTTCCTGGCAAGTTGAGATCTAGATGGGATGTTATCCAACCAGTGTTTCCCTCTGGGGCGGTTCAGATGTTGGATCCCCAAAATGGTCGAGTTCTCATAGTTAATGGCCAACGTTTGAAACCTGTTGTGACCCATGATATTGACCCTAGTTTGATTGAATCCATCAATCTAGTTGACCCTGTCTACTATGATTAGTAGGTGGGCCCTTGTCTAGCTGAAGTCATAAAACTTAGTGCTTGTTGGGGGCAATCCAATCTTTTTAGGAAAGTTTAAGTCTTTTGTTTTTGTTTTCTTTTTGATGTGCTTGTGTTTTTGAATGTGATGCTTCACTTGATTTTTGGCTTTTGTGGTTCGTGATGGTTGTGAAGGTACTTTAGGAGTTTCATTGTTGGGCTTATATAGAAATCACTTCTGCGGTCTATCAGGTTGTATTGCTCTTTTCTCCACTTATCTCTCGATTATTGTTTTCTACATTGAGGACAACATAAGGTTTAGGTGTGGGGGGAAGGCAAAATGAAAATTTTGAGGAAAACTTAGGCTTGAAAATCTTGGGTGAATTTGATTTTAGGAAGAGCTTAAGTGTTCTGATTATGCATGTTCTATTTTATGTGGATTTGATTCATATGACCCATGCTCATTAGAGATTATTTCTAGTTTTGACTGGTTGACGGCCAAAAATTTTTGCTGTGCTAATGTCACTATGTAGTCGATTTTGAGTTTGAAATGTAAGCTCATTTTCAATATCACGATGAGTACATAATAAGTTTTGAGTTCCCATTGACTTTTCAACCAATAAAGAAAATACATTGAATTAATCAAGTTCTGATTTTGGTACCAATGTTCAGGTTCTGTCTTTATCCATATCTTTAATTGCCTAAATATAAGTGTTTCTCTGAGGGTCATCTTTATTCATATCTTTATCCATTCCAGAATGGACATGGAATCAAGTAACTTTTGAAAAAAATTCAAAGTCTCAAAAAGAAACACAAGAAAAAGGGAATAATAAATTAATTTCACATTAGGGACTTGATTTTATAATGCCCTTGTGATTTTTGTTATGTGGGGTGAAGTTTTGTGCTTATGGTTCACTATATGGTTTCGTTATGCGCTTATTTGGCTTGAATCTTGACCTATTGACGTAGTTGAAGTTGAAAATCTTTGGCAATGACTTGTGGGTTGGTAGTGAATTGATGTATGTGATTTGAAGTGGGCATTCATAGTTGGATCACTTGATTTCTTACTTAATCGTATTCTTATTCTACTTGATGGTTTAAACAAATATATACAATATTGTTATTCTTTGCTTGAGGACTAACAAAGTTGGTGTGAGGGAGTTGATAATTCATATTTTATATGTAATTTTACTCTTCAATTTACCTACTTTTAAGTCTTTGAAATATATTTTTATGAGTAAATAATACATATTTTGTATGAATTTTAGGTGGAAGTAAAATAAATGAATTTGGGCGAACTCGATCAACTTGACTTAATTTGGATCGAAGCATACATGTAAGCAAAGCTCAGCCCAAAATGAAAAAAAGAAGTAGAAAGCCAGCCCAAGCTCTCAAAACACTCCTAGACTATGTGGGCCTCGTCCAACAGCGGCCCAATCGAGAAATCAGTAAACCTAACTCCGTTCCTCCCTTTCTGTCCAGCCCAGTGCCTCTCTCTCCCCTTCTCCTCTCTTATCTCCCTACTCCCAGACTCTCGTCGGGGCCAGGCCCAACTCGCAGCGTTCGCTGCCCCATCCACCCTCTTCTCACTCACTCTCTCTTCATCTACTTCGCCTGGGCTTCTCTGCAGCCTAACCATGCTCTCTCTCCTAGCAGCCGTCTTCTACTCAGAATGGGGCTGATCTTTGCGACCCATCTTTGTTGGCCAATCCGCTCTAGCACCCTCATTACTTCAACAACAGAATTTCTCTTCTTGTGAGCAAAACCTAGTTAAAACTAATTAATTTTGATTAATTTTGGCTTAAGACTAGCCCTTTTTGAAGCAATATAATAGCCAATAGTTAGTGGAGATTAATTTTAATTAATTTTTACGCACCAAATGGGGGTGAATTTTCACTATAAAAAGGGTCAAGGTTGGGGAAAAATCACACACTCACTTATTCATCCATTCACCCATTCAAGTATCCAAGCACTCTTCTATCTTCCATCTTCTATTTTTTTTTTTTTAGAGAGTCGAGAGTATTTTATAAGATAAAATCATTTGGGTTGAGGGGCTCAGAAAAAATAAGCTTTATTAGCTATTTTTCTCTTCTTTTCATATCCCATTTGTGAGTAACATTTGAAAGTTTACACTTAATCTCATCATTTTGTGTAATTGAGTACAAAAGTTTGGACATAGGAAGTGAAATATGCCAACTTCAATGGTGTTTTCATTAAGCATGGTCTGCTAAACTACTTATTTCTAGGATTAGGATGGATCCTTGATAATAATATTGATTTTGCTAATTTCTTTTGGGGTTATTCTTGTCTCTTTCATTACATAATTTGAGTTTATACTTGAACTTAACATATTCATGCATCTTAATACCATTATTTAATCATGTTGATTATAATAGTTTAATTTGCTATCTCAAATGACTATTAGACCTTGTGGGCTAATATGATGATTATATAATTGGACTTAAAATTATAATTGTTAAAATTGAATAATCTATACTAAAAATTCGATGAATTATGTCTAAAAGGAATGATTGATACTAAATCACTAGATAAATAATCTTATTTTATAATTATAATCATCTTTTTAATTTATGGCCTAATGCTTGTAGCTTAGGTTGAATAAGAGACAAATTGAATCCCCATTTGAATTAGTAAATCAATATTTATATCAATGTGAGATCCAAAGTCCTAGATCTTTCTTCTATTTGATTTCTCTTCACTCCCTTGACTCATTTATTCTTCTTTTGTTCTGTTAATTCTTATTGATAATTAAACTCCTCAATTGAGCTATTGTTTATAATCGTAAAAGCTAAATTTAAAATTTACTATTGTTCCTCGTGGGATCGACACCCCTATATTCGCTAGTTTACAGTTAACCTTGTGCACTTAGAAGTAAAAAGGATTTTTAAAACTGAACATAAAATCCATATCACTGAGGAGGATCTTTATGAGTATGATATTTCATTGGAAGCTGAAGAAATTCAAGGGGATATGTGCGTGGTGATGATGGTCAAGATGACAATGCTGTTAGCCCTAATGAGAAGATGTATGCTGGATAGATGTGGGAACCTGATCCTAATGGGGAAATCAGCATTAGGCAGTGGGACATGTTCATAAACAAGGCACAATGCATTAAGGTGGTGAGAGATTACTCTGTACAGGAGGATAAAAACTTAGTGAAATTGAAGAATGCTGCGACCAGATACAATGTCAAATGTGCACATGAATTTGGCTCATGGAGGCTGCTTGTTTCTACACTTCCAGATGGTAGCTAGAGCTTTTCAAGTGAAGGCATGCTTTGACAAACATCACGACAATTGTCCAAAGTTAATGGACGATCCTATGGCTTCCCCTAGGTGGATCTCTGAAAAATGACTTGAGGACTTCTGACAAAACCCTAATCTAAAGCCTGTGGATATGAGGAACATGCTTTTACACAGATATGGGTTAATATTGAAGGATCATGTGATTAGGAGAGCAAAGAAGCTAATTTTATACAAGATAGTAGGTAGATATGATCAGTTTTTCAAAAAGCTTGCCTAGTACATTGAGATGATTAGAAACACAAATCCTGGGTCCCATGCATATATTTCTTGGGATGTACCTTCAACTGATCATGAGTCTCAAGAACAGCAAGACAATCAGGAAAGCATTGTGCAAAATTCAAGGTTTAAAAAGTTGTTTATAAGCTTTAAAGGTGTGATTGATGGATTTCATAAAGGATGTAGACCAATTATTGGAGTAGATGAGGTTCATTTAAAAGGGCCTTTTGGAGGTGTTTTACTGACTGTAATGGCTATAGATGCTACTAATAATTGTTTACCCTTAGCAATAGCAGTTGTGGAGTCTGAGAAGAATGACAGCGGGACCTATTTCTTCACTGCTTTGGTGCATGTTGTGGGGCGCTGATCATCATGGTAGGTTTACTATTATATCAGACAGATGTAAGGTATTTGATACTTCCTATTGACTTTGTTTCATTATTGTTGTATGCATTCTATAACAACTCATATTAACTTTGCTTGATTCTTGGTGACCAAGGAGTAATTCATTCCTTGACGCAGTGTATGCCTGACAGTAGCAGGAGGGTATGTTTGGTTCATCTGGAGAGAAATATGCAAAGAAAATTTCCTGGCCCACAGTTAAAAGTGCTTGATAAACATCATGGTTGATAGTAATAGGATGTGCATCATGGTTGAGGGGCCTAATATGTGTTGTGCCCAAAACAGGTGGAGGAGACAAAGCTAGTAGTATTATATTGGTAATTTCGCTGTTGATATGTATTGCACACTCCTTGATAAACGTCAATAGAAATTCCCAAGATCATGTTGGAGATTGGTGTTCTTGAAGCACCACACCATTGTATGGCAGTGATCCACCCTTTTTTATTCCACTCCACCTATTACTATGAACTAGACCTAATGAACGGGTCAGGGACCCATCCCAACCCTCACAAATGAGGGCCAAGGTCGGCTTTTTTTTAATCTCTGGCCAGCCCCGACCCTCAAATTGAGGGTAGCTGACCATGATGAAGGTCAGGCTTGGGTTAAGGTTTTGACCCGCTGACCCTCACTTTTTTAAAAAAAATAACAATAAAAATAAAAATAAAATACTTTCAGTTTCATTTGTAAAAAACTTTTTCGTTTTCACTTTACCATCTCCCCTTAGCATCTTTCCCCTACTCACTTCACCAAATCTCACTAGTTCATAACCTTCTAACGCTCCCTCTTTGATGTTCGGAGTAGATTGACTAGTCATTTTAGTGAATTAATCATTCTATTGGTTTAATGACGAAATTGCGAATTAGAGTGTTTGTAGTTTTAATACGCTTCATCGGAGCATTATATTATCATTTGACTTTTTATTTTTTAAGATGTTTAATGTTGAGTTTTATAATAAAAAGAAAACTTAGTGAAAAATCTCATTTCCTATATCAGAAGGTTTGAGGGTTGGGTCTGACCCGATGACCCAAGGGTACCTGCAGGGTTAGGGTCAGGGGTATGCTGACCCGCATAAGGGTCGGGTGGGGTCAGGATCAAGAAAATCCTATCTGCCAACCCTCATGACTTGACTGTTAATCCGACCCGACCCTTAATTTGATTAGATCTACTGTGAATATAGCATGGTTGCAACAACTAATTGACTTGGCGCGTATTGTTGTAGGGAACGTGGCGTAACAAGGGCATGTATTTGCAGTATGATACGGAGTACTATGAACAAGAGGACCCTTCATGAGCTTCGTTTTGTAAGTCAATTTTTTCATTACTATATCCTCAATAATGTGAATGGAGTTGCAAACCTGAATTCTTATTCTGATTCGCATGAGAATAGGTATTCATCCCGCTGTTGGAGGAAGCAGGTAGCCATTGGCTTTTGCTAGTTGCTGACTTAGATGCCCATTGGTTCATGGTGTGTGACTCCTTAGTGACGTTGTTAGAAAAGAATAGAGAGACACTCGTGGAAAGTGTTGTGAGTCCGGTTGATACATGTCATAAGTCATTTGCTTTTAAAAAGAACGCTGCAAAAGTGATAGAATGATGCTCTTTACGAACCATTTCTGACTTGAGAGATAATGCAAGCACTGTGTTGTTCTTCATGCAGAAGGTTACGCTGGCACTGGTGTTGATGCGCACCAACACCTTATGGGATGCTTTTCAGTGGCCATTGACAGACCACCCCATCCTCGCAGCAGCAGAAGTACATATCTATTTAGCCCCAGTCGATGGACCTTCTATTGTTGACTATTGGCAATGATTATGCAATTGTATTTGTATATTGTATTGTAGTGGGCATGACTATGTGGTTTTCTTGTTGGGGTTCATGGACTTGATGTCCATGAAAGCTAAAGGTTGATCGTTCAGTCAGGTGGATGTTTGACTGTATAGGGACAAATGTTTGGTCAGACTTGTGCAAGGCAGGATTGTTGGGTTTCCAAGGGATATCGAGGTACGTGTCCATAACAACTAGCTCCTGTTGTAATTACATATCTCAGTTCGAAAGAGGTAGCGGTGGTTGTCATTGAGCTGTGTGGACTGTTTGAGCGTCAACCTTGACGATTGTGTAGCTGAAGTTATTATTAGTCCGGCTTTGAAAATGGAAGCAGTCATTGAACCAGTTTCACTACATACACTTTGTACCATGTAGTTGGCAATGGTACATGTGTCCCTTGGGATGTGCCGCTACCACATCACCAACACATACTCATAGTCTGCGTAATATATCAATGTATGCACTGCTAATTTCTGTTTTTTGTGGAATATTATAGGCTATTGTATACTTATGCAACTGTTAATGCGAATCCTTTGAATGATTTGCTTCATGATTGGTTTCATGATTGCATACACCATAATATGCTAGTCTCACAACATCGTTTAGTGTGGAATGGGGGTACATAGTATGTAAATGAAAACATTTAAAGGTAATGGTGATGAACTCTCAGTTTCTATCCTAAAAATGTAGGAAACTACCCATTATTTGTTAACTTGTCTAGTAATTACAATTTCTGTGTTGTGCATTTGTTATTGCGGTTGGTTGTGTTGTGACTTGTTTATTGTGGTCAAATTAGGGGGAATCACTGAACTCAAATAGTAAGTATTATCCCATCTTCAATAGTGCGATATCTCGAGATCGTGTCCCCGAAGAACCGGGTCATCATGAGTACCATGAATTATTGAAACTCCAATTATAGCAATGTAAATATGTATACATGTATAAATACTTGTAAATATTACATTTATATATTTATATGTATACATGTATATGTACATATGTACTTTTGAAATATATATGTTTCAAAAGTACATGTGTACATATGCATAGTTACATATAAATATATAAATATAGAGTACATCCATAGTAATGTAAGCTATTGCAAACAATGAACATTGAATTAGCCATGACCTTCATGGGCATAACATCATATGCAAGTGAAGCGGGTTTTTTTTTAATTTTCCACTATTCAGAACGAACAATTACTCCTTACTTTCCTCAATTTGTTAATTTAAAATAGACTATGTACATGAACTATTTTTATAAATACGTACATTTTGTAAAATTGGATGAATCGTAACTACTTTGTACAAGCTTCAGTGTGCAGATGCTCATACTCATGACTAATAATTTACTGGGGACGATGATGCGGTTGAATTTAGATGGGGATCGATGATATAAGCAGTACATAAAGCATAGTTTTGGAGATAGCAGTCCTCTTATGCTTTAGACCCCTCCCTTCTTGCACAGACAACACATGTATACTTAAGTTGGCGTGGGGGCTCATATCACAATGTCTAACCTGGGTGATCATAAGGAGCACCTACCTACGTTGGGATGGGTTGGGGGGGGGGGTGTTCCAATCCACTTGAAACGTCATGCTACAACCTTTATATATTATACACACAGATATTATCTATATATATATATATACATATATATAAGATATATACATATATAATATATATATATATAATAGTACACCACACATATATATATATATATATATATATATATATCATATATATATATATATACATATACATATGCACACTATATATATATAAGTTATACATATATACAGATGATGTATACATGTACGTACATATATACATATAAATACAAGTGTGTGCATAGATATATATATATATATATATATAATATAGATATATATATATGTATGTGTGCATGTGTGCTACACACACACACACACACATATATATATATATAATATATATATACTATATATATATATAATATATATATATATAGACACACACACACATTATATACTATATAGATATGTGTGTGTGTGTGCATAGATATATATAGACATATACACATATATGCATATATATATATATATATATGCACACACACACACACACACACACACACACATATATATATATATATATATAGACACACACACACCCCCACACACACACATATGTAGATGTGTGTGTATGTCTATATATATATTTATACATATATATATGTATGCACATATATATATATATATA
>JAKOGI010000793.1:332500-409182 GCA_029747015.1 Carnegiea gigantea | reverse complement strand
ATATATATATATATATATATATGTTTGCTTTTGTCGCATTTTTCTTTTGCCTTGTGGTTTATGTAATTGATAATTAGGATTTAGGGATAAAATCTTGAATTCTAAAGTTTTTCACTCTTTGGAACCTGTTGAGGTATTGAACAAATTTTCTTCACCCAATTTTAAGTTCTATATCATTTGTATTCATAGAACATTATTGTTATGTTATAGTTAAGTGAATTTGTTGTATTCTTTATTATACCTTTATAAATTCTGTTTTAAAAATGTATGCTTGTTGATGTTCACATGTTTTTTAGGTTACTTTCAAATTTTCTGTGTGTACTGGCCTCTAATTATGAAGAAGGAGAATCGATGAAGATGATCAAGATACCGGATAAGTTGATTCATAAGAAATTAGGTAAAATGTGGATTATCCATTTTAATTTATTGGTTACATGTGCATGATTGTTTATTATGAATTGATTAAGTTAAATTTGTATTCCAAATGTTCTAGATGATTATACAGGAGCATCTAATCCATGACATCGAAATATTCAAATTCTAAATCTTCCGTAAATATTGTATCCCTAATGGATCAGAATATATGTACTATAAAAGAATGAAAAAGAAGGCTCAAATTCTCCTCGATTGTACGATAGGATAGTTGAGTAAATAAAATCCTCATATCCATTCTATAATCGATAATAGAGATGTGAACCTGTGGAACCAGACGCATGTTAAGGTGGCATAAAGCTGTTAGGAGGTTGTTAGAAATGCTGATCTTATTAACCAAAGTTAGTTACGAGAATATTCAGTTTTTCCTTTTCCAACTCTCTCTTCCTTTTCTCTTACTCAGATATATAAAGGGAGAAGGGTCTTTGTTTCTGGTGAAGAGCTTTTTCATGATGATACAATAATATGAGAGTTTGAATCAAATCAGTTTGTTCCATTCTGAATCGTTTTTTTCAATTTTTTTGCGATCAAATCATTTGAATCATCATTTGATCAAGTTTAGATCATATTATCATACATCTCTTCATTTTTTTTGATTGGTTGAGTTGATTCATCAACCGGTCAACATCAACTGATTCAGATTATTGAATCTGTAAATAGTTGATTCAGATCACTTCTGCAAAGATCTGAGCAATGTCAGCTGAGAGAAATCGGCAAAACATTGGTCTCAGTGACCTGCAAAATCCGTTGTTCTTATGCCCCTCAAAAGGACCAAGATCGTTGGCTATTCAGGAGAAGTTGATTGGAGCCAAAAACTATAGATCTTGGAGGAGGAATGTGGAGATTGGTCTTGCAACCAAAAGGAAACTCGGATTTGTACAAGGTACAGTTACTAGACCTACTGATGATCTGATTAAGGCTAAAATGTGGGATGCATGTAATAGCATGATCATTGCATGGCTTATGAACTCTATTTCTGAATCCATTGGTAAATCGATCTTGTTTCTGAACTCTGCTGGGCAAATCCGGTTACAACTTGAACAAAGGTTTGCATTAAGCAATGGTTCAAGAAAATACAAGCTTAACAAAGATATATATGAAGTTAAGCAGAATCATGCTTCAATTAGTGACTATTATACAAAATTGAAATGTCTGTGGGAAGATCTTGAGGATATGAATGAGCTACCAAAGCTTTCAGCCATCACTGATGAGGTTAATGTGTTTTTACAAGCATTGATCAAGCAACGAGATGAACAAAAGTTGTTTTAATTTTTGAATGGTTTGGATGATAAGTGTGGGACACAAAGGAGTCACCTACTACTAATGAATCCCTTACCTAGTGTTGAAACTGCTTGTTCTCTGTTATAACAAAAGGAGTCTCAGAGAGAGATCCTAGATATGAACAAGCTTGATGTAGAAAGTGCAGCACTATACAGCACAGTTTAAGACAAAAGGAATGTGAAAGTATGTACTGAGTGTGGGAATAAAGGACACACAAGAGACAAATGTTAGACTGTTATAGGATATCTATATTGGCACCCTAGAGGAAAGAAAAACATGTGAAAAAGGGGTGATAAGGGCTATCAAAGTGCTAAGGGCAGGCCTAGAGTGGTTGCCAATGCTGGGTGTGCACTCAAGACACTAGGAGTACTATAGCTCTGACATAGCAGCATATTAAGCAATTGCATCAACTTCAACACCTTTTGAAACTACTGCCTTAAATTGGAACTGCTGGAACTCAATCTAGTGCAGCAGACTTTGATGAAGACAATGATCACAGTTTTGCAGGTATGATTCTTTGTACTCAAGCTGGTAAACCTAGATGGATTTTGGATTTTGGTGCTACAGATCATATGACATACATAAGTGATCATTTACTGGAAGTCAAACAGCTGACTGAGCATAGTAATATCACTTTACGTAATGGTCATTTCTCTGAGATCTCTGATAATTTATATTTTATATGTAATTTTCTCCTTCATTTCACCAACTTTTGAGTCTTTGAAATATATTTTATGAGATAATAATGCCTATTTTATGTGATTTTCAGGTGAAAATAAAATAAAAAAATTTGGGAGAAGTTGTTCAATTTTACTTGGATTTTTCACAAGTGCAATGCCTAAAGTCCAAGTCCAAGGGCCCAGAAGAAGGAAAAAAGAAGGGCAAGGCAGCCATGCTTGGGCCTGTACATCGCGGCCCACTGTCAAACTCCAATCCAGCCTCCTCTCTCTCTTTTTTTTTCCTCTGCTTGGGCCTGGCCCAGTGCCTACCTCCTCTCCCTGTGCAGCCGGCCCAGCTTCCCCCTCATTCTCTCCTCCTCTCACTCTCTTTCTCCTCCACCCGGGTTGGGCCTGCTACGTGGCCCAGCACCAGCTTTCTTCTTCTCATTCCTACACTTCTTCTCTCCCTCCGTTTGGGCCTATGCTGCAGCCCAGTCGTGCCTCCTAGTAACTCCAAGCTAACATCAACCCATCTACTCTTCATCTCTATTCTCCACATGATCAATTATTTACCTAGTCAAAGCAATTAAGCAAATTAATATTATACTTATGACTAGCTATAACCATGCATGTAACATCTCAAATTAATTAGAATTAATTTCCATTAATTTTAGGGGTATCCTAAGGGGTGGATTTTCCACTATAAAAGGGGCCATAGGTACACACACACACAAGGATCCACTCTCTTACTCAAGCATCTTCTTATTCTTCCCTCTTTCATTTTTCTAGAGAGAATCTTTGTAAGACAACCATTTGGATTGAGAGGTTTGGAAGAGAATAAGCTTCATTAGCTATTTTTCTCTTCTCTTCTCTTCTCATCTCATTTGTGAGTCAACTTTGAGAGTTTACACTAAGTTTCATAATTTTGTGTAATTGAGTATAAGGTTTGGACATAGGAAGTGAAATATACCAATTCCAATGGTGTTTTTGCTAACTATGGCCGGCTAAACTACTCATTCTAGGATTAGGATGGATCCTTGGTAATAATATTATTTTGCTAAATTCTTATGGGGTTATTTTTGTCTCTTTTGCATAATCTTGAGTTTACATTTGATCATCATCTACTCATGCATTTTAATACTAATATTTAATCATGTTGATGACACTAGTTTAATTTGCTATCTCAAATGAATATTAGACCTTGTAGGCTAATATGATGATTATGTAATTGGACTTAAAATTATAATTGTTTAAATTAAATAATTTATGCTAGAAATTAGATGAGTTATGTCTAAAAAGAATAATTCATGCTAAACCACTAGATAAATTATGTTACTTTATAATTATAATCATATTTTTAATTTATGACCTAATGCTTGTAGCTTAGGTTGAACAAGAGACAAATTGAATCCCCATTTGAATTAGTAATTAATATTGGCATCAAAGGTGAAATCCTAAGTCCTAGATTTTTCTCTTATTTGAATTCTCTCTACTTTGCTACTTACTTACTCTTCTTTTGTTCCTTAAATTGTATTGATAATCGAACTCATAAAATTGTGATTATTCTTTATAATCGGAAAGGTTAAGTTTAAGAATCACTATTGTTCCCCGTGGGATCGACACCCTAATAGTCGCTAGTCTACAATTAACCTTGTGCACTTGCAAGTAAAAAGAGTTTTAAAACTAGAACATAAAATCCGCATCAAGTTTTTGGCGCCGTTGCCGGGGAGCGCATAGTGATTTTTGAATTTTCTTTTCCCTTTTTATTCTTTTTGTTTTTATTTCTATTTTCCCCCTTCCCCGGTAATCTAACAATTTTATTTATTCTCCACCCTTTTCCTTTTATTTTTATTGTTTCATTCCCCAATCTCTCCTAATCTAACCATTTTATTTTTGTTATTCCCTCCCCCACCTAATCTAACTCTTTTCCCTCTCCCTTCTAATATAACATAATCTAACTCTTTTATTTTTCTTTTTATTTATTATACCTAATCTAACAATCCCCTTTCCTTTTATTTCCTTTGTTCTATTATTTTATTTTTATTTATTTCTGTTTTTGACCCTTCCCTTTTATCTTTCTTTTATTTTTATTTTTATTTTTCTCTTCTTATCTCTCTTTTCTTTTTTTTTCTTTTTTTTTTTTGGTGGTTATTATTGTGGTGATTTCATTCTTTTCTTTTTGTTGTTTGTTGGTATATGCTTGGTAGACGTTCTTTATGCTTAGATTTTGAACCATATAATCTTGAGATTGAACGCTCTCTTTGTGAGATAAAAGCTAAGAAATTAGGATCTAAGAACAAAATATCTGAAGAACAACCAACCCCACCACCTAAGCAACTTAAGGAATATTTCACCCCCGCCACTTATAACTCACCAACAAGAACCCATATGCCCACTGTCACGGTGCCATTTGAGATTAAACATTCTCTAATCCAAATGCTTCCGTCGTTTTATGGGCTAGAGTCTGAAAATCCTTTTAAGCATGTTGATGCATTCTTAGAGATTTGCTCTATTGTGTTTTTAAATAATATCTCTGATGATGCTCTTCGCTTGTGGCTTTTTCCTTTTTCTTTAAAAGATAAAACTAAAGCTTGGTTGGACACTAAGACCAATATCACCACTTGGGATCAATTGCAAAAGGAATTCTTGAAAAAGTTTTTCTCCATTGGTAAACTGACTGCCTTAAGACGTGCTATAACCACCTTCTCACAAAATAAAAAAGAGCAATTGCATGAAAGTTGGAAACGGTTTAAAGAATTGTTGCGATATTATCCTTATAATGAGGTCCCTATGTGGCAACTTGTCCAGAGTTTTTACTCTGGCTTAGATGAGCATAATAGGCAGATGGTTGATGCATCATGTGGTGGTAGTTTTTTGTATAAAACTCCTGAAGAAGCTTGGGAACTATTTGAACATTTGAGTGAAAATTCACACTTGCATGCTACTTCCTCACATTCTGATTTGCCTAGACACTTAGGAAGTAAAGGGGGGATTTATGAGATTTCACATTTAATTGACCTTTCTAGTAAAATTGATGCTTTAGCTAAGAAATTTGATCAATTGTTATGTATGAATAAAGTGTCTAATGCCCCTAATATGTAAGATGTGTGTTCGATTTGTGCTAGTCCCATGCATGCCTCTATTGATTGTCCGTGTCTTAGTAAGTTTGACTATGTGACTGAACAAGTAAATGCTGCCCAAGGATTTCCTCCATCCAATAACCCTTATTCTAATACTCGCTAGTGTACAATTAACCTTGTGCACTTGCAAGTAAAAAGGGTTTTAAAACTAGAACATAAAATCCGCATCAAGTTTTTGGCGCCGTTTTGTCTGATCAAGAGGAAGAGTTGATTCGTGTTTTGTCTGATCATAAGGGTGCTATTGGATGGTCGGTTGCTGATTTGACAGGGATTAGTCCCACAATTTGTATGCACAGAGTTCATTTACAGGATGATGTTAAACCTCTTAGGAAAATGCAACGTAGACTGACCCCTCATATGAAAGAAGTTGTCCAGAAAGAGGTAGTTAAGCTTTTGGATGCAGGCATTATCTACCCTATTTCTGATAGTCAATGGATCAGTCCAGTTTAAGTAGTTCCTAAGAAATCTGGCATAACTGTGGTTAAGAATAATGAAGGTGAACTAATTCCCACTAGACAGCCCACGGGGTGGAGGGTGTGCATTGATTACAAAAAGCTGAATTCTGTCACTAGAAAAGACCATTTTCCCCTCCCATTCATTGATCAAATTTTGGAAAAGTTAGCTGGATAAAGTTTTTACGGCTTTTTAGATGGGTATTCTGGTTACAACTAAATATCTGTCTACCCTGAGAACCAAGAGAAAACCACATTTACATGCCCGTTAGGTACCTTTGCTTATCGAAGGATGCCTTTTGGGTTGTGTAATGCACCTTCCACATTCCAGAGATGCATGATGGCCATATTTTCTGATCATATTGATAATTTCATAGAAGTGTTTATGGATGATTTCTCTGTTTTCGGTTCTTCCTTTGATGTGTGCCTTGCTAATCTATCCATTGTGCTGAAAAGATGTGAAGAAGTGAATCTTGTTTTGAGTTGGAAAAAGAGTCATTTCATGGTCCAAGAAGGGATTGTTTTGGGACATAAAATGTCCGAAAAAGGGATTGAGGTTGATAAAGCCAAGGTTGATCTGATTTCTAATTTGCCTGTGCCTTCTTCTGTGAAGCAAGTCAGATATTTCCTTGGTCATGCTGGTTTCTATAGGAGATTTATTAAGGATTTTAGCAAAGTGGCTCGTCCACTTACTAATCTTCTTACCAAAGATACTCCTTTTGTGATTAATGAGTCTTGTGTGCAAGCTTTTGAAAAGCTTCGATCTTTGTTGGTGTCAGCTCCTATTGTGCAACCCCCTGATTTTTCTTTGCCATTCGAGATCATGTGTGATGCATCTGATTTTGGTATTGAGGCTGTTTTGGGTCAAAGGGTCAATAGAATGCCTCATGTCATATACTATGCTAGTAGAACTCTCACTGATGCTCAAAAGAATTATTCTACTACTGAGAAAGAGTTACTAGCTGTTGTATTTGCACTTGATAAATTCCGTCCGTACCTTTTGTGTTTTAAAGTGATTGTGTTTACTGATCATGCTGCATTAAAACACTTATTGGCTAAGAATGACACTAAGCCAAGACTCATTAGATGGATTTTGTTGCTCCAAGAGTTTGATATTGAAATAAAAGATAGGAAAGGTTCTGAAAATTCTGTTGCAGACCACTTGTCTAGAATCGTTACTGAGTATACTGATGACTCAGTTCGATTTTCTGACCACTTTCCTGATGAGCAACTATTTGCTGTGTCACATGCCCCTCTCCCTTGGTTTGCTCACATTGTGAACTACCTCGTCACTAGGAAGATTCCTCCTCACGGGTCCAAATAAGAGAAAGATAGGTTCTTCTCATAGGTAAGACATTACTATTGGGAAGATCCTTATCTTTTCAAACATTGCCCTGACCAAGTGGTACGTCGGTGTGTCCCTGAGAGTGAAATCCATAGTATTCTCATATTTTGTCACTCTTATGCTTGTGGTGGTCACTTTGGAGGTCGTAGGAGAGCTGTTAAAGTCCTACAAAGTGGGTTCTTTTGGCCCACTTTGTTTAGAGATGCTTGCAAATTCTGTTTTGCTTGTGAGCGTTGTCAACGTACGGGTGCCCAGTCCCGTCGTGATATGATGCCCCTTTCCCCTATTCTGATTGTTGAAATATTTGATGTGTGGGGCATTGATTTCATGGGTCCCTTTCCTCTATCTTTTGGCTTTGTATACATATTGGTTGCTGTTGATTATGTATCCAAATGGGTGAAAGCTCAAGCTACTAGGACTAATGACCACAAGGTTACGGTCAAGTTTGTGAAAGAGTACATTTTCTGTCGATATTGTGGTCAAGTTTATGAAAGAGTACATTTTCTGTCAATGTGGAACCCCTAGAGCCCTTATTAGTGATGGAGGGAGTCACTTTTGTCATCGATCTTTTGAGACTTTGCTTAGGAAGTATTCTGTGACTCATAAAGTAGCTACTCTTTATCATCCTCAGACTAGTGGTCAAGTTGAGGTGTCAAATTGTGAAATTAAGTCTATCCTTGAAAAAACGGTTCGACCTGATAGAAAAGACTGGTCTTTGAGATTGCATGATGCTCTTTGGGCCTATCGTACTGCTTATAAGACTCCTATTGGGATGTCTCCTTACCGGCTTCTTTTTGGTAAGGCTTCTCACTTGCCAGTTGAGTTAGAACACCGTGCTTTTTGGGCTATTAAAGCTTTTAATTTTGATATGAAACAAGCAGGTTCTAACCGTAGGCTTCAATTAAATGAGTTGGAAGAGTTGCGTAATGAAGCCTATGAGAATGCTAAGATTTATAAAGCCAAAACCAAAGCTTTTCATGATAAAACGATTTCTTGTAAATCTTTTGAACCTAATCAAAAGGTTTGGATTTTTAACTCTAAGCTTAAGCTGTTTCCTGGCAAGTTGAGATCTAGATGGGATGGTCCTTTTATTGTCCAACAAGTGTTTCCCTCTGGGGCAGTTCAAATTTTAGATCCCCAAGATGGTAGAGTTCTTATGGTTAATGGTCAACGTTTGAAACCTGTTGTGACTCATGATATTAACCCTGGTTTGATTGAATCCATCAACTTGGTCGACCCTGTCTCCTATGATTAGTGGTGGGGCATTATCTGGCTGAAGACATTAAACTTAGCGCTTGTTGGGAGGCAACCCAATCTTTTTAGGTGATTTTGAGTCTTTTATTTTTATTTTTATTATTATTATTATTTTTTTAAATCAAGGTGTGCTTGTGTTATTAAATGTGATTCTTCACTTGGTTTTTGACTTTTGAGGTTGGTAATGGTTGTGAAGGCGCTTTGGAATTGTGATTGCTTCGCTTACATGGAAATAACTTTTCTCGTGCTATCAGGTTGTATTGCTCTTTTCTCCATTTTTCTTTATCTTATTGTTTTCTACATTGAGGACAATGTAAGGTTTAGGTGTGGGGAGAAGGCAAAATGAAAATTTTGAGAAAGATTAAACTTGAAAATTTATGGGTGAATTTGATTTTGGGAAGAGATTGAGTATCCTAATTGTGCATGTCTTATTCCTATTATATGGATTTGATTCATGTGACCCATGCTCATTAGAGATTATTTCTAGCCTTGACTAGTTGGAGGCCAAAATTTTTGCTGTGCTAATGTCACTATGTAGTCGATTTTGAGTATGAGATGTAACCCCATTTACAATGTCGTGATGAGTATTCGTTAAGCATTGAGTTTCCCTTTGACTTTTCAATCAAAAGGAAAAAAAAACAAAAAACAAATAAATGAAATTAATTAAGTTCTGCTTTCGGTACCAATGTTCAGGTCCTATCTATATTCATATCTTTAATTGTCTGAATATGTACTAAGTGTTTCTCTGAGTGTTATCTTCATTCATATCTTTATCCACTCAAGAAAGCACATGAAATCAAGTAACTTATGAAAATAGAAAAGCTCAAAGTCTCAAAAAAGAGAAAAAAAAACAAAAAAAAATCAATTGATTTGGCATTGGGGACTCGATTTTGAAAAATGCTCTTGTGATTTTTGTTATGTGGGGTGAAATTTTGTGCTTATGGTTTACTACTTGGTTTCATTGTGTACTTAATTTGCTTGAATTTTGGCCTATTGACTTGGTTGGAATTGTAAATCCTTAATAATGAGTTGTAGGTTGGTAGTGAATTGATATGTGATTTGGAATGGGCATTCATAGTTGGGTCACTTAATTTTCTTTCCTAATCCTATTCTTATCCTTCTTGATGGTTTGAATGAATGCATGCATTGTTGTTATTCTTTGCTCGAGGACTAGCAAAGGTTTGGTGTGGGGGGGTTGATAATTCATATTTCATATGTAATTTTCTCCTTCATTTCACCAACTTTTGAGTCTTTGAAATATATTTTATAAGATAATAATGCCTATTTTATGTGATTTTCAGGTGGGAATAAAATAAAAGAATTTGGGAGGAGTTGTTCAATTTTATTTGGATTTTTCACAAGTGCAATGCCTAAAGTCCAAGTCCAAGTGCCCAGAAGAAGGAAAGAAGAAGAGTAAGGTAGCCATGCTTGGGCCTGTGCATCGCGGCCCACTATTAAACTCCAACCCAGCCTCCTCTCTCTCTTTTTTTTCCCTCCGCTTGGGCCTGGCCCAGCGCCTACCTCCTCTCCTTGTGCAACCGGCCCAGCTTCCCCCTCATTCTCTCCCCCTCTCACTCTCTTTCTCCTCCACCTGGGTTGGGCCTGCTACGCGGCCCAGCACCAGCTTTCTTCTTCTCATTCCTACACTTCTTCTCTCCCTCTGTTTGGGCCTATGCTGTAGCCCAGTCGTGCCTCCCAGTAACTCCAAGCTAACAACAACCCATCTACTCTTCACCTCTATTCTCCACATGATCAATTGTTTACCTAGTCAAAGCAATTAAGCAAATTAATATTATACTTATGACTAGCTATAACCATAAATGTAACATCCTAAATTAATTGGAATTAATTTCTATTAATTTTGGGGGTATCCTAAGGGGTGGATTTTCCACTATAAAAGGGGCCATAGGTACACACACACACAAGGGTCCGCTCTCTTACTCAAGCATCTTCTTATTTTTCCATCTTTCATTTTTCTAGAGAGAATCTTTGTAAAACAAAACCATTTGGGTTGAGAGATTTGGAAGAAAATAAGCTTCATTAGTTATTTTTCTCTTCTCTTCTCATCTCATTTGTGAGTCAACCTTGAGAGTTTACACTAAGTTTCATAATTTTATGTAATTGAGTGTAAGGTTTGGACATAGGAAGTGAAATATACCAATTCCAATGGTGTTTTTGCTACCTATGACCGACTAAACTACTTATTCTAGGATTAGGATGGATCCTTGGTAATAATATTATTTTGCTAATTTCTTATGGGGTTATTTTTGTCTCTTTTGCATAATCTTAAGTTTACATTTGATCATCATCTGCTCATGCATTTTAATACTAATGTTTAATCATGTTGATGACACTAGTTTAATTTGCTATCTCAAATGAATATTAGACCTTGCAGGCTAATATGATGATTATGTAATTGGACTTAAAATTATAATTGTTTAAATTGAATAATTTATGCTAGAAATTAGATGAGTTATGTCTAAAAAGAATAATTCATGCTAAACCACTAGATAAATTATGTCACTTTATAATTATAATCATCTTTTTAATTTATGACCTAATGCTTGTAGCTTAGGTTGAACAAGAGATAAATTGAATCCCCATTTGAATTAGTAATTAATATTGGCATCAAAAGTGAAATCCGAAGTCCTAGATTTTTCTCCTATTTGAATTCTCACTACTTTGCTACTCACTTACTTTTCTTTTGTTCCTTAAATTATATTGATAATCGAACTCATAAAATTGTGATTATTCTTTATAATCGGAAAGGTTAAGTTTAAGAATCACTATTGTTCCCCGTGGGATCGACACCCTAATGCTCGCTAGTCTACAATTAACCTTATGCACTTACAAGTAGAAAGGGTTTTAAAACTAGAACATAAAATCCGCATCAATCTTATATATTGGTAAATTTAAATTGAGCAGCACCTTGGTGTTAAATGAGGTTCTGTATGTGCCCTCATTTAAATACAACTTGTTATCGGTTCCCAAACTCACAAAGGATACCAGCTGTATTGTTATATTCTATCCCATATTATGTACCATACAGGACTTGGATACTAAGAAGATATTAGGGATTGGTCAAGGAGTCAGGGGTTGTATTTCTTGCAAGACAACCCTTTACATAGAGTGGATAACAAGATGCAGGATATCATCATGTAGCTTACAGAGATTTATCATAGTAAGAACATAATGGCTGGGTCAGCAGACAACAATCAGAAGCAGGGCTTTGAAGTTTTTGAACTATGGCACAAGAGACTTGGACATGCTCCCTACAACAGATTCAAACATATACCACAGCTAGAGGTTATTAGCTCCACCAATAAAGTATGTGTCACCTGTCCTATGGCTAAGTTTGTTAAAGTTCCCTATAAACTTAGTCAACATAGGAGGTAAAATATTTGTGAGCTTATACATATGGATATATGGGGGCCATATAGGGTTCTTACTCACAAACATTTTCAGTATTTCATGATGATTGTTGATGATTATAGTAGAGCTACATAGGTGTACTTACTCAAACACATATCACAAGCATTATCTACACTACAATAGTTTATGAACTTTGTCTTTGCCTAGTTTCAGGCTAAAATAAAAGTGCTCAGATCTGACAATGCACTTGAATTTTAAAATGATCCTTGTCAACAGTTCTTTAACACTCATGGAATTATCCATCAGACCTCTTGTGTTGATAGGCCCCAATAGAATGGGAGAATTGAGAGGAAAAATAGGCATATTCTTGAAATGGCTAGGGCTCTAAGGTTGCAAGCTAACTTGCCTATTCAATTATGCGGAGATTGTGTTCTCACGGCTATCTATATTATAAATAGACTGCCAACTCCTTTATTGAACAACTTCACTCCCTATGAAAAACTCTATGGTCAACCTCCTTCCTATTCTCACATGAAGGTGCTTGGGTGTTTAGTCTTTGCATCAAATCCCAAGATTGATATAGATAAGTTTAAACCAAAGGGTATTCCCTGTGTATTTCTTAGGTATCTAGCAACCCAAAAGGGATACAAGCTAATGGATATACAAACTCATGCCATCTTTGCATCAAGGGAAGTGAGATTTGTGAAGAATGTTTTTCCATTTCACAAAGATAGTTCATGTGCTTATATTCAGCCTATACCTGTGGTCATGACCAACCAATACTGGCATGATGATTTATCACCCTTAAGAGGTACTGCTTCAATTTTAACTGAGACTGCAGATGTCACAGCTGAGATTAATTCTTCAGAACAGCATGCGCATAGTCTACCTAATACAGTAACAACTGATTCTCCATCTGTGCTAGTCAGAAGATCCACTAGACCATCAAAGAAACCTATGTGGCGTACTGATTATGTGACAACCTCTGCGCATACCAAGCCTCTGTTGTATGTAGTTGCCAATTAGGTATGTTATGAACATTTGGGAAAATGCTTAAAGCTTTTATGTCTTCATTGGACTAGCAACACCACCCCCACCGCTTTGAAGAAGTCGTGACAGAGCAAAAGTGGTGTTATGCCATGAATGTAGAGCTTCAGGCTCTTGAAAGAAATTGCACTTGGGAGATTACTACCTTGCCTAAGGGGAAAAGAGCTGTTGGTTACAAATGGTTATACAAAACCAAATACAGGTTTGATGGTTCTATTGATAGGCATAAGGCAAGGTTAATTATTCAAGGTTGCAGGCAGCAAAAGGGCATAGATTATGAAGAGCCTTTTGCTCCTGTTGTAAAAATGACCACGGTTAGAGCTGTTCTTACTATTACTGTCATGAAAGATTGGAATGTATATCAAATGGATGTCACCAATACATTCTTGCATGGTGACCTGGAAGAAGAGGTTTATATGCAGCTTCCTAAAGGCTATGTCAAAGAGGGAGAGCTTTTTCAATGCAATACAAAGGCTGTTACAACCAAGTATGTACCAGGACCAATAGTTTGCAAACTCAGAAAGTCTCTCTATGGCCTCAAACAGGTACCCAGACAATGATTTGCAAAATTGTCAAGCAGTTTATTATCTTTTAGTTTCATACAATCCAAAGAAGACTACAGCTTATTCACCAAATAGACCAAACAAGGTTTTACAGTTGTCTTAGTTTATGTAGTTTACATACTCATTACAGCAGTCATCCTTTGCTAATTTAGCAGCTCAAATAGCATCTTCAGCACTCATTCCATATGAAGGACCTTGGACATCTCAGATTCTTTTTGGGTCTGGAAGTGGCTAGGTCTACTGAGGGTATTTTTATCTCTCAGAGAAAATATGTGTTAGACTTACTGAAGGATATAGGGATGGAAAACTCTAAACCTCTGCAACTACGTATGGATCCTAATAGCAAGCTGGTTAGTGAAGGACAGTACCTTGATCAACCAGACCAGTGTAGACGACTAGTTGGAAAATTGATTTACCTTAGTGTCACTAGACCTGACATCACTTATACTGTTCAACTACTCAGTCAATTCATGCAGATGCCTACCACGGCTCATATGCAAATAGCTATGAGAGTGCTGCGGTATCTAAAGAAGTCTCCAGGATAGGGCATTCTTCTTTCCAGGAAATCAGCACCCATATTGATAGCCTTCTTTGATAGTGATTGGGGCAGCTGTGCAGACTCCAGAAAATCCACAGCTGGTTACTGTGTAATCTTAGGTTACTTCCCTATTTCATGGTGATCCAAGAAGCAACACGTGGTGGCTAGATCAACAGCTGAGGCTGAGTACAGGGCAACGACCATCACCACCTGTGAAGTTACATGGTTGTTAGCTCTGTTCAAAGATGTGGGTCCTCCATCCCTGGCACCATCTATTCTCAAGTGTGACAATCAAGCTACTTTATACGTTGCTACCAACCCTATGTTTTATGAGAGAACAAAATATATTGAGGTTAATTGTTATTCCATCTGAGATAAGATGAAAGCTGGTATTATCAAACCTACCTATGTGCATACGACGGAACAACTGGCCGATGTGTTCACCAAAATCGTCTCTGTCAATCAGCATACTAAACTATTGGCCAAGTTGGGAGTTCTTGATATTTTCATACCTCCCAACTTGAGGGGTAGTGTAACACCCCGATCTCATCGGGTCGTGTTACACGCCACACTCTTGCCCTGGGAAAGACTATTAAGGCAACTTGCTTGAACCTATTTGAAACATAACTTATTGAGACTTAATATTTAAAACTTAAGCCACTATTACAAAATTGGGTCTTGAGTTTAACCCTAGGGCTAGGAATGCAAGGATTTTCTTAATTTCTGGGGCAAAACGGACAGAGTTTCTCCTAACAACTGGTCGTTTCCCAGGCTTAAAGCCTTACATTATATCCATGCAATACATAAAGGTACTAAATAACACCAACAACTCAACGGCTACACGCCGGAGTCCACAACTCTACGGGCCACTCGCCCGAAGTATACAAAGCTTTCTATTTTTCATAAACCTTACAAGAAGATAGATAATTACATAACCTTACAAACATAATCAATATTACATAATCATGTCATAATCAAACCAAGCAAGTCCATCCTTGTTGCACTCCACGCGTCAGTCACATATCTATCGATCTGGGGAAAAAGGGAAAAAGTAATAGGAATGAGCAACCACCGCTTAGTGAGTAAACCCTCTCTCCCAAAAGATACTTAAAATACATATTAACTTACGAAAGCCTTTTGTAATTCATTTTAGCTGAAGAGCTTCCACATAATACATCATATTCGAACCATAACCGAGCGAAGGAATAGTCATACCAAAAAGCTTAACTTTAGAAGAAACCATAATGCATTGACTTAACATAATAAAGTTACGTAAACCCAGAAACATAGCATAAAAGGGGTTTTACACATAAGTTTCACTTACCGAAAATCATACATAGTAACTTATTCACGTAAATGAGGAGACTAGGCTCTTAGAGGTACTTTGTTACTACCATCCTGAGTTGGCCAAACTCGAGCGGCAACATACGCCTATCCGGACAAACATCATACTATGCTGAGACATAATTTTCATACTTAGACTTCAGGCGGGAATCAAACCACCATCCCTGAATCTATCATAACATAACTTATATGATACCAGGCATGAACTAAGCCACCATCTCTGGGTCTCAGACTTAAGCTTAAAGTTTCTAGAGTAGCTCCTCCATGTATACATAACATAACATAATCATTCGTACACATACATACTTATACTTATTCATATATATGTCTTAGGAACTTATAACATTCATACACATACATACTTAATAAACAAACATGCTTAAACTTATTCATATATATATATATATATATATATATATATATATATATATATATATATATATATATATATATATATATATTATATAATATATATATATATATATATATATATATATATATATATATATATATATATATGCATATATTTTGAACTCATAACATAAAAACATAATCCTCTTGCAACTTTAGCTTTTAGGCAAACAACAAGAAAAGCCTCTTAAAAATCATGGTGAGTCTACTAACTCACGATTCAAAACTTGGGTAGTTAACCAGCATGTACTCCAAAGCTAGGATTCGTAAATAATCACCTTCAGTTGCCCTTTTTACGCTCATTTCAATCTTTCAAACGCAAAAGGATGAACATGATACAAGCCAAGTTTGCTAACTCATAAATCGACTTCGTGAATAGCTTAAAAGCTTTTCATAATCGTAATAAATTTGCTAACATGTAAACTAACTTCGTAAAATACGTTTACTAATTCGTAAAACGACTTCGTTTCTAACTTAAAAGTTTCGTATAAACGTAATTAGTTTGCTATATCGTAAAACGATTTCGTTTTCAACTTAAAAGCTTCTTAAAATGTAATACGTTTGTTAGTTTGTAAAACGACTTCGTTTTAAACTTACAAGCTTCTTATAAATGAAATAAGGTCTGTTAACACGTAAATCGGCTTCATAAATAACTTAAAGACTTTTTATAAACGTAAAATGTTTACTAAATCATATAACGACTTAGTTTCTAACTTAAATGCTTCGTATAAATGTAATAGGGTTGCTAAACCATAAAACGACTTTGTTTTCAACTTAGACACTTCGTATAGATGTATTAAGTTCACTGAATCGTAAAACGATTTCGTTTTCAACTTAGAAGCTACATATAAATGTAATAAGGTTGCTAAACTATAAAACGACTTTGTTTTCAACTTAAAAACTTCTTATAAATGTAAAACGATTGCTAACTCATAAAACGACTTCACTTTTTAGCTAAAAAGCTTCCTTTAAACGTAAAACATTTACTAAATCGTAGGTTGAAACTCGTTTGAGACATAACGTGCTTAATTAACGTTTAATTCAAACTAAGTTCGAAATCAAAACTCATTTGAGACTTAAATACTTAGTTAGCAATAAATGCAAGCCAGATTCGTTTGAAAATTCCATTTTGAAACTCAGGATGGGTGTAAAAATAAACTAAAGGCTTAAAATGTTCCCAAACTTACTATCATTCAAAAACTTAAAGCACTTGGCTCGTTTATGAGGCAAACATCACTTCATAAATCTTCTATATAAATGCTTCTTGAAATGTAACGGTTTTACTACCTCTTGACTCGAAACTTCATAAAGACTCAAGTTTGACCAAAATCTACCTTGAGGCTAACTTATGAAGTAGTGGGTTTTCAAACGTATTAACCCTAGACTAGGTAACCTAAGTTTGTTCGAATGAAATAGTTAGTAATTGCAAACTTCTTAAAACCAGGCTTGAATGTACACCAAAATAATCAAGACTTCTTTTCCTTTTAAACCACCCTCTTGTATCCCAAACGATCTTTAATGCTAACTGGTTTGATATGAAAATCAAAAGCAACTTTAGAGAGTCCTATGCAATTCTAAATCATGGCGAGCACTTGATCCCCAACTTAAAATGAGCATGGTCGAACCTTTTTGTTGAATGCTCATGATAGGCGTGCTTAACAACACTCTGACCTTTGTTGCACTTGAAGTCTTTTCTCATTGAGAGACTCCAACTCAGCTAGGTGAAGTTTGTGGTTTTCATCCTCACTTAAGCCTTCTTGTATGGCGATGTAGAGTGATGGAATATGATCTAAAGGCACGACAGCTTCCATTCCATGCACGAGAGTATAGGGGGTTGACTGCGTTGACATCTTATATGTGTGTTTGATAAGCCCAAAGTGTTTCTCCCAATCTTTCATGCCAGTTCTACTTGGATTTTGCCATCACCTTCTTCAGTAAGTTGCACAATGTTTTATTAAATGCTTCTGCTAGGCCATTTGCAGGTACAGGGTACATTGAAGACTTATATTAAGCAAACTTGAATTTCTCATAGAGGCTAGTCATTAGCTTGTTGAAGAATGGTTTGCCATTATCGGTGATGATGTATCGAGGCACACTATATCGATAAATGATGTGTGTTTCAATAAAATCGACAACATTCTCCTTCTTAACTTCTTTTAATGTGATTGCCTCCACCCACTTAGAGAAATAATCGGTGGCTACAAGAATGTACAAATGACTAGCTAAAGACTTAGGAGTGAGGGGCCCTATGACATATAGCCCCCATGCTTCAAAAGGCCAAGATGCTATAATTAGATGAAGTGGTTCTAGAGGATGGTGTATAAAGTTGGCATGAAACAGACATGCGTCGCATCTTTTTGCATAGTCCATACAGTCATGCACCATGGCAGGCCAATAATAGCCCATTCTTTTGATGCAGTCGCACAACTTAGGCCCTGACTGATGTGCCTCACATACATCTAAGTGACCTTCCTCCATTACTTATTGTGCCTCATTTTCTTCTAGACACCTCAACTAGAGGCCTAGAAAGGAGCGTCGATATAGAGCCTCATTGTAGTTGAGAAACACGACGCTCTTCTTTGGATTTCCGTCTTATGCGTCACATCACTTGGCAGCTTCTCGTGCTTCAAGTAATCAATCAATGGCTGACGCTAATCTTCCTTTTTAACCTCATAAATAGAGACTGCACTGACTTCCTGCACAAACTTGTCTTCCGACGATGTGACTACCCATTTAACACAAACTAGAATGGTCATATCCTCTTATTCTCCCAGTGCCAAAGTGGCAGCAAGATTAGCGAGCACATCAGCCATCTTGTTAGCACTCCTCGGGATGTTCTATAACTTGACTATCTATCCTATCCAAGATTTGAAGGGCATGCCTATGATACGGGACCAAGTCCTCTTTCTTGACCTCGTACTCCTTGAGAAGCTGATTAATGACCAATTATGAATCACCGTACACATCTAAGTCTTTAATGCCTATTTCTATGGCCAATTGCTGGCCTAAGATAAGTGCTTGGTATTCAGCCATGTTGTTATAGCACAATTGAGTCAACGCAAATAGGTAAAGGAGAATGTGTTTCTCAGGAGAGACGAGTACTACTCCCACTCCAGCATCATCTTATCACATTACACCATCAAAGTACATCTCCCATAGTGGAAGAATGTCTATGACAAACACGTCTTCACCTGACAGGTCATCATTTAGCTCCCAATCATCAGGAATTGGGTGGTCTGCCAGGAAGTCTGCTAGTGCTTGCCCTTTAACGGCTTTCTGTGGCACATAGATGAGGTCATATTGCACTAAGATAATAGCCCACTTTGCTAGTCGTTCACTTAAAACAGGCCCTTGATAAGATATACTTAATCGGGTCAGCCCTAGAGATAACCCGCACTGTGTGAGCTTACATGTAATGCCTCAACTTTTGCACAGCGAACATGAGAGCTAAACATATCTTTTCGATTGGAGAGTAATTTAATTCGACGCCTATCAAGGTTCGACTGAAGTAATAAAGAGTTCTCTCCTTACCATCCTCGTTTTCTTGAACACACATAATGCCCTCAGTGACCTTTCTTATGTGGCAATGTGGAGTATTAAAGGTTTGCCAGGAATTGGAGCTCCTATGACTGGCGGGATTGATAAATATTTCATTATGCTTTCAAGGGCATTTTTGTATGATTCATCCTATTCAAAGAGCGCCCCCCTTTTTCATGAGGGGACTGAAAGGGTGACAACATCCTGCTAAATTTGACATGAACCTCCTAATGTAGGCCAAGCGCCCTTGTAAACCATGAAACTATTTCAGATTCTTAGGCTCGGCCATCTCTTGAATTGCTTTGACTTTAGTTTGGTCGATTTCAATGCCTTGACATCGAATGACAAAGCCTAAGAACTTGCCAGAAGTAACACCGAATGCACACTTAAGAGGATTCATTTTGAGTTGACACATTTATAATCTCACGAAGATTTGTTCAAAATCATGCAAGTGGCCTGACCTCTTTTTTCACTTGACCACTATATCATCAACATAGCACTCCACGATTTTGTGTAACATATTCTCAAAGATGGTTTGCGTCGCCTATTGGTATATAGCCCTTACATTTTTCAAACCGAAGGGCATTGCCTTGTAGTAGAAGATGCCTTTGGGTGTGCGAAAAGCAATGGCCTCCTGATCCTTTAACGCCATTTGAATTTGATTGTACCCTGTTGTACAATCCATAAAGGACAAAGGTTTGTGTCCTGTTATGGAATCAATCATCATTTTCGTCACAAGCAGTGGAAAATCATCCTTGGGGTAAGCATCATTGAGATCCCATAAATCGACACAAATATGGAGTTAACCATTCTTTTTCCTTACTGGGACAATATTGGCTATCCATGTTGGGTATTTCACCTCACGAATGAATCCAGCTTCTATGAGTTTGTTCACCTCCTTTTCAATTTCAGGTATCATCTCAGGGTGAAAATGCCGCTGAGGTTGTTTTTTAGGCAACACACCTTTTCTAATGGATAAGTGATAGACAGCAACCTTTGGATCTAACCCAGGCATCTACTAGTAGTTTTATGCAAACACATCTTTATATTTGCTGAGAAGACCAAAGTACTCTTTCTCTTCTTCAGATGTGAGTAAAGAGCTAACATATATAGGGCGTGGCTCCTCTGTAGTTCCAAGATTTAACTCTTTGATTTCATCAACTGTGGCTTACCCCCCGTTTTCTAGAATCTTGGGAGTTTACGTGAGTTCGATTTCAGAGTCTGAGTCATCAACTTCTGATACTGTGACGTGATTGGATGAAGCTTGTTCTTCTTGCCTGACTTCCTCATCTGAGCTAGGCTTAGACCTATGATGAGTGAAAACTATTGTGCACCTCTTCATTCCAAGTGAGCTATCTATCTTCACGTCTAAAGTTGACAAGAATTTCATACGAGAAGGAATAGAACTTTGGGCTTCATTTATTTTGCCAAGACAACCCAATATTGAGCCCCTCTCTTGTGGCCATGATGAGCTTAAGGACCCTGTGCTTGACTTAATCCTAGTGAAGACTGAGGGTTTGTGCTGCGTGCCTACTTCTAATCTCCGAAATACAGAAGTCTTCGGAGTCTTACCCTTTCCCACCCTGCTGAACACCGAAGGCCGATGTTGCAGAGTGGAAGATTATAATTTGTCAAAATACAGAAGACGTTTATTTATTCTTAACATCTTCCTCATCACTTTCAGCAGTCTCTTCTGCTGCAATGTACTGACAAGAGACTGCTTATCTTTACGCCACCCTGAGATCCGAGCGGGTTAAAATGGTACATAGCCAAGGCCAACCTTTGGAAGTTTCACAACATCCCCTTGCTGTTGTATTTTCCTTTGTGCTTCATTGATTCCATAGGGCTCAACTTCAATGACATGTCCCATAGATGCTGCCTTTTTGAAATCATAACCAGATTTCTTCATCAATTTATATATATTTGGGTCAAATCCATCATTGGTGCATACCTTTGGCAAATCAAACTCTTCTTGAAGTGAGCCCTTAGAAGAAACAACGAAGCTAGACATAAGAGATTTAGTCACTTTACTTTGACCTACTTCATGAGCTGGAAGCACGCCTTTATCTTGGAGGACATGCCAATCGGTCTCGTTGAATTTTCTTATAGGCCTAGTTGTGCTTTTGAGAGCTGCACATTTATTAAGTGGCAATTTGCTGTCCTTACGGTGGGATGTGGGAATATACATAAATACTAGTGCTACAGGACTCGTTCCAACAATTGCTTGCTTAAGGAAGAAAGGCATAGTTACCTGGCTACTTTCCTTCCCACATTGTTGTTGCTGTTTAACCTTATCATTAGTGCCACCATTTGACGCTGCATGCATATCTTCACTACTACTCGAACCCCTTTTGCCAGTAGAGGAGATGACAGCTAGCATTGCCTCTTTCAAAATTGCCTCTTCCTCGAAGAATCTCGCATCTGCGAAATAGGATTCAGCCTTAGTAAATGGTTTAACATCCCCATTTGTTTTCTTCCCCCCTGATAGTACTTGAGTCATTGGTGCAAAGTTGATGCCATAACTCCATACTCATAAAGCTAAGGCCGTCCTAGCAATAACTGGTATGAAGTTTTTGAATCTATCAAATGGAAGATAGATGTTATGGAGAGATCACCTATTTTCAACTCAAGGCGGATCATGTCAATCGTATGTTGACCTTCCAAGTTGAAACCCTGTATCATTATTCAACTCTTAGAGAGTTCCTTGACAATGATCCTTAAGTCATTCATAGTAGACTTAGGCATGATATTGATTATCGAACCGTTATCCACTAAGATGCGCTGGACTTTTTGCCCCCAGATACAGCCTATAACAAACAACAGAAGGTTGTGGGGTGTAGACCTAAGCAATAGATCATCATCTGTAAATGACACACCCATGTTACAAGTGGCACATTGAGTTGTGAGCTTCGCAAGTTCCTTAATGTCCTTCACCTTGTCAGTATACAACTTCGCATGGCGCGGGGCGACCACAATCTGCTCACGCATCTCTTCATGTGCATGGAAAATATGTTTCTAACTTATGTCTGCTGGTAATGTTTCTAGGATAGTAAGGACTTTGTCATCTGCATTTGAACATCCTCGTTAGATCTGATTAAACTGAGGCTCGGGTCGGTCTGAGGGTCGGCAGATAGAATTTTCTCGACCCTGACCCTACCCAACCCTCATACGGGTTAGCATACCCCTGACCCTACGGGTACCCTTGGGTCATCGGGTCAGACCCGACCATTAAACCTCCTAATATAGAAAATGAGATTTTCCACTAAGTTTTCTTTTTATTATAAAGGTCAACATTAGACATCTTACAAAATAAAAAGTCAAACGATAATATAATGCTCCGATAAAGCATGTCGCAACTACAAACACTCTAATGTGTAATTTAGTCATTAGACCGATTAGTTCACTGAAATGACTACTCAGTCTACTCCAAACATCAGAGAGGGAGCGTTACAAGCTTATGAACTATTGAGATTTGGTGAGCTGAATGGTGGGAAGATGCTAACGGGAGATGGGAAGGTGAAAGCGAAAAAGTTTTGAACAAATGAAACCGAAAGTATCTTATTTTTATTTTAATTTTTAATTTTTTCAAAAAACGTGAGGGTCAGCTGGTTAAAATATTTACCCAAGCCCGACCCTCATCATAGTCAGGTACCCTCAATTTAAGGGTCGAGGCGAGTCGGAGACAAAAAAAAAGCCGACCCTGATTCTCATTTTTGAGGGTCGAGTCGGGGCGGGTTGGGTGGGTCCCCGACTCGTTGATCAAGTTTAATCCTCATCCTTAAGCTCAGAGTACGAGACGATGTTGACTCCAACCTTTTTAAAGCAATCCCTTGGACAGGGACAAGTGGTTCCTGCTCAAGGAGATCGATAGGTTGGATTACGTGTTCCTTACCAACATACCTCTTCTTCCCCTTAGGGTGTCGATGGCTCGTCTGTTGAATTTATGAGCACTTACCCACAAGAGGGGGGTGAATTGTGGTATTCGATTTTCGCGTACTTACTGACAAACACCCTCCTGATTGCAGAGGTTGTTCTTGAATTACAAACAACCTTCTAACTTGTTTGCACCAGATGTTTTCAATTTGCTCAAAGGCGAAAATCAACAAGATAAATGCGGAAATAAAGCACACACAATTTTTCCGTGGAAAACACCTCTAGCCCAACTGAGGTGTGAAAAACCACGACCTACCTCGTGTAGGATTTAACCACTTTCACTAACGGGCTTCACACGTTACAAATGTAACACACCTTGTTACAACTTGCAACCACGTAACCTTCTTTTCTAAGAAAGGTTACACCACGTCCAAATCTCACCAGATTGGACACGTCCAAAGTCCACACGACTGAGGACCACTCACTCACTTTTCTGATCCAAGATCAGGGTTACAAAACACCTTACGGGGGTGCTTCTGATTTAAGCAGATGTAAGGTACAATGAGGTCCTAGTATGCCAATATCTTGAAAGCTCAGCTTAAACACAACTTGTCTCGGTTTTTCTTTTCTCAAGAGTAGCTCGAAAAATTCTTCTCACTAGAAAAACCACTTTTGCACTTCTCCCTTTTTGCGTATGTTGTGTATGTTTCTCGTTTTTTCTTCACACATGAATGGGAGTGAAATGTTGAGTTTTTAAACAAAAAATCCAACGGTCAAAAACAAGGAGAAGTGATAAAATCAGCTATATTTAGCAAAGAGAGATTTTTGCTTAGCACAGAGAATTCCAACGGCTAAAAGATCCAATGAGGATAGAGTTTCCCAATATTGTAGGGATTTGATTTTGGAGGATAAAAGACTATCTTTTCCCCTTAAAAATAGCCGTGAAATACCTGGAAAAGAATCTCAGCTTGAATTTTGAATTAATCACTTTCCAAAGGATAAGAGAGAAATATTTTCGGTTTTGGTAAATATTTTCCAAAATCAGTTTTGCAAATCTCCCAAGTGATTTTCATATCAAAAGATTTCCTACAGCTTAAATTGCTGTCTTGGAATTTTATCAAAATATATTAGAGCTTTTGGCCAACCAAAATAAGTTTTCCAAAGTGACCGGGTTTGGCCGTTGCAGTTCAGAAACACCCTAGGTACCCTGTTTACAGGGTTGTTCAAACTTGGTGTTCTGAAGCAAATAGCGCAACCAATTCAAGAGTGGTTAGTTAGAGACTTTTCAAGATTGGCATATTAACAAGAGTCTAAAAAATAAAACCTAAATTACCCAAGACATCTTGTTGTAGATCCAGTCATCTTGTTCAAGACGAATACGCTGCCCCAACCACCTAGACCAACCTGTTTGCCAGGTTGTTCTTGTATCGCTTGAGTTCAGAAACTGATCTTAACACACAATCAACTCATCGAGGTGGTGTTCTTGACTTGAGCGTGAGTCATCAAGGTATGAGACCTGTTCTTAAGACTTGTTCTCAACATTCAGCAAACAAGTTAAGACGCATATTGAAAATAACAGTGTATGCCTGTTTGGAGAACTTTGTTTGGAGCAACATTACTTAAGAGCATTTTACACTTGGGTTTGTTGTCATCAAAACTGAATATACTAATTCAACATCGTCCTTCTGCCTTACCTCTTTCTTCGACGAAACGGAGGTGGTTAGACATGTCTTTGCTGTCTAGGCCTCCATCTAGTAACAAAAGTCCATCCTTCGTCGTTCTCATTAAGGATGCCTAGCATCGGATTGACCTCCACAACTGTTGTAGGAACCATCATAGCACTACTGGTTTCAAGATTCCAAATTATATAGTAACTAACTCATCTCTTAGGGAGTGAGCTAAGTCAAGTTCCCCCATGAAAAGTTGTTGTGAGATATTTGTTGCATGGGGATGGGCAAAGTTCACACCAGACTATTGTGTGGTTAGCTTCAGCTGCCTCGTCTGAGTCTAGGATAATTATTTCATCCTTAGCCAACTGTATAATATGCTCCTAGAGCGTAATACACTTTTTGAGAGGGTGATTGATGAACCTGTGATATCGATAATACTTCAAGTCATTAGTTTTCTTCGGAGCATTTTGATGGTGGTAACTCGATAACACCCTTTTCCAGTAAATTGTCCAACACTCTTGATAAATTTGAGTTAAGGAATGGATACTTCTTTTCTTGAAGCTCCTTCAACGTGGGATGCTTCTTTCCAACATCTTTTGTTGGTGAACGCTACTTTTCCTCTACTCTTGGTTCCCTGAAATTCGAACCGGTTCACCTGTTGAAACTGACATGGATTCTTTAGTCAGGCTCTTAGAGGACTTTGAACTTTTCTTCAAGTCGCCCTTATCTTTCCTCACTTCAAAAGTAAGAGAAGCTGTACCATGACGATTAGCTATCGTCATCTCCATGTCGTATGCCTTATTGGCCAGCTCTTGAAAAGTTCTTGACTTACTCATTTACGGGATGTAAAGTAAATCTCACTCCATGCCTTGAGTGCATATTTCCACAGCAGAAGCCTTAGATAAATGATCCTTGCACTCAATACTGAGTACGCAACAACGGTTGATGTAGTCAAGAATAGGCTCATTCTTCCACTGATTAGTATTTGTTAACTCAGTCATAGTAATAGTGTGCTGAGTACTGTGGAACCTGATGAGAAACTCTTGCTCCATCTGCTCCCAACTGTCCATGGAATCAGGCAGTAGGTTAGTGTACAAGTCAAACGCGATATCCTTCAGGGTCCAGACAAACTGTTTTGCTAATAAGTCACCACCAGTACCAGTATTATTACACATCTTGATAAAGTGTGCAACGTGTTGTTTTGGGTTATCTCTCCCATCGAATTGGTTGAATTTAGGAGGATAATAACCATAAGGCATACAAAGAGCATTGATTCTCTTCGCGTAGGGTTTGGTGTAGAGATGACCCTTCTGCGAACTGACCCCAAGCTGAGATTTGATAGCATTTGCAATCAGCTCTTGGATTTGTTCGGCAGTCACTGAACTTAAAGAGTAGTCATTCTGTGGCTTGCCTCCTTTTTTTAACCCGCCATCATCCTCAAAAGCTTCACTTCAATTAGACCCCTTCGTTTTCATCACTATTTGTGCCTTTGTTAGACAATGCACGTGCTCTCTTTCCAGTTTCTCCATCAACTTAGCAATATGCTTTTCTTAGTGCTTAATATGTGTGTCTTTCTCTGCACTCCCTTTAGAGAGTCTTTCCAATGTCACCTTCATGCTACCTAACTTTTCTTAAAAGTTAACAGCTCCTACCATCATAGCAGGCATAATGACAGTACAGGACGATTCAGTTTCAAATTGTGAAAACACCACCTTCCTTGGTGATGGTGCATAGGAATCGCTACTATAGTAGTCTTCCACTTCGAAGAATGAAGATTGAGGCTTCGTCTTCAACTCTGGAACAATTTTTCCCTTTGGGGTCAACAGATTGAATTTTACAGACTCCGTTAAGCATATTGGAGTCTGCATCATCGCGTGACTACGAGGATATAACCGCAGTGGTGGTTTTTATGATGGCAGTTGTTATAGCCTTCGCCATGCTTCTTATTACCATTCTACTGCATTGGTTACTAGAGATGGCATCAGAGTTGGTAGATCTTTGATGCAAAGGTTCAGTCTTTTTCTTCAAAGATAGAGAGACAACACTTCTTGTGGCCATATGTTCCTTGCTGAGAAGTGGTTGAAAGTTAGGTTTCATGAGAAGGAGATGAGGGGCAGAGAAGTCCCACCGAGTGTGCCAGAAATTTGTAACCACAAATTTCGGGCCTAAATATGGAACAAATTCAATTTTTTTATATTTATAATCAAACAATGGGTACAATATCTATGTATTTGTTATAAAAAAACAAATGTAACTCCTCTAATTTGATCCCTTGTTATAACTTGATGGAGACCTGGAATAGCTTGAATCTCGATCAAGTATATGATTCGATCTCTAGAGTAAACGGCACGTTTTTGATGTACTTATTATCTACTTCTAGAGAGTTTTCTCACCGAGATTTTTTCTGTCCCCTGAATGGGGGGTAGAGCTATACTTATAGGGAGGAGTCTCCCTTCTTCCTCTAGAGTTTGCGTATTAATAGTCTTCCTGGATCGATGGATAAGCCTTAAGCATGGGGCAATGACTTAGAAGTCAACTTAAGTTGATGACTTTGTAGTCCACTGGGCCACTGACTTGATAATCTTACCCGGCCATTGACTTGAAAATTTATTGGCCTGTTGACTTAGTAGTTGTTTAGACCTAAATAATTAAACTAATTAATTGGACTAACCGACATTAATTAACTTAAATTATTTAGTGACACGGCATATATTTAATTTTTTTGGTGCCTCCATGCACAATTTTAGTTCAAAGACAATCAAGCACATCAAAACTTTTCATAAGAGAATGAAGAATAGAACTACTACTTTCCTATCCAAATAAAATGGGATAAGGTAACATGGACAATTACCAAAATATTAGAAATGAAATGAGAATTCAATCATTTGTTACAAGCGAAGGGAGAAAACTAATAAGCTTGACTTGTTTGTCCAAACCAAATTAAAATCACTTAGGTGAGATAATCCATAGCATATCACTCTTCCTATCATACTTAAACCTGAACAACTACTTAAAGAAAATCCAAAACTGGCAACCTAAACAATCAAAAAGGTCAGTAGGTTAAAGGAGAACCAAACCAAAATTTATGTAATGGGTAATAAAATCAGGCAAGTAGATCCAGAAATTGGATATGTAAAATATAACTGAAATAGAGCAAAAACCCAACTCAAATTTGTCAAGAAAGAAAAGATGGAGAAAGTAAGGCCATATTAGTGGTCAAATTAGCAAGCAACTGTAGCCTTCGAATGACGACGATGAGGCTTTGTGGGCAGTAGGCGGTGGAAGGCGTTCATAGTCTTGGCATGATGATTTTCCGCAAGTTGTGAGCTTGGTAGCTAGCCGGGAAAAAGAGAAATGGAGAATCGATGGAGATGGAGATGGCTATAAGTTTTGTCATTTGAATGCTCAAACAAAATAGGGCAAGAGCGAAGACTAGGAAGTCGAGGGACAAGCTGTATGCCTATGACATAAAAACAAAAAAAAAAAAAAAAGTCAGTTTTGCACATGGGGTAAATTCAACACCCAATGTCTTGTTCAATTAAGTCTTCATATCTATATTCTAGACCACTAAGCCAAAGAGCTATTCATGTATTCCACCACTATCTAGCCACCCTTTTCTAACATCTTTAGCTAACTCTCTTCTATACTAGTGTTGAGTTATTATATTTAGTTTTGATGATGACAAATCCAAGTGTAAAAATTTATCCAAGTAATGTTGCTCCAAACACGATCTCCAAACAGGCCTAGCTGGTGTTTGTGATCTTTATTGTATTAACTGGTTTGCTACATGTGAGAACAAGTCTTCAAAACAGGTTTTACTTGGTGATTCTATATTAAGTCAAGAACACACCTTCGACAGTTGATTGTAAGGCATGTTCCTGAACTCTAGCAATGCAAAGAACAACCCCAGCAAACAAGGTGGCCTTGGTGTTCACAGCAGCTCTACAAATCTTGGACAAGATGACTGGTTCAAAACAAGAAGTCTTGGGTATATAGGTTTTATTTATTTAGACTCTTGTTAATATGCCAATATTGAAAACGTCATTTTAAACACCTCTTGAATCGGTATTTGCGCTAAGTGCTTCAGAACACCAGTTGCGAACAACCCTGCAAACAGGGTGCCTAGGGTGTTTCTGAACTGAAGAGGCCATACCCGATTATCTTTGAAAATTCATTTCGGTTGGCCAAGATCTCCAGAATACTTTCTTTAAAATCCAATATTGCTATTTTTCTGGAAAGGATATTTCTTGAAAATATTATGGGAGAAAGATTCCCTTTGCCTATATTTTCGGATATGATAAAATTTCAAAAGCTGAAGATTTCTGGTTGTCATTTGAATCTTCTTCACGGCTATGGGAAGATAAGGGTTATCTCTTAAGATAACAAATCCCTTATATTTTGGGAAAAATTTATCACTAGCCGTTGGGGAGTATTTCTTACTTGAAAATCGTTTTCCCTACTTAGCTGATTCTTTCACCTTTCCTTGTTTTTGACCGTTGGATTTTGTGTTTAAAATCTCAGCATTTCACTCCCATTTGCATATAGGAGAAAAGACGAAAAACATACACAACATACGCAAAAAAGGGAACATTTCAAAAGTGGTTTTTCTAGTGAGAAGAATTTTTCGAGTTACGCTTGAGAAAAGAAAAACCAAGACAAGTTGTGTTTAAACAGAGCTTTCAAGATATTGGCATACTAGGACCTCATTGTACCTTACATCTGCTTAAATCAGAAGCACCCCCGTAAGGTGTTTTGTAACCCTGATCTTGGATCAGAAAAGTGAGTGAGTGGTCCTCAGTCGTGTGGACTTTGGACGTGTCCAATCTGGTGAGATTTGGACGTGGTGTAACCTTTCTTAGAAAAGAAGGTTACGTGGTTGCAAGTTGTAACAAGGTGTGTTACATTTGTAACGTGTGAAGCCCGTTAGTGAAAGTGGTTAAATCCTACACGAGGTAGGTCGTGGTTTTTCACACCTCAGTTGGGCTAGAGGTGTTTTTCACGTAAAAATTGTGTGTGTGCTTTATTTTCCGCATTTATCTTGGTAATTTTCGCATTTGCAATATTTAAGAACACCCCCTGCAAACAAGTCACTAGGGTGTTTGTCATCTGAGAATAACCTCTGTGAGGGTGTTTGTTATTTACAATGCGAAAATCAGACACCACAATTCACCCCCCTCTTGTGGTTGTATACTCACGAATTTAACAAGTGGTATCAGAGCGGGTTCTCCTACAAAAGGTTAACACCTTGAGAGATTCTGAAGATGAGTACTCCACAAGAAATTCTTGAAGGACAATCCATTACTCGCCCTCCTTACTTCAATGGCCAACACTATAGTTGGTGGAAGAATAGGATGGAGAACTATATACAAGCCGAAGACTATGAGTTATGGATGCTCATCAAGAACGGGCCTTTTGTTCCCATAAAAACCCTTCCTGAAGGAAAAACAGCTCCCAAAGAACATCATGAGTTTGATGCCGAGGACTACAAAAAGATGGAGAAAAATGCCAAGGCCAAAAAACTTCTATATTTTGGCCTAGGACCCGATAAATACACTCGCATCTCTGAGTGTGAATTAGCCCAAGCTATCTAGAACGCCCTGCAAGTTGCTCATGAAGGTACGAGTCAGGTTAAACAATCTAGAATTGAGCTACTTATGCGACAATATGAGTTGTTTGATATGGGTGATCGTGAGACTATGATGGATATGTATACACGGTTTACCCACATCACGAATAAGTTAAAATCCCTGGGAAGATCTTTCACCACTGAAGAGTTGGTGAGGAAAATCCTCAGAATTTTACCTCGTACGTGGGAGGCCAAAGTAACAGCCATCCAAGAGGCTAAAGACATGAACAAGATCACCCTCGACGAGTTGATTGGTAATCTCCAGACCTATGAACTCCGAAAGAACTCACAACAAAGAGAGGAGCAAAAGAAGTATCGTGGGCTTGCCTTGAAAGCACATGAGGACACTGACTCTAACCTTGAAGATGAAGATATGACTCTAATGTCCAGAAAATTCAAGAAATTCTTCAAAAAGGTCAAGGAGAACAACAAAAGAAAAGACTTCAGTAAGTCCAGAAACACCCCCAAAGAACAGCTCACAGGGTGTTTCAAGTGCGGCAAACCAGATCACTTAGTCAAAAATTGTCCTCTGCTTCAAGAAGATCAGATGCCCGAACACCCTCGAAAACAGGGTCGAAAACACCCTGTAAACAATCTGGGCAAGCGATTCTCGAAAGCTATGCTGGCTGCTTGGGGAGATTCCTCTGAGGATGAAGGAGAATCTGAAGCTGAAGAAGGGGTCGTAGCACTTATGGCACAAAGTGATTCAGATTCAGATGATGAATCAACAATCAGCTTCTCAGATCTCAAGAACAAGGTACATGGTCTTAACAAAGCCACTTTAGAAGAACTTCTATATAATTTGATAGACACCTGTGCTGATCTAAAAAGAGAAGTTCGTGACCTAGAGCTTGAAAATGAAATTCTCAAAAATGAAAAACTCGGTTTACATGAGAATATTAACGTGCTTAGAGAAGACCTCTTCTAAAAGAAGGCGATTATACACAAGTAGAGAAAAAACTCTTTGAAGTGGAAGAAATAGTTGAATCCCTGCTAAATGAAAAGCAGAGCTTGAATGCCACCATAGAAAAATTAGAAACTGATCTTGCCACAAACAAACGCTGGAACAAATCTTCACAAGCCCTTGATTGGTTAAACACTCATCACAGTAGAAACAAAAAGGGACTTGGTTACAAGCATAAACGGACCGTTTACCCAATACATAGAAAGTATGGGGATTACCTGAAAACATCGTTTGCTTTCATTGTGGTAAAACGGGTCATTATAGATACACTTGCCCTTTAAGAAAACATGCCAATGAAAAGAATGAAAGGTATGTGAAACAAATCTGAATTAGAAAAGATGAGCTTTACATGTCTAAAAGAATGGGACCCAAGTGGATCTGGGTTCCCAAAACTAACCCGTGATTTGTTTTGCAGGCTGAAGTGAAAGAGAACAACCTTACGAACAACCCCACTAACACCCTTGAAAACAGACAGTTGTGGTTTGTTGATAGTGGGTGTTCACGGCACATGACTGGTGAAAGATCAAATTTTCTCTCACTTACAGCTTTGAATGGTGGGAGTGTAGCATTTGGAAACGGCAAGTCTGGGACAATTGTCGGTATAGGTAATATTGGTAAAACTCTCTCCCACTCAATTGATAATGTGCACTTAGTTGATGGGTTAAAACACAATTTGCTAAGTGTGTCCCAACTGTGTGACAAGAACAACCTAGTACTGTTTTCAAAAACACGTTGCTTGGTTGTGAATGACGACACAGGAGAAGTTGTGTTGAGGGGGAAGCAATGTCAAAATGTTTATAAAGTTTGTATTTTCACTCTTCCCCAAAATAATCTGACTTGTTTAAATGCATTAAATGATGATATAATGCTATAGCACAAGAGACTAGGTCATGCAAGCCTGTCCTTGTTAAACAAACTTGTTTCTAAAGATTTGGTTGTGGGACTACCTTCCATCAAGTATAATGATGACAAGGTATGTGAAGCTTGTGCAAAAGGAAAATAAGTCAGATCTTCTTTAAAATCTAAAAAGTGTGTAAGCACTACCCGACCTCTTGAATTATTGCATATTGATCTATGTGGTCCTATGAGGATAGCTAGTAGAGGAGGGAAGAGGTATGTGCTCGTAATTGTGGATGATTACTCTTGATTTACTTAGACTTTATTCTTGACATCCAAGAATGAAACCTTTGAGAAGTTTATTGCCCTTCTCAAAAGGATTGAAAAGAGAGTAGGACACTCATTGGTAAGCTTGAGGTCTGATCATGGTACTGAATTTGAAAATGCAAGTTTTACAAACTTTTGTAATGAACATGGTGTTGATCATAACTTCTCAGCCCCGAGAACACCCCAGCAGAATGGGGTGGTTGAACGAAAAAATCATACCCTAGAAGACATGACTAGAACAATGCTTATTGCTAGTGGTCTTCCTAAGAACTTTTGGGCAGAAGCCTTGAACACATCATGTTACATTATAAATAGATGCATGATTAGACCCATTTTGAACAAAACTCCTTATGAACTTCTCAAAGGCAGAAAACCCAACATTATGCATCTAAGAACATTTGGTTGTAGATGTTTCGTGCATAACAATGGGAAAGATGTCTTAGGAAAGTTTGATCCAAGGACTGATGAGGCAATATTTCTTGGTTATTCCTCTCACAGTAAGGCATACAAAGTCTTTAACAAAAGAACCTTGTGTGTTGAGGAAAGTGTGCATATGTTTTTTGATGAATCTAACTCTTTGAATGAGAGTGATGCACAGGATGAAGAGTTTGAATTAGGTCTTGTCCAAAAGGAATCGTTGAACCAAGAAAAACAAGGTGAGAACACCCTGAAGAAAACAGGTACAGAAGCTGTTCCTCAAAATGGCAGGCAAGGTGAGAACCAAACAGGGGGAAACACCGTTGAACCATGTTCGGAACCATGCTCTTCAGGAACAAGCTTGCAAACAGGTGCAGAAACAGGATCAGGAGGTGTTCTTGAGCCTGATCCTACACACATTTCAGTTAGAACAGAGCATGTGTCTGTGGATCCACTTAATCCAAGACCATGGAAGCACCATAGTTCTCACCCTCTTGATCAAATCTTGTCAGATATTAATACTGGAGTGCAAACTAGATCTAAACTTAAGAATTTTTGTGCTTTCTATGCTTTTCTTTCTAACATTGAGCCAAAAAGTGTGAATGAAGCTCTTGCAGATTCAGATTGGATCACGGCTATGCAAGAAGAGCTTCATCAATTTGAAAGAAACAAAGTGTGGCACCTTGTACCTCGACCGGCTGAGAGAAAAATTATTAGAACCAAGTGGGTGTTCCGAAATAAGCTAGATGAGTCAGGAACAGTCACTAGGAACAAGGCACGGCTGGTTGTTCAAGGGTATAATCAAGAAGAAGGGATCGATTATGAAGAAACCTTTGCACCAGTTGCTAGAATTGAGGCTATTCGAATCTTAATAGCCTTTGTAGCTCATATGGAAAACAAGCTATATCAAATGGACGTGAAAAGTGCATTTCTCAACGGATACCTTAAAGAAGAGGTGTATGTCAAACAACCCCCTGGTTTTGAAAATGGTGATTTTCCAAATCATGTTTTTAAACTTGACAAAGCACTTTATGGTTTAAAACAAGCTCCAAGAGCTTGGTATGAACGGTTGTCAAGCTTTTTACTTGAAAATGATTTTAGAAGAGGCAAGGTAGACAATACCTTGTTTCTAAAATCTAAGGGGGAACATTTATTGATTGTCCAAATATATGTAGATGACATTATATTTGGTGTAACTCATCATGATTTATGCAATGAATTTTCGAATATGATGAGGAGTGAGTTTGAGATGAGCATGATGGGTGAGCTTAACTTTTTCTTAGGCTTACAAATCAAGCAAACTCCAAACGGCACCATGATCCATCAACAAAAGTATATCAATAAGCTACTTAAGCGTTTTGGGATGGAATCGGCCAAACCCATAGACACTCCTATTCCTCCTTCAACCAAGTTGGTTATGGATGATGGGAGTCCCTCAGTTGAGGAGAAACTTTATAGGGGCATGATTGGGTCACTCCTATACCTAACCGCTAGTAGACCGGATATTGTTTTTAGTGTTGGTTTATGTGCCCGTTTTCAGTCTAATCCTAAGGAAACTCATCTTAAGGCTGTTAAACGAATGCTGAGATATTTGAAACATACACCCAATTTAGCTTTATGGTATCCTAGAGGTTGCAATTTTGATCTTGTTGGATATGCTGACGCTGACTATGCAGGATTCCTAGTTGATAGAAAGAGTACCTCAGGTATGGCTCACTTTCTTGGACCTTGTTTGGTATCTTGGGCTACCAAGAAGCAACATTCAGTTGCCATGTCCACAGCAGAAGCTGAATATGTTGCAGCAGCTTCATGTTGTGCTCAACTGTTGTGGATAAGACAACAGCTTAAGGACTTTTGTGTTGACACTGGATGCATTCCTATTTTTTGTGATAATACTAGCGCTATTAACATTGCCAAAAACCCATGTCAACACAAAAGGACAAAACATATTGACATTCGACATCATTTCTTAAGAGATAATGTGGAAAAAGGCTTTATTTCAATAAATTTTTGCTCCACTGAAAATCAAATTGCTGATATATTCACTAAAGCACTGAGTAGAGACCAATTCGAGAGAAACAGACTGGAATTGGGGTTGGTGAAAACACCCTGAGAACACCTGTTCTCAGAGTTAGACCAAGCTGACAAAAATACCTTATAATACCTGTTCTATCCCCTTGTTTGCAATTCTTGTTATCAAAACAGTGGTCTATGCTTAACGAATATATGTAGTCTTGTGTGCTACTATGATTATATGTGAAGACTGCTGCCTTGGGAGATGGAGAAAGAGTATTCATGACAGACCTTGGAATGAGAGAAGCATGTTCAAGAACAGGCGGCTCGAACAGGTATGCCTTAATTGTCATTAACGTATGCTGCCTGCTTAAATTCTAGGTGTTCCCTAGGTGGCCCTTCATAACGGGTAGGGAGTTTAAAAAACCCCCCTTGCGTGCGTCTGTCTTCCCCGTCTTGCTCTCTCCTCTGTTCTTGCTTTCAAACCCTAGCAAAACCCTCAAAACCCGAAATTCTTCCTTGCGATAATGGCTCCCAAAACTGATTCTTCATCAATCTCTGAGAGTAACAACATGATTATACCCTCGATTCCGGCTCCTCCTCGCCCAATTATCCACACAATATTCGGGTATCTCAATCGGTTAAACCTCAAAAGTATTGGGCTTGAGTTGAATGATATTCCCTACTCCTTCGATTGGAAATTAGTGGTGTATGTGGGAACAATCCCTTGTCTCATTTCTTCTGAAGCTGTTGCTGGTTCTTCGGGTTTCCAGGACCAATTCTTGGAGAACCCAGAAACTCTCTTTGGGGATTTTGAACCCTGTTCTTCTGCGCTATTCCCAGAAACAACTCAAAGAACAGGGGATGCGTTCTTCGATGATCTGTTCATGGATCTGAAGGAGGACTCTGGTGAGAAAACAGAAGAAAGTCTTGTCCAAGGGGATGACTCTGTTCCTCTAGTCTCTCAAACTGGAGAGAAGAGAAAAAGGATGAAGATGGTGGCTAGGCGCACCCGAACGCCAAGAACACGACCACCACCAAGGTCTCGCCCCTCTCTAACTTCCTCTTCTCCTCCTTCTAAACCTTCTCGCAAATCTGCGAGAATTGCTTTCAGATCGACTCCCAGATCCTCAAAACCTTCTACTCCAGTTATTGAGGAGATTTCCTCTTCCTCCTCGAGCCTTTCTGGTTCTGATTCCGAGGATCCCTCCTTCAAACAAGGGACCCCCGTGTTCTCAGAATCCTCTGATGAACAAAACCCTTCAAAACCAATCACCACTTCTTCTAAACCTTCAGCCTCAAAAACACCCCTCAAGAGGAAACCAAAAACAACCCCTCTTTCCAAAACTGCATCCCCGGCTCCTCAAATCAAAAAGACCAAATTGTCCACTCCCTCTCCCCTGTCTGAGAAACACGCGCAATTCCTCCGGCGCAATGTTGTAAAGGGGAAGGTAGTGAACATACCCTTCCTTGAGGAACTTGGGCTGGGGGTATTCTTGACCAAGCTTCGAACCCAAGGCTGGCTTGAGTTGTTTGCAAACACCCAGCAAGGGTGTTCTGTGCTCGAGTTGGCTGACTTCTATGCCAACTGCTCTGTCACAAATGGGGTGGTGACAAGTGCTGTCAATGAGTGGCATTTCTCCTTCGATGCAGCCACTCTTGGTGACATTCTAGGCATCCCCTCCCGTGGATTTGCTGTGTATGTGAGGGAGGACAAAACTGTCCTAGAGACAGCCAGGCTCCTGGAGATATCCAAGCGGGTCAGCCAGAAACAGAGCCTGAGAACACCCTCCTCTGTAAAAAAGGGTGATCTGATCCCTCTTCACCAACTACTTTTCATGTTCGTCATTAAGAACGTGATTCCAAGGGGTCAAGGGAGAAACTCAGCAGACCTTTTTGATCAGTGCCTGGTCGACTTCTTGGATAGGGAGGAACCCATAAATCTTCCTGCTATCATGATTCGCCACATTGGGCGAATTGCGAACACCACCCGAAACCATGATCTCGGGTATGGGTTCTTGCTGACCAAGGTGTTTTAGCACTTTGGTATTGAGCTTAAACAGAGAGTGCCAGCTCAACTGATTGATGATATTGGCGTTGACACCCTAATAGGGTGTGACTTTGACGTTGGCCATGGGTCAACTCACAAACAGGGTCTTCGACCACCTCGACCTCCTGTTTCTGAGAAACCCAGTCCCACCGTTGAAGCTGTTCTTGAGGATAATGCACACCTCAAAGAAGAGCTTTCTGCTGTGAAGTCTGCTCTTGAAGCAGAGAAGGCCATCTCAGCTAAATGCCACGAAGAACTCCTTGCACTCCTCTCTGATCTCGCTCCCAGTATTCCTCCACTACAATCAAGACCACACCCTACCCCTTGATTGTATAGATTATTCTCTCGCTCTCCTCTCCTCCCCTTGTTGTTTTTCTTTGGCATTGCACTTGGCATTGTTCTCTGCGTGCTTACTTGTCGTAACTGTTTTGCAACCACCCGTTACTTTTTTCTTTCAATGCTGTTCTTGCTTTTTAATGATGCCAAAAGGGGGAAGACGAACCATTACTTGACAAATATTGACCCTCTTTCAATTTGGAACACTCGGACCTTAGTGGATAACCAAATCAATCAGCATACATGGTTCTCAAATTTGTTTTTAATATATGTCAATATGGTCACTTGGTTTGTCATCATCAAAAAGGGGGAATTTGTTGAGTTATCATATTTAGTTTTGATGATGACAAATCCAAGTGTAAAAATTTGTCCAAGTAATGTTGCTCCAAACACGATCTCCAAATAGGCCTAACTGGGGTTTGTGATCTTTATTGTATTAACTGGTTTGCTACATGTGAGAACAAGTCTTCAAAACAGGTTTTACTTGGTGATTCTATATTAAGTCAAGAATACCACCTCGACAGTTGATTGTAAGGCATGTTCCTGAACTCTAGCAATGCAAAGAACAACCCCAGCAAACAAGGGGGCCTTGGTGTTCACAGCAGCTCTACAAATCTTGGACAAGATGACTGGTTCAAAACAAGAAGTCTTGGGTATATAGGTTTTATTTATTTAGACTCTTGTTAATATGCCAATATTGAAAACGTCATTTTAAACACCTCTTGAATCGGTATTTGCGCTAAGTGCTTCAGAACACCAGTTGCGAACAACCCTGCAAACAGGGTGCCTAGGGTGTTTCTGAACTGAAGTGGCCATACCCGGTTATCTTTGAAAATTCATTTCGGTTGGCCAAGATCTCCAGAATACTTTCTTTAAATTCCAAGATTGCTATTTTTCTGGAAAGGATATTTCTTGAAAATATTATGGGAGATTTGTGAAAATAGGTTTTGGGAGAATTGCCAAAACTAAAAGATTCCCTTTGCCTATATTTTCGGATATGATAAAATTTCAAAAGGTGAAGATTTCTGGTTGTCATTTGAATCTTCTTCACGGCTATGGGAAGATAAGGGTTATCTCTTAAGATAACAAATCCCTTATATTTTGGGAAAAATTTATCACTAGCCGTTGGGGAGTATTTCTTGCTTGAAAATCGTTTTCCATACTTAGCTGATTCTTTCACCTCTCCTTGTTTTTGACCGTTGGATTTTGTGTTTAAAATCTCAGCATTTCACTCCCATTTGTATAGAGGAGAAAAGACGAGAAACATACACAACATACGCAAAAAAGGGAAAATTTCAAAAGTGGTTTTTCTAGTGAGAAGAATTTTTCGAGTTACGCTTGAGAAAAGAAAAGCCGAGACAAGTTGTGTTTAAACAGAGCTTTCAAGATATTGGCATACTAGGACCTCATTGTACCTTACATCTGCTTAAATCAGAAGCACCCCCGTAAGGTGTTTTGTAACCCTGATCTTGGATCAGAAAAGTGAGTGAGTGGTCCTCAGTCGTGTGGACTTTGGACGTGTCCAATCTGGTGAGATTTGGACGTGGTGTAACCCTTCTTAGAGAAGAAGGTTACGTGGTTGCAAGTTGTAACAAGGTGTGTTACATTTGTAACGTGTGAAGCCCGTTAGTGAAAGTGGTTAAATCCTACACGAGGTAGGTCGTGGTTTTTCACACCTCAGTTGGGCTAGAGGTGTTTTCCACGTAAAAATTGTGTGTGCTTTATTTTCCGCATTTATCTTGGTGATTTTCGCATTTGCAATATTTGAGAACACCCCCTGCAAACAAGTCACTAGGGTGTTTGTCATCTGAGAATAACCTCTGTGAGGGTGTTTTTTATTTACAACGCGAAAATCAGACACCACAATTCACCCCCCTCTTGTGGTTGTATACTCACGAATTTAACAACTAGGCAAGGCGTGTGCATGCGGCACGGGGAAGAGATGCAAGCAGTTTTGATGGTGCAACATTAAAATGTAATTTGCTAACAAGGGTATGAATGTCTATATATGAATTTGTAATATATAGGGTTAATTAACCATTAAAATTGTGATCCTGAGAAATGAATCGAAGCTTCCAATGCATGTAATGTTTGACCAACATAGTGTAGCTAGAGTGGTAACATGCAATAAGGATTGAGGTGGAAGACTTAATATAATCAGGCACACACCTTTGAATCTCTATTGTTTACTCAAATTGTTGAAAATAAGAATGCTAAATATCATAAGAATGAAACACTAAATTAGATGATAGGCCTCTTCTCAAAATAGGATAGTGAGAGTATATGTAGAGAATAATAGAAGTATAGGAGGATGCATAGCAACATCATTAGAACATGTAGCAAGATAAATATATGTCATATCAGTATAGAGAAATTCCTCAAGAGTCTTATATGATGAAGGATAAGCAACAGATGATATGTTGTATAATGCTCATGCTTCAGAATATATTCACGAATAACATGTAACAAAATCATAGAAGGATATGAACATATAAATAAATCAAAGGACGCATAGCTGAAAAAGATTTTAGGTAAAATATCCATAAATGAAGTGGCTCCTTATGTGAAAGGACATATATAAAACAAACCGAATTGAATAAATACCAAGGGTAGAATAAGATGTATAGGCTACACAACTTACACTACCCTACGAATTTTCTCAAAGGATAAAGAGAAATCTTTTTAAAAAATAAACTAATAGCCTAAAGGCAGATTTAAAGAGGACATGGGGGGAGGGGAGGGGAAATTTTATATGGAGAAATATGAATAACAACATGATCATTTGATTTCCACCAACGTCTACCTTGAGACCAAATTAATGAAGGATAATTTTTGGTACTAAGCTCATAAAAGGAAATGAGAATTTGGACTATTTGCCACCATGTATGACATTTTGTTTTATGAATACAACAACAATAACAATAACAAATCCCAAGATGGTCCCGCTTGTACGGGGTCTGGGAAGAATATAGCATTTTATTTGGTAAACCTATCTCATATGCTAAGGATGCCTTTTGTTTTATTTTTTTTGTGAATATGGACTATCTTTTGTTGAATGCATCATGTTATTTATGAATTTGTCTTATACACTGCTAAAGTATATGCTAATATTATTAATGAATGTGATTATTATTAACAAACATGATTTTTGGACGTCAATAATCTGTACTTTGGGTGTGTTGTCCATCACCAATCTATATATCAAAAATAGCCTCCAATGCTATATATTGTGAGCACTTTTATTTTTTATATTTCATTACTGAGCCAAACATATTTTGATTTAATGACTTTAGGATCCTGTAGTTTATATATTACACATAAGTATAGTGTTGAGAAATGTGAGGGAAATATATTATCTATGAGTAATAAGTAAGCTAGCGTGATATCAATTATATAAGTCAAAGTGTTAATAGCTAAGAGAACTACTAGCAACCTTTTCTTATGCCTTCTCCACATACATAGTAGGTAATAATTCAATTTTTTATCCCAAAATTAATTTTCATGGAGAAATTACAACAAAAGGTTGCCCAAAATTTTCGTTAAATAAAAATCCCTAAAGTTCAGGGATGCAATGACATGATAGTATATTTATCATATGTATATATGTATATATGAATGTGTATGTGCATGTGTGTGTCTGTGTGTCTATGTGTGTGTCTATGTGTGTGTTCAGCTAAATCCACAGGCACATGACATAGTTGTACTAGCAACAGGCAAGTGTGGGTCATATCCATAGAAAACTTGCTTTCAACCATCAAAACTAATTAAACTACTCAATCTATCGCGACTAAGATTTGGAGATTTAACTAACAAATAAGGCTACGAACAACAACTAAAACACGAATAACTAATCAGTTGGGAAAAACACTCAGGTTAGAATTAACAGTGCAATTACACTAGCAAATGAATCACAATTACACAAAGAACTTCCTTTCAACCATCAAAACTAATTAAACTACTCAATCTATTGCAAATAAGATTTGGAGATTTAACTAAAAACTAAGGCTGCAAATAACAACTAAAAACACGAATAACAAATCGGACGGGAAAAAGACTCATGTTAGAATTAACCGTACAATTACACTAGCAAATGAATCACCATCCCCGTCAAACTCGCTCAAGCATCCAGTATGAAATGGATAGATCGCCCATTAAGCCCATCCCCTCCCCCTTTCAAGGGTCAAAGACTAATTCTAGAACTATGGTCATCTATTTTCATGGGACTAAAACTGAAAGGTTACAAGATACACAATCTCAAATCCTAATTAGAACCTCAATTATTTTCATATCAAAATCCTAATTGTCTACTAAGTCTCACTAGATAAAGGTTCCATTTTCCAATCCTCCCCTAAACTTGAATAAAAATAGCCGAACACTCTTTGAAACAATTCATCAAGCATGTGGTGAGCAAAGTAGAATTCAATAAAACAAACAAGGAACAAGCAAAATCTGGGGCTAATTTATGACTCAACTAAACATAATTGGCATAAATCCCAACCTAAGTTTGGAGATTTAGTCATTAAATATGATCAAAAAAATCACAACAAAATCATCACCAAACATCATACTAGCATCTACTAAAGATCTAAAGTAATAAACAATAGAGAGCGAGATTGAGAAAAATAGGCTCTTCAAATCGAACAAACAAACAATCTTCAACCAATAATAAGAACTGAAATTTTGAAAAGAACTCTCTAAACCTAAAGTTTTATAATGTAAAATCTTATTCTAAAATAACCCGGAATCATTGTATTTAAACAAAAGAGAGTCGGCTGAAAACAAGTATAACACGATCGTGTTATTTAACACGACGTGTCGTGTTGTCTCAATTTTCTAAAATCTTACCTACAGTATGACTGTAATGCTGAGCACAGCATGCTATGTCATATCCTAAAATTCAACCCAAAATAAATCCTTTAATCTTGTTGTGCAACATTGCTATTCAGCACGACTATCCGTGTTGATGCTTCAACCAATTTTTGTAGGGAAGACCATGCCATTTAGCACGATAGGTTATGTTATGCCTTACATTCTTGTCCCTTGGCTTCTCTACTATGTTTCGCTAAGCTCTATTAACTCATATCATCTTTAGTTACTTAAACCCAAGCTAAACTATCTACAAATCAAGAAGTTGAACCAAGTTAAATGAACATGAGGAAAAATGTCCAAAATATCCCAAACCTTAGATAAATTCAATGCTCTAGGAAAAGGGGAAGGATCAATTGAAGAAAATAGAGAAAGTAGAGGTTTAAGAACTCTCTAATGCTTTTCTCTTGCTTGTTCCTGAGAAAGAGTAACTCATGAGTGATCAATAACGGAGATAAACCTATAGTCACACCCTCATCAGGTAAGGCAATCGCAGTAAACCAATCAAACACTATCATGCATCAAAGTTAGCCAAGCCAAGGTGTCAAAACATCTTCAGTAAAACACATGCACCACCATTTGGAAATCACACTATCTATATGCAATACACCTATCACCCTATATCGAATTACATAGAAACATAAAGCATCCCTCAATCAATGGTAAGCAAGTGTGACCGATACAACCTCACTTATAATCAAGTAGAATACTCCTCTCGATGTGTTCAGAATATGTAACATGGGTGCTCTCAATAATCAATCCAATTATACAAACTATCATAGGTTTAATAAGATTCTCAATCATCTACCACTGGAGACAAGAAACAAAATGTCAATTATGAGGACTTTCATAAGGTTGTAATGGAACCAAGGTTAAGGGTGAGAAAGGGAGCAAATTTGGAAAAAGTGGAGCTATGAGCCAAAAGACTAGAGAGGAAGAACACTTCCACAATATTAAGGGTCAAAGCACCAACTTCACAGGTCAATTATAAGATAAGCACATACCCAAAAGATCACTAGGGAAGGAGCCGAAATACATTTTGCTTAATTAATCACCATACTGAACACATTATTTACATCTTCCTCTTTTTTATATCTTTTTTGTTTCTTTTTCTCTTTTTTCACTTTTCATTTCTTTTTACATTTTTTTCTTTCAAACAGTGAAGTAAAGGGCATGTGAATGCCACGAGAAGTACACTATCTCACTTCACAATTCTTTTAGTACAAACCACTAACAAAAACACCCAAGATTATCAACCTCCAAAACAGGTCCAACTTAATTTAAAAGTGTTGCTCCACTAGAATTTGACATAGGTATAAGAATTATGCATAGGACATAGTGAATATAGTGCAACAATGAAAACATGTAAAGGCACAAAGGGAAAACAAGAGGGATAATATACATCAAGGGTGGCTTTATGGCTTTGTGGATATAAAACATCAAAGAATGCCTTAACCATATCAACATATACACATGCTGAATGCAACTTTAAAGAGAACTAAGCCAAGTTCTAGATATGCAATTATGAAAGAGTCACACATAAAAGGAACAATGAGACTGTATATAGTGAATAAGCTATAAAATACTCAAAGTCTCACATGTCAAATCTACCATAGTTATTACAACTTATTCGAAGATATACACCACTCATAAAGGCTAACCAAATCTAGCCACATGAATCTCAAGAGCAATTGGCATCCCATTGGCAATGTCAACACATTTTTTGTAAAATTTACACCAAGACAAGTCACACCTCAATACACAATTATGCCAATGAATTAACTATCATACCTTGTGCCATCATCATATGAGGGGTTTTCAAAAACTCTTTTCCAAATGTTCAATTTTTTAATTTTGTTATTTTTCTTAATTTTTTCAAAAGCAATAATTTTAGCTAAGAAAGCAACAAAACACATAAAGGATAATGAAAAAAAGTGTAAGAGTGAGTACTTAGAAGTTTATGAATGCATAACTCGATCACTTCTCCTCGTGTGATACAACACCTAGCCTGTATGCTCTATCCTATATGCTCTACTAAATAAGAAATACAAAAATAACCTAATAAAACTGCATGAAATCCTATCCTAGCTAAATGATGCAAACTTAAGAGATGGAATCCAAACCATGCCCCAAAATCCATAATTCCACCCAAAGAGCTACGACCCCCCCCCCGATGCCTGCTTCAGGATTTTCATTATCCTTAATAAAAGAACATGTAAAGAAATGAGGGAAGCAGAAACACTTACAGTGCAAAGGGTGAAATGACAGAGGAATGGGAGGAAAGGAAAGATACTCGATTTTTTTTTTAAAGCAATAAAATGCTTAGGTTGCCTCAAACAAGGGCTTGTGTTAGGTACCTAGTTTGACCCTTACCTTAGCCAATAGAGAGCGAGAGTGAGGGTGGTAGACAAACTGACGTATCAAATGGTGATGTGGTATCCATCACCTCCCCGGCAAAATAATAATGCCTCCAAAACTTGCCAATATCGAGGGAGGAGAATCAAATATTACATCAGACCTCCATGGGGCATACTAATTCCCCATTTAACACCTCGATCCTAGAGACATATGTAACAATAATAGGAAAAACAAGAATTAGAAGGCCATGGGTAGAGGGACATAGAAATATATTTTATCCCCATGCAACTGGAAAGATATCTTACCTATAGTCACGTCAATCATAGCTCTTATAGTTGCCAGAAATGACCTCAAAATGATAATGACTTAGGAGCTCTTATTCACGTCCATAACTACGAAGCCGCGTAGGATGATGAACTTACCTATCCCAGCTGGAATGTTCTCTATAATACTCGTAGGATGCATAATTGAACAATCTGCCAACTAAATATTAATATTGGTGGGTTTTAGGTCCTTCAGCTGAAGCTTCCTCTAAAGAGAAAGGCATCAAGCTCACACTGGCTCCTAAATCACAAAGAGCTCTCTCAATCTGTAAGTCCTCTATTGAATAAGAAATGCGAAAACTTCCAATATCCTACACTTAGATAGAGACTTTCTCTAAAGAACTGTGTTGCATACCTCTCCAATGGGAACCGTTTAGACCTCCTCAAGCTTGACCTTCTTAGAAAGAGGGTCACCTAAAAATATCAGGGAAAAGGTGCTTCTTGAGAGCCTCTAAGAAAGGACATTCACATATATCCTTTCCAGCACATCCAAGAATCTAGCAAACTTTGGCTCAAGTTCAGATAGTGCCACCCTCTGAGCAAATGGAATAGGTGGTTGGTAAGATCTGAACGGAGGTGAGTAATTGATCTTCTCATCTAAACTTTCCCTTTCTCTCTACTGGCTCCAGCCCCATCCTATTGAAATAGGACTTGGAAGTATCTCCTGAATGACCATGTCAGGTCTTTACTAGCCTTTCACTTCTCACAAAAATAATATTGATGTGACCTGTGGGGTTGGACTCAGATTGGCCTAGTAAATGCCTCTGACATCATGACAAGTGGCTAACCTGCTGAGCTATCTGCATAATCTGAGTGTCCATCATCTTTTGGTGAGAAGCCATGTTGTCTAACCTGATTTATTAATTTGGTAGACCCATTGATGTTAGTCTCAATTTGAATAAACCTCTCCACAAGAAGTTCTACGTTGGACTTTTATTGAGAGGGCTAATGGTCGCTTTAGTTTGTAAGGAGGTCGATGCTAGAAACCAGGTGCTTACGTAGAACTCAAGAGTTGAGAGCTAAGGTTATTGTAGAAAAGGTTTGGGTGATTCTTCCTTCTAGGGTTGTAAGTATTGGAGTATGGATTATTTTTCGGCAGTGGGTTGGGGCATTAGCATGCTTAACGTTAGAAGGACCCAGGTGGCTACATGCTTTGGATTGTAAAGAGCTCGATACTGGAGCCCAAGTGGCTACATAGAACTTCAAAGTTGAGAGCTAAGGTTATTGTTGGAAAGGTTTGGGTGATTCTTCCTTCTAGGGTTATGGGTATTAGAGTATGGATTGCTTCATAGTGGGGAGTTAAGGCATTAGCATGCTTAACACTAGAAGGAACATTGTAGCACTTAATAGATGTGTACCACTACATGGCACAAGTCTCACATATAGCATACACTCCAGCTAAAAAACTAGAAGGATAACCTAAAATAGGAGAACCACCGACCCTGTCAAGTCTTTGAGCAAGCAGTTCCACCATGCTTGTTAAAAGAGTCATAGCATGATCATCATACTTTTCACCGGTCTTCTAGGGGATAACCTTATTGCTAGACCAATGATAATTATTGTAGGCCAACTTTTTTAGTAAAGCCTTTGCTACCTTTATCAACTTCCCTATAAGAGCCCGGCCAGTCATAACATCTACTGAAATCCTCACAAATTGGTCTAGCCGAATCTAGAATGTCTAGACTAGGATGCAATTAGGAACATAATGATGAGGGCATTGCTGTTGAAGATCTTTGAATCTCTCCCAAACCTCATATAGAGACTCTCCATCACGCTAAATGAAAGAAATGATGTCGGCCCTCAATTTTGTTGTTTTTCCTGATGGGAAATATTTCTTAAGAAGGCCTTACAAAGAGCATCCCAAGTAAAGAAGGAATTAGGCTCCTTATTTTGTAGCCATTCCTTAGCTTTATCCTTCAGGGAGAAAGGAACCAACCTTACTCAAATTACATCTTTGGCCATTGTGCTTGATAGGATCACACTTTTTTAGAAAGTTATGAATGTGTTTGTTTGGATCTTCTGGGCGGTGGCCACCAAATTGCTGCTTTTCGACAAAAGTGATGAAATTTGGTTAGAGCTCAAAGTTATTAACCTCAATTTCCGACCTCATAAAAGAGGTGGTACTGGAGATTTGTGGCATTACATAATCCTATAGCACCATATTTGCATCTCCCCCTGCCATCTCGCCTTTACTCTTCTTCTTTCTTGCTTTACCACCTCAGATGCAAGTAGTTGCTTCAAGTTCAGGTCAAAAGGAATAAAATTTTGATCCTTTGACTTCTCCTGTGCATACAAAGCAAAAACTATAGCAATCATAAGTATGTTCAAGCAATAACTAAAGAAGAATCTAAACTATAAAAAAGAAAAAGCAAAAACCTAGTCTAGAGTATTCTAATTAGTTCTGATGTAGAAAGAAATAAGTTTCCCAACAAAAGTGCCAAAAACTTATTTAGTTAAATTCGCAAGTGTACGATGTAGTTATAGCTAGCAACTGGCAAGTATGGATCGTATCCATAGAATACATGCTTTCAACCACAAAGATCAATTAAACTACTCAACCTAGGAGAATTAGATTTGGAGATTTAACGAACAACTGAGGATATGAATAATAACTATAAACATGAATAAGAAATTAGATGGAAAAAACACTTAAGTTGGAATTAAGAACACAATTAAGCTATCAAATCAGTCACTAACCCCATCAAACTCACTGAAGTATGCAACATGAATGGATAGATCGTCAATTAAGTTATTCCCCTCCATCTTTCAAGAGTCGAAACCTAATCCTAAAACTATAGTCACCTATTTTCATTAAACCAAAAGTCAAAGGATTACAAGATATGTAATCTCAAATCCCAATTCACCCATTCACATTCAAAACCTAACTATCTATTAGTCACACTAGGTAAAGGTTTTGTCTTTTTAACGCTCCCGTAAACTCGAATGAAAATAGATAAATGCTCTTTCAAGCAATTCATCAAGCATGTAGTCAGTAAAATAGAATTCAATAACACAGACATGAAACAAGTAAAATTTGGGGCTACTTCCTTATTCAACTAAGCATAATTTTCGTGAATCCTAACCCAAGTTTGGGGATTTAGCTATTAAACATGACAAATCCACAACGCGATTATGACCAAACATCATGTTGGCAACTACTAAAGACTTGACAATTCATATTTTATATGAACTTTTACCCTTTATTTTACCTACTTTTAAATCTTTAAAATATATTTTTTATGAGTAAATAATGCATATTTTATGGAATTTTTAGGTAAAAATAAAATAAAAGAATTTGGGCGGGGTTGTTTAATTATACTCTGATCTTTCACATGTGCAATGCTTAAAGTCCAAGCCCAACAGACAAAGAAAAAAAAAAGAAGAACAAAGGGAACAAAGGGGTTGTTTGGGCCTGTTTTCAACTCTTCAGCCACGGCCCAGCCCGGACTCCATCAACTCCCAGTCTGAGGCGTAGCTAGTAAGCCCGGGCCCATCTCCCACATGCAACCCATCAGCACCCCTCTTCACTTTTCGTCACTCACTCTATTTCTCTTCTTCTCGGCCCATTGGCCCACAACCTCAATAGTAGGCCCTCCACAGTCTTCAGCCTCATCTCCCCTTCGTTGGGGCCTCCAGCGCCCAACCCAGTAGTAGATTCCTCTCCCCAGCTCCGCCTGGGCTGATTTCAACGGCCTAGTTCGTGGCCCGTTCCAGCGCCCCTAGCCTCTTCTCTCACTTTTCTCTCATTATCACCATTTGGGCCTCTCTTTCTCAGCCTCTAGTCATAGCCTAAGCCACCTCCCCTCTCATCCTTCTCTCTTCCATTCGGGCTATTTTCTCATCCAACTGCTCCATTTTCTCAAAGTGCTCCAATTTTCTACATGAGTCAAGTGACCTAGTCAAGGCTAATTAATTGAATTAATTCTAGCTAAAGACTAGCCTTTCCTTATGCTCTATAACAACTAATTAATTAATTTTCATAACTTTTGGGCACCAAAGGGGCTGGATTTTCACAATAAAAAGGGGTCAATGTTGGAGCAATTCATTTATCCATTCACCGATTCAAGCATCCAAGCATTCTTCCATCTTCCATCTTCTATCTTCTTTTTTTTTTTTTTTTTTTGGTTTCAGAGAGTAGAGAGTATTTTGTAAGACAAAATCATTTCAGTTGAGGGGTTTAGAAGAAAATAAGCTTGAAATTAGCTATTTGTCTCTTCTCTTCGCATCTCATTTGTGAGTCACATTTAAGAGTTTACACTTAATTTTATCATTTTGTATAATTAAGTATAAAAGTTTGGGCATAGGAAGTGAAATATACCAAATTCAATGGTATTTTCACTGACTAGGGCTGGCTAAACTAATCATTTCTAGGACTAGAATGGATCCTTGATAATAATATTGGTTTTGCTAATTTCTTTTGGAGTTATTCTTATCTCTTTCATTGCATAATTTGATTTTATGCTTGAACTTAACCTATTTATGCATCTTAATACTATTGTTTAATCATGTTGGTTACAATAGTTTAATTTGCTATCTCAAATGAATATCAGATCCTGTAGGCTAATATGATGATTATGTACTTGGACTTAAAATTATAATTGTTAAAATTGAATATTTATACTAGAAATTAGATGAGTTATATTTAAAAAGAATAACTCGTGCTAAACTACTAGATAAATAATCTCATTTGATAATTATAATCATCTTTTTAATTTATGGCCTAATGCTTGTAGTTGCGGTTGAGCAAGAGATAAATTGAACCTCCATTTGAATTAGTGATTCCATATTTGCGTCAATGGTGAAATCGAAAATCCTAGATATTTCTCCTATTTGATTTCTCTCCACTTTCTTGACTCATTTATTCTTCTTTTGTTCCGTTAATTCATATTGATAATCGAACTTCTCAATTGAACTATTCTTTATAATCGGAAAGGCTAAATTTAAAATCACTATTGTTCCTTGTGGGATCGACATCCCTATACTGGCTAGTCTATAATTAACCTTGTGCACTTGCAAGTAAAAGGATTTTAAAACTAAACATAAAATCCACATTAAGTTTTTGGTGCCGTTGCCAGGGAACGAATAGTAATTTTTAAATTTTCTCTTCATTTTATTCATTTTATTTTTTTCCCTTATTCTCCACTAATATAACAATTTTATTTTTTTTACCCCATCCCTTTTATTTCCATTGATTCATTTTCCTTTTATTCCCCAATCCCTTCTAATCTAACCATTTTATTTTTGTTCTTCCTTCTCCCTTCCAATCTAACTATTTTCCCTTCCCTTCCCTTCTAATCTAATCTAGTCTAACTCTTTTTATTTTTGTTATTTTGTCTATTTCATCTAATCTAACAACCCCCTTCCCGTTTATTTTCTTTATTCTCTTTCTATTATTTTTTTTTGTTTTTTTGTTTTTCCCCCTTCCCTTGGATCTTTCTTTATTTGTTTTTCCCCCCTTCTTATCTCTCTCTTCTCTTTTCTTCTTATTTTGTTGGGTGGTTATTGTTGTGGTGATTTCATTCTGTTCTCTTGGTTATGCATGATAGACGTTCTTTATTCTTAGAGCTTGAACAATATAATCCTAAAATTGAACGCTTTCTTCGTTAGATAAGAGCCAAGAAATGTGAATCTAAGAAAAATATGGCTGAAGAACAAACCTTACTACCTAAGCAACTTAAAGAGTATTTTACTCCCACCACTTATAACTCACCAACAAGAACATGTATGCCCACTATTATGGGGCCATTTGAGATTAAACATTTTTTTATCCAAATGCTCCCGTCATTTTATGGGCTAGAGTTTGAAAATTCTTTCAAGCATGTTGATGCATTTTTAGAGATTTGTTCCACTGTGTTTTTGAACAATATCTCCGACGATGCTCTTTGCTTGCGGCTTTTCCATTTCTCTTTAAAAGATAAAGCTAAAGCTTGGTTGGACACTAAGATAAATATCACTACTTGGGATCAATTCTAAAAGGAATTCTTGAACAAGTTTTTCTCTATTGGTAAACTAACTGCCTTAAGACATGCTATAATCACTTTCTCACAAACAAAAATGAACAATTGCATGAAAGTTGGGAAAGATTTACAGAATTGTTGCGAAGTTGTCCTCACCATGAGGTTCCTATGTGGCAACTCGTCCATAATTTTTATTTTGGCTTAGATGAGCATAATTGGCAGACGGTTAATACATCTTGTGGCGGTAGTTTCTTGTACAAAACTCCTAAAAAAGCTTGGGAATTGTTTGAACATTTGAGTAAAAATTAACACTTGCATGCTACTTCCTCACATTCTAATCTACCTCCATAATTAGGAAGTAAATGGAAGATTTATGAGGCTTCACATTCAATTGACCTTTTTAGTAAAGTAGATGCCTTAACTAAGAAATTTGATCAATTGTTGCGCATGAATAAAGTGTCTAATGTCTCCTCTATGCAAGATGTGTGTTTGATTTGTGCTAGTTCCATGCATGCTTCTATTGACTGTCCTTGTATTAGTAAGTTTGACTGTGTGACTGAACAAGTAAATGCTGCCGAAGGATTTCTTCCATCCAACAATCCTTATTCTAATACCTATAATTATGGTTGGAGGAATCATCCTAATTTTTCATGGGGGTCTCAAAATGTTGAGAATCCTCAACCCTAGTCTGGTAGACCTACCCCTCCTGGTTTCCAAAACCGTGGATATGCTCCTCCCTCTTCCCATTAAGCTCTATCTGGGAGCTCCGATGTGGACAAAGTAATTTCTGCTCTTGGAACCTTGACTTCTATTATGCAAAATGTTGATTCTAAGGTCCAAAGAATTGAGTCTAAAATAAATATTGTTGACTCTAACTCACAATCTATAGCTAAGTTAGAAATCCAATTTGGGCAACTAGCCATAACTGTAGGTAAAAGAGAAGAGGGAAAACTTCCAAGTCACCCCATACAGAAACCTAAAGGCTAACAATTTGAACAATTGAAAGTTGTAATGGTTCTTAGGAGTGGTAAAGAAGTAGATAACGAGGTGAGTGAGAAGGAATATGATAAAGAGGAAAGACTTAAGACCATGAAGAGTGACCTTGAGATTGAAAAGAAAAATGACCCTTTCCCTTCTTCTGTTATGTTTGACCCCACTGTGACATACAAGTCAAAGGTTTCTTACCCTTAAGCTTTAGATGCACCATTTCCTTCCAAGAAAGACAGGCAAAGAGATGACATCGTGAAGACCTTTAAACAAGTTAAGGTCAATCTTCCCCTCTTGGAAGCAATTAGACAGATCCCACCCTATACAAAGTTCCTCAAAGACATGTGCGCTTTTAAAAGGAATTGCAAATCTGATACTCTTCAAATCAAAGCAACAAACAACATCCCAGTAACACTAAGTACTATACTCTTGAAAATAACTCTCTAAGTTTAAAGTTTTATAATGTAAAATCTTAGTCTATAACAACTCCAAAGCATTATATTTAAACAAAATAGAGTTGGCTAAAAATAAGCACAACACGGCGATGTTGTTTAGCATGGCACGCCATGGCCCTCAATTTTCTAAAATCTAACATAGGCGGCATGGCTATCCTATTTAGCATGGCATGCCATGCCACCTTCTGAAATTGGACCCAAAATAAATCCTTTATCTTGTTGTATAGATGTCCTATTCACCATAGCTACCCGTGTTGATGCTCTAACCAAATTTTGCCAGCATGACCATGCCATTTATCACAGTAGTATGTTTTATCTCTTGCATTATTGTTCCTTGACTTCTCCCCCTTGTCTTGCTCAGCTCAATTAACTAAAATCATCCTTAATTGCTCAAACCAAGGCTAGACTATTTATAAATTAGGAGTTAAGCCATGTTAAATGAACATGAGAAAAAATGTACCAAATATCCAAAATCATAGATAAATTTGATGACAAAATCTAGGGAATGGAGAAGGACGGAAGAAATAAAGATTTAATAATATGGTCATTTTAAAACATAAAATAGGTAGTTGGATTGATATTAAGAGTAGGGCCAAAGCTAAAGTAAGGAGCAGGCTACTGGTGTTAGCTAAATTTTCATATAAATATAACATGTATATCGATATGTTATTCAAGTGAAGAGGCATTAAGAAGGAATGTACGCTGATCATTGTGCTCTATATGCTATATGTATCCTCTATTCGGGTGGCTTGCCCTTGGTAGTGAAGATCTTTCACCACTTTTCCAACAACAAAATTATTTTTATCACATGTAAAATGTGACATTGAGAAAAGTGAAGTACATGTGATAAGTAAGATACTAGATCATCAAATGACTAAATTAAAATATGTTTGGCTCATTAATAAATACCCTCAAAGTACAAAGCATTGGGTGCTATTTCTTAAGTATGAATTATTGATATCTAATGCCCCCAAATTACATATTGGTGTCCAAAATATGTGTAATTTGTGACTCTGGGGTACCTTAATTCTCTGGAAATAATTATTAGGGACCAACATTTTTAAAATGTATTCCAAAGTGCCTACTATTTTGGGTAAACTATTAATAGGAGACAATATTTTTTAGAACTAGTTACTGGCCAAAATTTTTCTTTGCAACTTAGTCCTTGAACTTTCAGAAATTGTAAAATAGTCCCTGGAATAGGAAAAATGTGTAAATAAGCTATTTTTAGGGGGTTTTCCAGAAAATATGCTTGTTTTAACTGATTTAACTTCTCATAATGATTTTACTGGTACTAGTTATCACAATCTACTACTTATATCTTATATATTATAATTTCTGTGGTTATAGGCCCACCATGCTTAACAAAATAATTAAAACTTAATTAGAGAGTTTCGACTGTTAACTGAACGTAGTCGGTGCTAGACTCCAGCGTTCCTCTAGCTTCCGGTTTACAGAGATTACTAATCTCAACCCCACCTTCCTTAGATCAGGCACAGCACAGATTTGTTTCGTTTTCTACCTTAAACCGTAGTCACTAATTAAGTTTTTAATCTTTTTCAACGATAGTAGAACTTTAATCAAGAACTTATAATATTTAAGACATAAGGTTCAATTGGATAACATTCCCTACTGGGAAACTTCTTTTATTAAAAGCTTGAAAGTGGTTATATTGCAATGAAATGCTTTGAAGAGAAACTTAAGCTAAGATCATTAGAGATGCTTGCTCATGAAGAAATGGAGAATCCCAACTTCTCTCTTGCTTAAGAATGCTCAAATGACCGTGTCTCTCTCAACTCTCGACCTCTCTATTTATAGAGGGGATGGGGGTATATAGGATGCCCTAAAGGCTACAGTACACAAAGATTTTTCACATGGCTACAGTTGTCCACAGTACACTGTCGGCTACAGTATACACTTTATTTTACAGACCAGACACTTGTCAAAATAGTACAATAATAGGACAACTTTTTCAGAAATTTTAACGATGACAAGATTAGTCATCATTATTGAGATTCTGCATGCTGTCATCTCCAATTATATCTTCTAGGCCATCATTATCTGGGTAATCATCAAAATCTTCATTAATTTGCTTAAGATGCTCTGGATCCCATTCTTCAAATAATTCAAGGAGATATTTTTTCCCGTTTTCTGATAAGAATTTTTCAGCTCCAACATCAAAGAGATAATCAAAAATATCTTCAGATTTTGCACCATCCACTTTCATGTAATCTTCGAACTCGTTACTATAGGCGAAAGTGGTGTTTCCATAACGCATTAGCGTTTTTCCTTTTTCGATCAGTGCCCAACATTAATGATAAATGTTAAAAAATCCAATAGCCCTTGCTAATGCAGGATCAATAACTACATTTACTGGATCTCCATGAATCCAATTTTGTAGTTGATCACTGGGATCGTCGCAATCAATGGGCTGGTTTGGCTTTTCCATTTTCATATTCAATCAGGGCGCTGTAAACCTTCAAGGTTAGGTATCTGCGAACTGAAATTTTTGTTAGTCCTTTAGGAGATTAAGAATCCAATGGAATCTTTTGAACATGTATTGTTGGAACTTAGTTAAGGCTGAGAAAAATGAAAAATTTGAATCTGGGACTTCTGAGAAGTAAAGTACCATCCCATACTTCTAAACTTTGAAGACAGGATCACGGGGAGATAATGAATTGGCTGGAAAACAAATGCCACCGACTCCGGATCTGTCGGAAAAATAGATTGTTGTACTCCAAGACTCCCAAATATCATAGGAATAATGATGATAAAAGTTAATGTAGACTGCATACCATTCATTGAACCATTTTTCTTAGATATGAGAACTTATTTTTTCTTGGATATCATAAGGATACCGAAGATAGCTAATTTGTAATTCTAAAAGGGAAAATCTTTGAGCTATTAGGTAGGTAGTAGAAAGTAGACCAAAGCGTGATCTACTTTTTGTATGGAATTCCAGGTTATCAATAAGGACTTTACTAGAAGGTGTAACCCGTTCTAGTAGAAATGGCATTTCATTAAGGATTTCCATCTTTTCCGGCAGGAGGTCGGCTTTGATGATCACCATTGGCGAGTTTTCGAGTTAGACTGTCTGCCAGAGAGTTCTTCGATCCCTGTATATGTTTAATAGAGAAGGAAAACTGGTTAAGCCATAATTACCAACGCAGGAGTCGCCTTTGCGCTTGCATATTTGATAAATTCTTTTTCACAAAACTGAGTATTCCTTTGCAATTAGTTCGAATGAGAAAAGATTTAGGGGTTAAAAAGATTAAGAATTTTTCAATTCCCCTTATGACTGCAAGAATTTCTTTTTCCATCGTGGGATAGTTGCATTCTGCTTTATTAAAGCTTCCATTGTAATATTTGCAGAGTTTTTCTCCTTCTTTGATTTTGAGTACCGCACTCTAGTGCTCATTGCTGGCATCTGTCTCAAGAATTAAATCATCTTCTTCGTTAGGCAAATTAAGGACAGGAAGATTTTTACACATCTTCTTAAAATTTTGAACAATCATCGTATCGTTAATAGTCCATCTCCAACTAACATCTTTCTTGAGTTTTTACTGTTATGGTTTTTTTAGTTTAGCTAAATCTTTAATGAAATTAGAAGTATAGGTAAGACACCCTAGAAACCTTTCTAGTTGCTTCCTATCTTCAATTTTTTCAAGAAAATCTTCTATTTTTTCAAGAATATGTTTTTGTAGAATAATCTGTCCAACTTTTATTTCTAGACCTAAAAACTCAATTTCTTGTTCGGCATAAATGCACTTATTTTTTCCCAATATAATACCATGATCAATACATCTTTGGGTGACAGCCAAGACATCATTTTTATATTGCTCTATGGTCTTAGAAAAGATGAGGATATCATCAATGTAAACTAAACAATAGTGATTAAGGTCTTTGAAGATGTTATCTATTCTTTTCTGGAATATTTGAGGTGTATTTTTTAGGCCAAATGGCATTACTATCCATTCAGAATGTCCTTGTGGGGCACTAAATGCAGTTAAAAGAATACTTTCCTCATCTATTTTTATCTGCCAATAACCACTCTTGCAATCCATTTTCGAGAACCAAGAGGCTCCTTAAATTCTGTTGAAAAGGACTGTTTTGTTAGGAATATAATAACCATCAAAAATAGTATTATCATTAAGCTTTTTGCAATTGATTACCATTCTAGCTTTTCCTCTTTTTTTTTAGCATGATTTCTTACCATAAAAGCAGGACTAGTATGAGGACTCTTACTATTTCTAATTAATCCTTTATCAAGAAGTTCTTTAATTTATTTATCAAATTCTTGGATATCCTGGTGGGTATACACCATTTGTTTGACTCGAATGATAGAGTTGGGATTTAGTAAAGTGATTTTAGCAAATATTTTATCTTTATCCCAAAATTTTAGAGGGTTATCAGAGTAGAGTTTTTTACATAATTGTTCTTATTGTTCAACAATCTGCTCTTTAATAGATAACTCAAGTAATGAAATTGTTAGTGCTACTTCTTGCTGTGCAGGCATTACCTTCTCACCACACTAGCTGTGTGTAAATTCAATTTTCTGATGAGTGTAAGCATTACTTAATTTTTCAATAGGAACTGAGTAACCATTAATTGTAAATATTATGTGGTTTATAGTTTGAGTGCAAGGAGACTATAATCTTTGAAAATTATTTCCATTTAATCATATCATGAGGGGGTTGATCAGTAGTCCATAGAACTAGTATAATACATTGAACTCCTCCTAATTCTATGGATAATCCTTCTATGGCTTCATTGTAGCTCATAACACTATTATCAGCTATCCTTACTTGTAAAGGATTTTTAGCTCTTTTCCACATAAATTCAGGAAATAATGATCTTTTTCCAAAGCATACAGAACAACCACTATCTATGTAAGCACATAATTCATATTTATTATATCCTTCCAAACATATCTTTATTAGTATATAGATGCTATTAGGATTTGTATTGGTAGCTTCATAGGATATTTTTATGGTCATATTTTTGACTAATTCATCTTTATAGATAGGCTCACTGACAGTTCTAGTTTTATGTCCAATAACTTTTCTATCTAGACTCGTTAATCGATCTAGACTAGGTTTGCAGCCTCAAAACTCATTCTACTCATTTCACTGGTTAGGCTAATTATATCATCTTCTTTAAGCTCTCCTTTAGCGGATGAAGATCCTTCTTGCCAATCTGATCTTGTACTCACACTTCTTAATAGTTGAGGTTTAATGGTGATCCTACCTTCCTCATCAATTTTTATTATATTTTTCTTATTAATCTTTGTAGGATTGGTAAAGCTAGATATCCAAGATCAATTGATTTTTATCTCCTGTGTATTGGACTTGATCCTCGGGATCTTTTGCATGGGGGGTAGGACTCTCAAATTTTTCTGCTTCTATCATTGTTACCTTAGTCTTAGGGTCTATCGTATTATCTAGCTTGTAGATAATTTTTCAAAATATCCTTAAAGGATATCCTGCTCTTTTCATGTCCATCCCAACTGTTTTTATCTTAAGGAATAGGAAGTTTTTTGTAAATTCATTTTTTAGACTTACGTAATAATCAGGTCGACAGTTGAAACCTACTGATCCATTACATAAATTGGTTTTTATCCCTGTGATTATCTGATTATTAAATTTGATATGCCTAATATCATAGAGTGAAGCATAAAGATCTATATCTTTACCATAATATTGTAATGGAGTGATTTGAACTTGAACACTTCTGACATGGATGTACCTATATTTTCTATCTTTGTTATGCTTAAGGACATTCTCCCAATTAATAAGATTAACTTCCCCAACGTCATACTCACAATCCTTTATTTCCACATCTCCTTCCATCATTTCACATACATATTTGCTTTTTAATTGAAAAATAGATTTTTTATAGATCATATCTTTTTAGATTATGGGTAGAACCCAATCTCCTTTGACTTCTTCATGATCATTGTCAACTATAAAGTCTTCTCCTTGGAGATCATCAAGGCTTACTGAGCTACTTTCTATCATATGGCTAGTTTCTTCATAATCACTTTCTTCATATTCATTGTCCTCTATAATTTCAACAATTCCTTTGTTATTGCCTAGGGCTAGGTCTAAAGCCTCATCTTCACTAAGCTCAACATAATTTAGGCTTCCCAATGTTTCAATAAGTTTGTTATTCTTTCTGTTTTTGCATTCATTAGTATAATACCCTACTTCTCCACATGCCCAGCATTTGCAATTGTTTTTCCCTGTCGGGCAATAGGTAGCCTTCCTAAAAAATCTATGCTTTTTAGGACTCGGTTTGTTGTAATATTTTCTTCTATATTTTTCGCCTCTCTGCTTGTTAAAGCTCTTTTTCTTATAGAATTTTCTTTTTCTTCTTTTCTCAAGTTCTTTTCCCCACTGGTGAGATGAATCCCAGCAAGTTAAAAACTGCTTCTTAATTTTCTTTTACGTTGCTGATCTAGGCATTGTTCATTGACCCATTTCCGTAGATAGGAAATTCTCGAACCAAGGGTATCTACAACATCTGTTTTTTCAAAGCATGCCATGTACTTTTCATTAATTATAGAATTTATAGGATATGGCAACTTATCATAGAACATACCAAGATTGGTTTCATTATACTCAATTTTGTAATAATATTGACTGAATTCTGTAATATAATTTTCTAGGTATCTCATATCCCATAGTTCTATGTTGTTAATTTTTCTCTGCCATTCTCATGCTCTTTCTTCAGAATCAATTTTAGCTTCGATGAATTCAGTTTCAATTTCTTTGCACAAACTTCTAAACATAGCAGCTGATGTTTCCATCATTCTTAATGTATTTTTACCATCTTCACTTAATGAATCATACCAGTCAGCTATAGTGCTAGAGAAACTATGTTCAATGTAATTTAGAAAATTTGCTGCAGTCCATGTAGTATTTAGGTTTAAGACACTGTTCATTCCTCTTTTCCAATGCTCAAATATTTCTTCTCCATTACAGGCTCCATCAATATTTAAGATATAACCAGTTTGACTAATTGGGGTAAGGTCAATCTCTTCATAGGTTGTGGTTTCCCTTGGGATAAACCCGAATGAAAAATTGCTAGTTCGTCCTGTAGGAACATACCTAGGTCTTAAGAAATGAGTGTTTTTTCTGGAAGGTTCACCAAATTCTTCTGGTTTAGGAACGACATTCTTAACAAGATTAGTCTCTGTTTCATGTAACTCAATTTCTTTTCCGATTTCGTTAATCTCATTTTTCGCAATCGTTTTACCATATTTTTTATCTAATTTTCGTTTAATTTCTTCTAATGGTAATGCATTAAGATCATCAAGCTTAATAAGGTTCATTGACTGATATATTTCTTCTTCTGGTTGGGCATTATTAGTCTCTTCATTATCGTCAGACAAAACATCATATTTATCACTAATAACGCTCATGATTTTGTTTAGTTCTTCGGGATTTTGTTCTTTATCAAACAATTTTTGTAGTTCTTCAAGGGAATGTTGCTTATACTCTATCTTCTTTTTCTTTCTTTTCAGTCGATTTCTCTCCAGATTGTTCTCCTATTTCTTTTTGGATTTTTATCTCTTGTAAAGGAAATGGAATCTTGTTTTTTGGATTTTGGAAGGGATATTTATGCTAAAAAGGAGTGCTAATTCTAGGACTAACTTTTTCACTATGTCTAGCTTTGGTAATAAGAGAAAGATACACAATGGTTAACTGATTCTTAAGGTCTTTCAGTTTAGCCTTAATTTTAGCTAATTTAGCCTTTAATTCTAAAATTATATCAGTGATATAGTTTAGTTGAGGTGCTAATGAGATATTACCTTCCGGTGAATGAACAATATGTGAATAATTAGGTCCAGGGTAAGCAGATGATGGTTCAAGCATTAATCTTAGCTAATCACAGTTAATTAGCTTAAGTAGTTATTAAGTAACTTAATAATCTTAATTATTTTTGTGCACGTGGCTCTGATACCAGTTGAAAGAGAACGTCGGGATCTATTAGTGGGCAAAAAACCACATACACAATTTTAGATTTTTCGAAAGTAAGTTTTTAAGAATTGAGGGTAGATTTGCAAATATGAAAAGTTTAGGGGTTTAAAAAAAAATGTAAACAGTGAATGGTCTCCTTAAAATAGTTTCCACAGAATGTTGTATACTTTTAAATATATTCTAATAATATGGTCCTCTAGTTATGATTTTCACACAAAGTGAGGTACCTGGCAGTGATTTTTCCAAATATGTGTTATATGTTGATGAATATGTCTTATATATTGATGAATATGTATTTTTTCTTCTGTGTGTATATGTATGATACATTATTGATAAATTTATATTTGTTCTTGTACAGATCAATCTAAATTTTTCAGATCAATAATTATTATAATCACAGATAGTGGAACTGTGAAAATTTCCAAAAGAGAATAAGACAATCATGCTATTGGAAGACTGATGAATTGGGTAGAAAAGCCTGATGAATTTGGTCATCAAATGGAGCACCAAGTAACAGAATCTACGAAAAATTCCTAACAAATTGATGTACATTGCACAAGAATGATCAATATTTCCACAGAAGATGATGAAACATAAGACTGTAGGATTTAGCAAAGTTGGTTAACTTGAGTTTCAAATAATCAATTTTTTGGTTCTAGAAATTTTCATAACGAAATCAAACCAAAAAGTTAGGTTGACTAATTTTTGGTTAATTAAAAAGTTTGATTCGGCCAAAATTCAAAATGTAACCAAACCAAAAAAGTTGACTAATTGATTTTCCCTATCAGTTAACATGTTTGCGATTTGGTTATTAATAAACTCTTTGAAAATAATTTTTAAAAATCTAATTTAGATGTCTATGAAAAAAATTGGGGTTAGTTAACCAAATTTTCCAAATTAACGAGGCAGAATTATACCAATAATTGAAAATTTTAATTGAACCCATTTTTTCTTTTTTTTTTGTGATTTTCCAGTTCTGTTTTTCGGTTTCAGCTTTTTTTTGCTCGACCTACCAAGGGCGGTAGCAATGGATTAGATTCGGATCGGGTAAATCATCATCCATATCCATCACCCACTTTCATCTGCTTCATCCAATCAATCCATCATCCGCAAAAATCCAATCTAATCCATCCATCCACCATCCGCAGGTGAAAACGGGTGGATTAGGTTGTAAACGGGTGATGAAAGTTTAAGTGCAATATGTTAGCAAATTTATGAGAAAAAATAAGTTTTTCCTTTTGAAAAGTCTAAAAAAGATATTTTAGGTACAAGAAATGAATAAATATCATATTTATTATATTTATTTTGACAAAAATTATAAAATTAATAATAGAATCATTCAAAAAATTGGTAAACTTTAAAGAACAAAAATAAAAAGTAAACTAATTGCAAATAGGGGATAAACAAGTGGATGTATAAGCAGGTGATGGATCGGGTGACAGGTCGGATAGAACATCACCTACATCCAAACTCAATCCGTCAAAGCATCATCCATATATTTCGGATTTTCACCTGTTTTTTTCAGGTCGGCTGAATGGATATCCATCGTATGTGGGTGAAACTGCCCATCCAGCGTGGTGTCAGTGGTATCACCTGACACCCTCCTCCCCCCCCCCCCCCAAAAAAATGGTGAAAATTAAAAAAATTAAGAGCTTAATATAAATACAAAATAAGGCAGCACAATGTATGAAGTTGTGTTTAGGCTAGTGGTGCAATGTGTATTTGCTTGCTTTGGGGTTCTTTGATGTTGGGGGTTCAAGCCCCTTCATATACACCTTTGATTTATTTATTTTTAAAATTTTTTGTTTAGAAACTCTACCCCGTAATCTCCCTTTGGTGAATTTAGTTGCAGCTGGCCTAGCGTTGCAATGCGGATTTGCTTGCTTTGGGGTTCTTTGAGATTGCAGCTTCGAGCCCCTGTGGTGTGTTTTTTTTTTTTTTTTTGGGGGATTTCTCGCCTTATAACAACCCTGCCCCCCTTCCCTTCGGCCTTTGAGGCTTCCACATTCTGCTCTCTATCCCGGAACCTAGACAACAAAATTCCAACATCCCTATTCAAAATTTCTAATTTCGCCACTGGGGCCCCCTTACATAGAAGCATATATATTTTTCAAACGAAGAATTATGCCCATTCCTAATGAATCTATGTGAATTTAGAATGTGCTTGATTCACTGTTCTATGTCATATGAAACAAACAAAAGTTTTACTTTTTATCATTATATAATTTATCCTGTTTTAATTGATGAAATAGTGTCCACGTTTTCAAATATATAGTTACATTAAACTCATGAAGATGTTGAATGAGTTATCAATCAAAATGGTTTAATTAATATCAAATAGTGCATGCTTACTGCTTATTGAATTAAGCATTTATTTCCAATTTATTTCTAGTTGTTAATTTTGTAGAATGATTCTCATACAATTATCATCATTATGTTGTACATTCATCAAAAAAAATACAGTGATTCATCAATATACACTAATTGTTTTCACAGTAGTAGTGGTACACATTTAGTGAACAATACTACTGCGTTCGGCGAGCACATTACACGCATAATGAGCAGTGATGAAGCTAGCACATGCGCAATCAACCGGGTGCACATCGTGATGACGCAAGCACATGCAAATCTTACTTGACATCTGCGCTGACCGGGTGTACAAGAACATTGTACCGGGTACTTAAAGAATTAGATCTCAACAAATAAAATTTTGGAGCACCAAAAATATTGCTCATAGAGTTTTTGAAATACAAGTCCTCAATCCTCTTTGTCATCATTGACATAAAAACGTTTTTGGAGCAAGCCAAAGCATGTGGGAATAAAGCATCCGTTGGATGCCTATAGATTCTGATTTACCACATCGAACAGTAAAAGATTCTGATGACATAGGAACACAGTGAAAAGGCCGGAGGTCGGAAACTCACTCAAAAGAGTTATTGTCAGGGCTGTGTCAGGGGGTGCCAGGTTGATGTACAAGGAGCTCGGGCCTATGGCTGAGCTTCATATAAATGAGAATCAAGTTCCTTTCTATTTAAACAAGTAAACTTGTTTCAAGTCTCATGTTCTCTCAATCTGCTCTCGCTATATTCTTAATTAACCTGGGCTGGGCACTACTCGGATAATCAATTTCCTAGGTGCACAGAGCCACAGACCTTCTTAGAGCATTAGTCCTGGCTCCTAAAACAAGGTTACAGAACCACACATAATCCAAAGGGTTGACCTCAGTATGTCCCCAAAAGAAAGTATGAGGACATTAGATCAAACCTATGCAGATGATCTGATAGGAGTATTTAAACGATTACACATTTACACTCAGTCATCCACAACAAATGGCAAGCCTGTTAGGAAGTGTTTTCATCAGAACGCAATGAATGATCTGATAGGCACAAAAACAATGAGCGTTCATATGGCCATAAAGCTCATCTCTAGGAAGAGAAGGCATCCTCGATACTTCTTATAACACTGCTTAGGCTGCCACCACGTTCAAGAGCTTTAACAGCCGCTTTATGTGCATCTTTCTGCCATTTGAGCAAATTATAAGACTGTAAAACTGCCCATCTCGCTTGATTTGACATCTGCAGGCCAGAAAAGGTGGCACTCGTTCATTTAATTGGGTGGAATTCACTTTGGCAGTGGATATTAGTGTAAGTACTAGCCTGGGGAACAGAAAGAGGAGGTCGCAGAAGCACACATATGCTTCTGAATAGATTCTCATCATTTTCTCCACCCTCAGCTTCCCCATAGATGAGAGCTTCAGCCGCAATACCAGCAAAAAGTACCATGCAATACCTGCAGAATTATGTTTCGTGAGCCAGTCCCCAAGTCGATCAAGTTTCTGGTCTATTGGAAGACCAGTCATCAGTAATGACAAGCATGCAACTTATGCTATATCAACTCAAACGAGAAACTTTATCTGTTTCAATATTTAGGCCAATTGTGCATAAATAATTTTCTTCTCCTTTTTTTGTTGGAGGGGGGGGGGCGGTGGGTGCAGTAGAGGTATGTATACCATACAACCTGACATGCAAAAGTGATTCCAAAGTATCACAACACTCACAGAACAACTAACAATACAGAAGACACCGCAGCTGGATGCCTTGAATATTGAGCTCTGTAACCCCTTTTACTAGTTTAGAAAGAGAGAGTTATACTAATACCTTTCAATGATTAAAAGAAATTATAGTCAAAGAACCAGATATTCTCCAGAAGTAGGTTTTAAACCAACTAGGTGTAGTCCCCCCCCCCCCCCCCCCACCCAAAAAAAAAACAAAAGGGCGGGTCTTCCACTGGCAGATACCATATCCCTTCAATTGAAGTGGCAACCTGTTTCTAATAGTTGATAATCTTGGCTACTAACCACAACAAAAATAAGGATGTACTCTTGTTGGATATAGCTCCAATCCACCATATACTAACATCACGTTTGAGTGTTTTTTAAAGACTAAACCAATTGCATCTATACATCAGACAACATACCAGCTGTCTATCTATCCATTCATCCGCTTTCAGTTTGTTTACGTTCTCATTGCCATCTGTTTAAAGATAGGAGAAAGCCACAAGGTGAGATCCAATCTTACCTGTCAAAAGCTGTACTGCTAAGCCGTCCTTGTGAAAGCTCATTCTGCAAGTTCTCATCCCAAAATTGGGTCCCTGCCTGCACGCGGATGCAGCGCACACTCCCCCCCCCCCCCCCCCAAAAAAAAAGAAGAAAAGAAAAGAAAGACCACAAATACCCAAAAGAACAAAAACAGAAAAACAAAAAGACAAGGTTGAGTTCTCAAATTAACATCCCGTTTGCAAATTGCAATGCATGTCCGAAAAACATCAGCACAAGTTCAGAAGACAGAGCCATCTGTTAAATGTAATCACATGCAATTTTCCCACCACGAGGACGAAGGAATGTATTTTCGAAGAAAATGGGATACAACATGGTTGGCACACATAATTTTCTAGTTGCTGACAGATATATCACGTTTAGCACATTCTAGAAGGATGTTTTTCATTTATTTGTGTATCATTAGTTTATGTTGTCAGCCTCATAGACAATCTCCTTTGGGTATCAACCAACCAAATTTGTTGGCCAAGTGAGTATCCTACGCAAGGTGGGATACCAAAGATAATAAAACTCGCAGACAATTTCTTGCATGGTTAACACGTATCCAGGAGTATCTAAGAAGTGTCAACATCAAGCACTAATACATGAGAGGCAGGCACTCAATGACTCAATGCTTCCTTACATGCACAAGTAACTCATCAATTGGTTATGTATTGTTCTGCCAAGGCTTCATTCCTTGTAATCTTTTCATAGCTTTCCAAACACCTAGCTAAAAGTTGGATAGGATTAAAGAAAAGCATTGGGCCCCCCCAAAAAAAAAAAAAAAAAGAAAAGAAGAGAAGATAGAGATACAGAGAGAGACCTCCAAACAGAAGTATAAGATGTCATTCTGGCATCAGAAACAAAGAACTCTCGTCCAAAAAGGTCCGCACCTTCTACAGAGCAAAGAAGATTATCTTTATAGCCATACCCTTCAAAAAGATTTAATATCCACTGGGCAAGGCAAAACAAGAGCACTCCCTAGCCATATTTCACTCCGACATAGAGAAGAAAGACACCTCTAGTTATGGTTTGATTGGAAGAAGAGAATGATTACGAATATTGGCTGAGGAAGCAACAATAATCTTCACATGCTGTAGTTGCCATTAAATGGCTTCATCTAGAACAAGTGGTCTAGGGGCAATCTTTATTTCAAGGTATATACAACTCATTACCTTTTCATTTGGGAAAATACTGCTTTTGCAAATGAATGAGGACCCTCTTTACATATCACGAATATTTCCCTCTAGCTATTGAAATTTATTGTGGAGACCAACTGAAACAATCTCTAGCTATGTTGGTGGCACAAGGGTAAATGCAACACAGCATCCAGAAGCCATACTTAGTAATATAATTAACAAATGAATATGAACTAGGCATTTTAGACTGCAGGCTATCACTTAGCAATGCAATATATGGCCGGAATCATCAAATGAGGAAATTATCTCGAAAGAGATCTAATAGATGCAAAAAGTTCATTAATTGTTTCTCTCAAGTCCCAAGAGCCAAATGCACGGCTTACCAAAAGCATTGCTATATGTCACGGATAAGAGTCTCATATCGGAAAAGTGATGGGAGGGTCCTGGGCTTATACGCGGTGGCGCTGCACACCCCATCAGACCGATCTTTTGGGAAGAGGGTAATGGCCCCGTGACAAGTGGCATCAGAGCCACTCCAGACCCGACTCCGATGTCTCGCCAAACACTCCGACGGGCGGGGTAGGCAGGGGGCCCATCCATGACGAGGGCGTCACAGGATTAGGCGGGAGAGAGTGTCACGGATAAGAATACCACATCGAAAAAGTGATGGGAGGGTCCTGGGCTTGTAAGCGGTGGCGCTTTACACCCCATCAGACCGGCCTTTTGGGAAGAGGGTAATGGCCCCGTGACATATAGCAAGGTGGTCTTTTGAGACTTCAGAAAAAAAAAGATCACAACATTCTATGGTTTCATGCTCCTTAATCTCCTAAACCAAGCTGTAGCTGGGGTACCATTAAGGTCTTCTGTATGTAAAATGCAGGTTTATGATGTGTGTAAAATGCAGTTCGAAACCACATGTTTGCCAGACCAAGTAAAGATAGAGATAACAATTTCATTTTCATTTTATTAAATGCAAGCAAGTGAATGAAGCATATATGAGGAGTCTGCTAGAATTCACGGACTCCTTCGTCTGCCCCAACCGTATTAGCGTCTTGTACCAGGATAATGGTCCAATACCACTTCAGTTCACTTAAGCAAGTCCGTAACTCAGATTTTGGTTCATTGTGCGTTGAGGTCGTCTCATATCATACAGAAAAAAGGGGCCCAAGAAGCAAGCTGAATATAAAAATTATTTCTAAAAAAGAGCATCTGACAGTACCTGTCCTTGAATGCCCATCTGCATTGCCGCAATTGGGTCTAAAATGACCCCACGAATTGGGCAACCCATTAGATATGCTGCAAGTGCATTCAAGACAGACGATTACCTCCCAAACGAGAAGCATGGAACACACAAACATGTCATTCCATATAATTCTTTCCCTGAAAGTAATTATTCTGCAGTATGATACAGTACAAACCTTAACCATTCAATTCTCAGAATCAAGGGTTTACCTGTCAAAAGATGGCCTGCTTCATGGACAAGGATGCGACGCCTATTCGGAGGCCAATAACTAGAAATTTGAGCGAGACAGGAACCGCCAAGAAAGATGGAATCTGCCATAGTTAAACCCAAAATGGCTGCCAGTTGAGGCCTCAAGTCTACTCCTTTGGAAAGCAGAAAAGACATGCCACCAAGAAAGGCAAATAAAACAGCACTCGAAGCTCTAGAAACACCCCACTTCTTTGGAGAAAGTTTGGACACTATCAGAAGGCAAAAACACAATATAAAAACTTATCAGTAAAGAGATACACAACATACAATACCTGGAACTGTACTCGAATACAACAAGTGCCCAAAGAAACACTGATTGTGCCAGTCAAGCGAAACAAGAAACTGCCGTTGCATACCCAAAATTTATAAGGAAGATTTAATGAAGCAAGCAAAAGATAAAGTTGTTAACAAGAATTTCGTCCCACAATTAGATGGATAAAGGATGAGAAAAGCAGCTACAAGAGAACAGACCTTCCAAGCCAGTTGAGGACTTCAGAACAGCTGGTGTGACATCTCGGGGCCCTTCCAAAACTAAGTAAAGGTGTAATTTACATCAAAACATCTATAAGCAAAACATGCTCAGAGAAGTTTAAGCAAATAAACAACTTGAAATAGTCACAGCAATATTTATTCAAGCATCAGCAATTGCTGGATACAATCACCAGCCTTTGTGGTTTGGTCACACCCATGGCTCCTGCTGCGAGATGAAAAATTAACTATTTTGATAATCTTATTGACAGACGTACTACAAAGAAAGAATATCTATGACAATGTAAGTGATGTAGAATGCTCCAAGAGCAATTCCTACACCTAGAAAATAACACAAAAACTTCTGAAAACTTAATAATTCAATTCATTCAAGTGTGTCTTTCCCCGATGCACGAGGGGGTTTATATAGGAATCAATACAACTGGAAAAGGAATAGAAAATATATCCGAATATTACGATAAGATTACGATAACTAAAATAATCTAAGAGATGAAAAGATAAGATTTTATCCTAAAAGATAACCTAGAAAGATAATATATTATAAAAATACTTCACATATGCCAATATTAAGATATATCCATATCTTCTTAATTCTCCTTTATCCTTATATCCTACATCATTCTCCCCTGGTTGGAAAAAATCCTCCCTCTCGGCCTCTCTGCCTCGCGTGAATAGACCAGAGGCACAGAACTCAGGCCTCCTTCTTCTCTCTGTTGCTTCATCTCGCTGCCTGACCATTCTCTGCCCCTTCTTCTCGCTACTCCTTCTTCATCCCTCTACATTCTTCTTCCCACTGCTTGACTTTTCATCCCACAAAATTTTGCATTATATGGGCTGAATTTGCTGCAGAATTTCGGATGGTTCTGTGGGCCGAATTTTCTTCAAAATTTCAAAGGCTTGTGTGCAGAAATTGAAGACAAATCGTCCTGACTCAGTCGATGTGGTGGGCCAGTGAAATCTTTGTTCAAGAACTAGTGTGGCACTGTTCGTCTCTTCCCTTTTTGGTCACTTGGCTCAACATTGGTAAAATCGTAGATCTCAAATTACAGTTTTCGTTGTATCCAGTAGCTTGATTTGGTGTTATTGTGGATACTTTTGATGAAAAGATAATATTTTATCCTAACAGATAACCTAGAAAGATAATAAATTATAAAAATACTTCACATATACTAATATTAAGATATATCCATATCTTCTTAATTCTCCTTTATCCTTATCCTGCATTAGTAAGTCACTATTTCCCCAAAACTGTATCCCCTAAATTGCAATTATGAAGTAGCAAATCAACTATTAGACAAGAATCCTAGACATTGCACAGCACTATGAGTTTGACCAAGGTTTAAGCAATGACGCGGGATGCATTAAGAAGGAATCAATTTTACATGCAAAAAGGACTACAAATTTCTCCCTCAGGCCTCATTTACCCCAAAAAAAAAAAAAAAAAGAAAAACCTTCAAATTTCTTGAAGTGGGCTTCCCATTGACAAATAAGTATTACCTTGCAGTGCTTAATGCACATGAGTTCCGTTCTCTTCATGCTAGCTTTAAAGATAAGCTATTCATTAAGCGTCTTTTCCATGCACAAGCACATCCATAAGTGGACATTTACGTAAGAATATGGACAATATACCCCTAGACCAACTATAAAGGTCAAGTAATGAAAAGCATATGCTAAAGATAAGTAACTAAAGTATATGCTAGAGTACATAGGAGGGAAAATAACAAAGTTCTATGCATTCCGGTCAGTATTGGGTCCTTTTGTGAACCATTGTGTAACTTGCAAGGGTGTACCTCAGGTTCAGGTCAGCAAATGCTCAGCCTGACATAAAATTTGTGGATGCAAACAACCCAACAAGCCCATAGTGCTTTTCCAATATTTGTTCTGTTCCGTCACATTGTGAATGGCCAAATATTTTTTGTTTGTATAACTCACTAGTAAATACCATATCATAATTACATCTCAGATGAAGAACAGTACTAAATTTTATCAAAAACAGAGAAGATTTAAAGAACAGAGATATTGAAGAATATGAAAGGGACAAAATAAAAGATAAGATGTCTTTAACAGAGAGACTAAAACAAACGTACGGAGAAAAGTGGTCATGCATAGTAGGTTGGATATTTCTAGAAGTTAAATTGTTTGTGATTTCATGTTTTGTATTTGATTATAAAGATGAAGATTAAAGATATTATTTGCAATATGTGGAGTAGGGAGTCATTTGCCATCACAACTTTGCTGATTAAGAGACGAAAGCAGATAAGCGAAACTGTTTCTCAAGAGCAAGAAAAAATAAAGGAAACAAAAATGAAAAAGGGATAACAGGAGGTTTTCGGTCAATATCTTATCCATGAAATGACTTTTTTTTGGGGGGATGGGGGTAGTGCATAACCTAGCCACCAATGCCAATGGATCATATTTGACTATCTGGAATTCTGGATCAGTTGGATTTGGTTCATTCCAGTTTCAAGTTGAAAGGCCAGTCTCAAGACCTGAAAATTTGGGTCATGTTCGAGTTGGATTTTTACATCAGGTCAATGTTTAAAATGTCTAATTTCTAAATATGAAATCACAACTCAAAGAAGCTACTCCTAAAACAATAGGGAACAAACAACAGTCTTATGACTCCAACATCAATGTAATGATTTTCATCTACTTAATCATCAATAAAAGGTAAGCCTTAACCCTGTTAACACTCTTTGAATTTACAAGAGCATTTGCCCCTTATAAGCCTGGCAGAGAACATATTCTCCATGAATGTTGAAGGCAGAGGAAAGATAGTGAAAGACAGATATATACCCTAGTCAGCTCCCTTAACAAACAGTGACATGAAAAAGATAACATTGCAATGCGACTCCATGCCCAGCAGTCAATTCTAAGTTAGTAACCCACAATTCTAACCGAAGTCATGTCATCACTATGACAACAATAACAACCAGCCACCGCTAAAGGAAGGGTCATACCGAAGCAAGTCCCGGGCACTCTAGATTTATGCAACCTTACTGAAGCAAGTTCCAGAATGACACTGAAAACAAACACAAGAATTCCACAGCTATGTGCGCAAAGCCTCAAACCCCTTTGTTTCACGCCAATGCTAGATTGTCCGTTAGGATATTTCTGCAATGAATGCTTTCTTAGCCAGTAACGATAATAGGGATGTTATCCCATGGGAATCATGTATGAACCAGCTTTTGTTTCACTCTGCACACGTGCGCATAAGCAGACACACACTACCATACAAAAACAATACAGATGAAGAAGAAATACATTTCTACTGCTTTTATTAAACTACACATAACCAGATTACCATTAGTCTATTTGATTTGAGTACATCTAGGTAAAAAGTGCCAACTTCTGTTATAAATAAAATCCAAGGTGGGGGTGGAGGTAAGGGACAAGGGTTCTTCAATAATGAATATAGCAAAGTTCTCACAGACCCAATTCCCCACCTCTCCTCCCCTGTTTTTAAAAATGAAAAATCCTAAAACCATTAAACAACTTCGAAACTATGCATGTTCTTCAACTGTTCTACAGAGGGGGGAAAAAAAGAGCAGCCCGGTGCACAAGCATCCCGCGTTCACCCAGGGTCCGGGGAAGGGCCCCACCCCAAGAGGTAAATTGTAGGCAGCCTAACCTGACTTTATCGGTGGCTGATTCAATCGTTCTACGAACAACCATTAAGAGTGTATTCCAGACTTCCTAAACAGATTAAGGCACTGGGAAACCATGTTGAAATATTGATATGTCTTAACATGACCATAAAATCAGAGGCACACATCAGAGAGTAGCACCCTTTTGTACAATTATGTTCTTAAGAAGCAATTGGGAGTCCTAAAGTGAAGGTTTTTTTGATCTTCCAAATGAAATTACATAAATAAAAACTGCAACAAAATGATGTAAGAAAGAGATAACATAGAAAGATACTCCAATTGTCCAGCCTAAGAAGCAAAATTGACAGAGTCTTGACTAAACCTACAAAGCACCACAACCTTTTAAGTGCACTTGTCACTCATACACTCCCCTTACCTTTCTAGTGGAAGATCACAATAAGGCTTTTCATTCACGAAAAATTAAAATAGACAGTTAGAGTGGGAGAACGAAGCGATGCGAATAGCGGCTATCCAAGAATTCTCATCTTTGAATCAAGAGTTCATACTGTAAGACTTGTCTGATCTTATCAATTATTAGTATTTGAATCGTTTTTCTCCAAAAGAAAAAAAAAAATCATTTTTCTAGAACAAGATGAAAGATTTCATCAAAAGCTTGCAGTAACTTGCCAAACAAAGGCTTCGAGTAATTTGACTAAGAAAAAACTACTCGAACAAAGTGCATAATTAAGACAGATAAAACTTAAAATATTAAGCATAATAGACATTTTGTTTTTAAGATAATTGTATTTTGATTGAGTTCTTCACAAATAGAAAAACCGAAGAAAATAAAAAAAGAAAGATCAAAAATCCTTCCTTTTTTTTTAGGACTTACTCAACCAAAAAACCTTCCATTCTCTTTTGAGAATAGAAAAAATTTTATTTTCATACAATATCTTAATGGAATTATATATAATGATCAATAAGTTTAGCTATTAGCCCCATGCTAAAAAAGCGAGTGCGGTCAAAGAGTTTCACATTGCATCGCAATTTTCCCCCCTTCCATGACATAATGCCCATCACAAACATTTGACAACATCAAAAGTCAAAGAAACCCCAACTCTAAGTTCAAGGGCTCACCATGCCACTGCAATTGAACTTTTAGCCACTGGTGCTCACCTCAATCACAAGTATGATGGCAGCTTAAAGTCCACCCTCTAGCATCCCTCTAGCATGGGCCATACACCTAGACCAAGCTCATGTTTAACCAAAGGAACAATAACAAGGGGACTGTGGGATAAACTTTCAACAGAAAATTAACATTTTTGTAGGTTGTGATTTTGTGAAATAATATTTTTAATCTCATGTTTTTGAATTGATTTTTTAGTAGCCCCAACTCAGTATGTTGTCATATTTAGTCCTTTTTTAAACAAAATCTGATGAGCATACATTAGAATGACCATTTGCCATCATTATTTGCTTTCACTTATTTTTTTCCCACAAAAAAGCTACTTAACATCCTACCCCTTCCTGTGTCGCCCAAGCACCACCGCATCCACCGCCAAGGCCATCAACAAGCTACCTAGTGGCCAAAATTCCACCACTGGGATCGCCAGCCACCAATGAGTTCGGAGGTGATGTGCCACCGCCCACTTCCTCACCCCTACCTCCATTCCCCTAACCTCCATTCTCCCTCCTCCCTCCCACATCCTCTCTCTCTCTCTTCTCTCTAGCATTATGGCCCATGATTTGAAACTGCAAATGCAATTCATTAGGGGAACACTAGACAGTTCGAACTCTTGGAATCAAAGCTCCCTAATCACCCACATGATGAATGGTAGTCAAAGCAGGACATACCCAACCACGAGTCTTGCTTGTTCAAATATTGTTTTGGTATGGGGTTTGGCAATTTTAAAGATTTTCTTAGTCCAAGATGAAAGGTTCCCCATATTCATGTCAACATATCAATGTCCAACAGAGCTACTCAAAATGAAATGAGGAATTTGAATACACAGCCTGTAATCCTTTTTTTCTAACAACAACAGATGACAAATGGTTTAGGAAAGGAAGACTAGGCAATAGCAGTTAGATGGGCAACAACAAATTTGAACTAACTGATGCCTATCCGAAAACATGTAATAAGTAACTATCAAAGCATGTTCACAATCAATACCTTTGTGGTTAAAAGCGTTGCAGAGAACACCCATCCGGAAGAATCCGGTGGCCTAATTCATATAGAAAGACAATAATCACCAACGACCCTTATCTTAATCTCTCATCATTGACGAGGGAACAGTAACATATCGCCAAAAAAGATGGCCAAATGAAATGATTGATTTACATATAACCTTCTCCAATATAATCAAAACATCACGTAAAAAACAATCCACAAACATAGTAATTCAGTTATATAGAATTCCAAGCCAACCACTGTTAATGCAAAAATCCTCATTGTAAACTTCAAATTTTTCAAGGGCATCAATTGAAGGACTCACCAATATTCCTACATTTCCCAAAATTAGGCAACAACCCTCTGTCCTGGAGAAACGCATACGCACTGCCCACAAGCCTCATATCATCCGCATTCAAGCAAGTATCCAAAACCTCCCAATCTCTGCCAAACCCAGGGAATCCCACCCCAAGACGAACCCGAATTTGAGACCTAGGTGTTTCGGTGGGTTCGAGAGGCAGCCCATCGTCATTAATGGACTTCAGAAGCTTTAAAGCCTTCGCCAGGTCCTTGTCTCTCAATGCTTCCTCGTACTCCTTCCACTCTCTTAAAGCGCGAACCAGCGATGTGGGTCGGGTTCCAATGGCGAATCTCGAGTGCCCATGTGGGCGAATTGGGCAGTGGAATGAAGCAAGGTACAGGGGAGGATTTGGAGAGAGAAACGGAGGGGAAACTGTGATTTGCACAGCAGGGCGGAAGGGCAGTGCCATGGGAGGCGCCAAATGAACATTCGCTAGAGCTCGCGCGACAAGAACGGTACACCCGTTCCCCCTTCCATCAAAAATAAAACAGAAATGATCGCAAAATAAATAAATAAATAAATAAATAAAAAGGGAGACGCTTTTCTAAGATGCATGAATTGATGTGAAATTTACCGCTGCATCATACATTAACAAACCTGTAATTGATTTTTTTTTTTTTTTAAATGGGTGTTACTTTTGGAAGGAAAGAAAAGTTGTTGAAAAGTCAAAGGAAGTTCAATTACCAAAATACCTTTAATAAAATTATTTTGACAATTAGTGGGAGGATGAATGTGACTAGGTTTGCAATTGAAGGAAGCAGTTATGGGAGATCTAACCACACAACAAGGATCTTCTTTGCAACTGTGGAGAGAGACTAGGACATGAGTATAGAGAGAAAGTAAAATCGAAGAAGTGATGTGGAGCCTGCACAATCTGGAAAGTTTAGAGAGAGACAAGGTAGCAGTACAGAGAGAAAGTGAGAGTGGAAGGTTGGGGTAGAATAAGAAGAAAAGTGGAGTTTGAGGTCGCAGCAAGAGCAAAGGAGACTGGAACAGCGCCAAGAACGCCAAACGACGTAGTACGAGGGTTCAATGAATTTCAATTTGAGGTGAGTTGTTCGAATTTCCTAAATGTAGTGAGTCTTGTGCAATTTGTTGGTGAAAAGTGTTGGTGTAGATGTCATGGAAGTGCGTTCGTAATGGTGAAGTTGGGATTGCCCAAATTTAGGTGAACTACACTTCGCATGCCATGTGAAACGAAGGTTTTGTATAGTAGAGGTTGTTGTTGACCTAGATAGGCACATGTGTATACCCAAGTGAACTAGCACTACAAGAAAGCGCCCAGTTAGAGACCGATGCTCTTCGGTCTCTAACTGAGGCAAGCCGGTCTCCAAATAATTTTAGAGACCAAACAGAGACCGAAATTCTTCGGTCTCTAAACCTTTGGTAGCAATTCAAATTTAGAGACCAAAAAGCGCATAGTGGTGTCTAATTGAGACCAAATATGGCCGGTCTCTAATTGAGACCAAGCTAAGCCGGTCTCCAACTGAGACCAAGCTAAGCCGGTCTCCATCTGAGACCAAAAAGAAGCCGGTCTCTATTTGAGACCAAATGTTGTGGTCTCAATTAGAGACCATCCACGTCGGTCTTTAACAGAGACCAATTTGGCCGGTCTCGAATTGACACCAAGTTCCGTGGTCTCCATTAGAGTCCAAATTTGGATGGTCTCTAATTGATACCAAAACTGTTGGTCTCAATTGGAGACCAATAAATTTGGTCTCAATTGGAGACCAATATATATTTGCCTCGGTCTCCACTGGAGACCGATTTTCAGCTTGGTCTCCAACATAGGCTGCGATTCCTGCCAGCCTGCGTTTGAGACCAAACTTGCATTTCGGTCTCTAACAGAGACCAGAATATCAATTTCGGTCTCCAACCTGGGCATATTGTTTGCTATATACATACCATGTAGTTCAGCATCTCTAAATTAAATCGAGATTACACAAAATGCACCAAAACATCCACAATTTCGCATTCCACGAACACAACAATTACAGAGTTCCATCGGTCACGTGCATGAAATTACAATGTGACAGAGTACGACGCTGCCTACATCTATACATAGCCGAAATTACAATTAACATGTACATCTACACATACCTACATCTACGACGATGCCTGAGAGTTGTCGGCACGGGTGGGGTGGCCAAGCAGCGCTAAAAAGCTATCAAACCGAGCATTAAGCTCCAGCAGCCCAATCCGTTGCACATCCATCTCCTTCCTGGTAGCTTCCAACTCCGCCCTAGTACTACTCAACTCCTCCCTAGTACTACTCAACTCCTCCCTAGTACTCCTCAGCTCCTCCTCTGTCGAATGAAGTCGAGCTTGAGTCGTTTGCAGCTCATTCTGTGTCGCTTGCAACTGATCTTGGAGCTGGGTTACTATGGGAGAAGAATATGCGGAGGAAGTGCTGCCGCCACTATGCCTAGACGCGATC
>JAKOGI010000793.1:320000-327500 GCA_029747015.1 Carnegiea gigantea | reverse complement strand
TGTAATCAAAGTAGTAACTGTTAGTTAGTGAATTGATAACTTAAATGAAAACCTTTACAAACCATGGTGGACACGTTGGAGCAATTGGGGAAACTATTGGAGGTGTTGTGTTTGCATCCTATTACCTTCAAGATGATGTAGGTGTAGGTGTAACAGATATTTTTTGTATCATTGAGTGGAACTAGTGATGCTGGCAATTGAAAGTCGTAAAGCTTAGGCGTGCAAAAGCAAACCTAAGTTGTAGTATCGGTTACTGCAGTGAACAATGCTGATTTGTGTGATAACCAAGTTGAATCTTTGTTTGTTGCAACCTATTTCCTTAGAGAAGATAATGGTATATTAAGGACTGGCAATTGAAGTGTCATTCAGTACTAGTGCTAAATGTTGGTTGTTAAATAATGTAATTATTTCTGATTGAGTAGTTGATCAGAATTGCATTATATATTTACCTTGGTAGACATAAATATGCTTTATGGTAAATAAAGGAATGGGTTGTATGTAGCAACACCTTTCCCTGGGGTAACACAGGTCACTGGTAATGATGGGGTGAATGATAAGTTTACCTTAATTCCAATGTATGATGGCCATGGCAAACCTTATATACTACTGTGGTATACCAATGGATGCAGTGTTTGGGCTAATTCCTTTCCTCCAAGAACTGAGTGTGGGGGAAGGGAAGGTGAAGTCATGAGAAGTCCATTGTCAGCATTATGTAATCGGTTCAATTGATGTGTGTATTGCAAGTAACTGGAATGGAGTTGCAAAGTGGCGGAAACGACTCTAATCACATGTGATTCTAGAGACATCAGGGAGAAAAAGCGAAGAAAGTGATCCTGGTTATCATAGTGACGAAGGGGGAAGTGCCCACAGTAGTTCAGAGTTGTCTAGAGACAAGGAGGTTAGTACCTGCAATGGTGAGCTCCTAAAGGGGGAGATGCTCTCAAAGAAGAGGCACGATGCAGGACGTGCGGAATAGCGGGAGCGGAATGATGCAAGGAAAGGAGGCATAAAGAGAGCAATAGAGAGAGGGAGGGGGGAGCAAGTGGCAGGGCATTGGAAGGGGGTGGAAGTTAAGGGTAAGGGGAAGGTGGAGGAAGTTCATAGGAGAAGTAGGATCGATGAAGGAGAAAATGGTGGTCGAAAACAGGCCGTAGAAGGAGTGGGTGTCTGTAATTAAGCATCGTTGTGCACTGGATACAGTATGTGCACTCAATGATCAGTTGTTGGACATCCAGAATGAAGATATTAGGAGAACTGTATGGAGTCCAGTCTTAGAGTACAAGACTTTTGCAATGGACTGACACATGGGGCAAGCCCTTATATAAGCGTGGAACCCATGGAGGAAGTGCTTCAAGCTAGGGCAGAAAGAGGTATCATTCTTATATTTTGATGTGGCTTTGCTGACGGGGCTCCTAGCCACTGGGAAGCGCATTGCATTTGAGAGGAGTGAGGGAACCAGTGAGGTGGAGGAGGTGTTGAAGGGAGCAATGGAGGAGCGTGTGTCTCAGGAGAGGCAAAGGCAGAGGACAATACAGAAGAACATGCACATTTACAGGAATTGTGTCGGTCTTATTTGAACTGTGCATGATGCATAACACAGTGGAGACGGTTGGTTTGTTTAGGAAATTGTACACCATGTTGGTTGTGAGTGGGTTGCTCTTCCCTCAGTGTGCTGAGGGTGGGGCATGGGATTTGGTTTATGTTGTTGAGAATGTGGACGGGGTGGGGGAGTATAATTGGTCAGAGGCTGTGTGGAAGCTTTTGGTGGTGGCTATGGAGGAAAGTAAGGAGAAGATGCAAATAATGAAAAACATGCAAATAAATAGGTTTGCAATGATGTTGCAAGGGTGATATAAACTTCTTATTTTTGGAATCTGACGATAATTATTGTACAATGCAGTATGTGGTTTTATAAATATAGCAGCACATATGCCTTTGCAAATGAGAAGAGGGTGTCAAGGCTGAGTAGTAGGGTGAATTTCTACAAAAGCAAGAAATATGATGCAGAGGAGGTTGTGGTTCGTAACATCAAGGATAGCGTGGTGGGGTCACTTCCACGCAAGTGGGTGTTCGACACCTGTTGAGTGTGAATTTTTGAAAAATCCTATAATGCTGAAAATAATACTTATAGGCTCAACATCCCCTCTTATGCAAAGAGCAGTCAAAATTTTAAAACAAAGAGAAAGCCACAAATGAGGAAAATTATTACAAAATTCAAAATAAATGGTGGCCTTAATCGTCATTATTTTCTATTGTATTGAGTTGTATGTCATAGCCTAATATTAACAAATTAAAAAAATAGGGGGTTAATTTTGCTCGGTGATGAGATATCTCCTATAATCATAAAGTTGGAGACCGCCACTAATTTTTTGGTTTTTAGGCAACGGAGGGCAATTAAAAAAATCAAAGAAAACACATAAAAATAAATTAGCTCCACTATCCCATCCATAGCCTCACGTGATGTGGTGTTAAATAGAGACACCCAAGCCATGCCATGAAATACTGAACATTAATCATGATAATAAAATAGAATTAAATGACTAGTGCCATGGTTCACATTTGTGGTCATAAAGGAACCCGACTCTGCAAATTATAAATGCCTTGAACCTGAACAATGTCAAAAAGGGAAAGCTACTTTAAGCAACCATCTTCCCCACGTTTCCACTTACTGCATCATGGGCAGTTCGACAACTGCTAAGATCTTTTTGGATATTCAATATAAAGGAGCTCGAAACAGAGGGAGGGGGAAAAAAAGAAGAAAAGAAGGCAAAAAACACACTGTTAAAAGAAAGGCAAAGGAGGACTTCGTGCAAATTTGCAGAATCAGAGAAGTTGAATCAAGAACCAAATCCAGTCTTCTCCATAAGTTCCAACAGTATTTGAAGGTTATTCAATAGTGGAGTGTAGAAGATTCATGTCCACCCAAAATTTCCAACACTTGTTTTTGAGTCCTGCATGGTTAATTACAACAAGTGGTGTGTCAAACAGTTCAAGAGGATGTTGCAAAAGAGTAAAACGAAGCCAAAATCTCAAGTTCGATTCAAGTTTTGATTAAAATTATTTAATCATACTAGAGCTCGGTTCCTACCAGAACCACGAATTTATGGATCCTGTCGGAACCATGAAATCTGTTGATCCTGCCAGATGCCATATCTTGTCACATCTTTTTTTTTTTTTAAAGTCAAGTACTAAAGTGCTTGAAATATGTGTACATATGAAGAAATGGGGGTAATTAGACTCTGTTTCTCCAAGTTGATGGAGGCCGACTACTTGGGATGGCACAAGATTGATAGATTCCATCACGTACAGAGTTTGCCATAAAACAAGAAGAAGAAGAAGGCTTGTTTTACCTATAAAGGGGAATTGTCTCTCAGTGAAAAAATTAAACAAACAAAAAGTTCTCAAAGTTTAGAACAAAAATAAATCATAGAGTCGGAGTCCCTTTTATAAGCATTCAGTTTTTATTGTTTTGGATGAATTCGATTCACTATGAGACTCTTTTCACATATTGACTCTAGCTAAAAAATCCAAGGAGATATACTAGCTAATATTTTAATTTGCATAGATCTGAAATCCTACTTCCAGTTTGAGCCCTTAAATAATAAAAGAGGTGGAAAATACAATGGCTAGCAAGCAACTGATTCAAACGTAAATGCATGTCTACGAGATTACAAATGATAAATTATGTCCAAAAAAAAGAGCCAAGGGGTTGTTTCGAAAAAAAATGATGATAAAAAGAAGGGAAGGAGAAGGAGGTTTGGTCTGCTTGATCGTTCAAGACACAAAAAAAGAAAGGGGTGCTTTAAGCAATAAAACAAATGGTACTAAAACTTGAGTGAAGTATGGTCAACGCATAATTAGATAATGGATGGGGTGTGATAGCATTGATAGAAATCAAGTGCAAAATCATTTGCCGTCATGTGGTATTACCTGGGCCATGATACAGTAAGTTAAAGCAAATGGCGCCAGTAAACGTTGAGTGGATGAAGATAATATTTATTCATCTATTCGGGTAAAATTCTTTTATCTGAAGATAGGGTGGAATTCATAAAGGTGTTTACAAAATATTTGAAGTATCACAAGAACTACATTGACTTGATTCCGTTAAGAATACGTAGGAAGTTGATATAAAATTTTCAAGTGCAGTCCAAATTGAAGTTCTCAAATGGGCTCAAATTGGTACTCCCCCTGTTCACAGAAAGTGAATTCTCTAAGTTGATTGTACCTTACTTGCCCAAATGACAGAAAGGTCAAGCTCCACAAATGTATAAACCAACCCCCTTCAAATTTCCAACTTTACAAAATGGACTACAAACCCTTATCCAAAAAAAAAAACCTTTACAATTTCGTGACCCTTGGTTACACATTATGTAATCAGAACAAATCAGAAACCAAGCCCCTCAAAATACAAATTCTTCACAAATCCCAAGTACGCGAAATGGATAAAACTCGAGGCAAATAAATAGCCAAGCTCACGAAATTCCCTCTATCTCTTGGTGGTTTAAGCCAAAAACAAAACTCGGGTCAAGAACTACGTCGATTTGCCCCAAGAGCACATAGGAAGCCCTCAAATAAATTTTAAGAGCAATCGGAAAGTCCCATATATATATATATGATATATATAGATATATATATATATATATATATATATATATATATGTATATGTGTATATATATTAGATATATAATATCTATATACTATATATATATATATTATATATATATATATATATGTGTGTGTGTGTGTGTATATATATATATTTAGAGAAAGAGAGAGAGAGGGGCTAAGCTGATAAACAATGAAAAATTGCGAAACTGCCAAAATTTTTATGTAGCTGTCAAAACCCAAATTCAAATGACAAAAAAATTAAATCAAAATTATGGCTATTAATCTAGCTCAAATGAATAAAATTCAAAGCCAAAATTAAATTGGCTATAAATTTAGTCCAAATAAATAGCAATTAAAAATAAAGTGAGAATAAAATTAATTCAAAGGAACTACAGCTGGTTTGATCCTCTACAAAAGTGGTACGTAGGCAACTCACAACAAAAAGTGAGTGTAACCTAAATTCCAAATCAAGTAAAATTACCCGTTCCCTACCCTGCACATGAAGAATGTGTGTATATAGCGTCCTTCCTAGAAGGTGCCTATACAACCACTATCTGATGCAATTAAGTTTTGGATATGGCTGATTTGACATTAAAAACATGATAATTGTCGATTCAAATTATATAAAGTCTTATTAACACAAAACAAAACAAAGAAAGAAAAATAAAACAGGACAAGTCAAAATCAAAAGATGGTTTCTTGAAAGGAGGACATAATTAAGGAGGTCTATCCTCTTGAATAAAATCATATTTAAAATAAACAGATGTACATTTTGTACATCGGAAAGCTGTGTTGTGCATGTTGTTTATTTTCATTAAATTTTTGCCCAACAACACTGATGGTCTGTGGAATCAATTTCATATTGTGATGTTCAATTTTGTAGATAATTCCAGTTATTGAAATTCAAGATGTGGAGAGAATCCTAGCGGTGGTGGAGGCATTTGTTGAGATAGATGAGTACAATGCCTATGTCGAGGATGTGCAAGTATGTCGCAATAGTTAGGTTTGTAAGTACGAAACTTATGTATTGTACAGTATGTGTGGTTTGGGTAGGTGTAAGCTTCATATTGCACATGTTAGGATGTATGATAGTTTGATGTGGTGTGATATTTGTTGCAGGTTGTGATTAGTGTAGAGGAACGTCTATGGAGGGCGAGGGATGCATTACGTAAGGAAAGAGAAGCACACGCTGCTAATAAGAAGGAGCTAGAAGAGCTTAAGGAAGCAATTGCACAGAATGCCATGGTGAAGGATTTCCCAGAGTTTGCTATGATGCAACGGTCTGGGACCGAACCAAATGATGCAGAGTTGAAGGATGTTAGTGAGGAAGGAACCAATATTGCCATGGGTAGCCCCCAGGTGGAGCTACATGCGGGGTCATCTTCTCCGTTCCTGCCAAGTATAGACAATGTGCTCGACACTGCACCAGTAGGTGATATTGTGCTACTGTCACATAAGGGGTCAGACTCGGTGGAGGATGACATGTTTTTAGGAAGGGAGATAGGTGAAGGTAAGGGTTAGTCATCATGTGATGACGAACGACCTAAGTCATCAATTGCGAAGAGGGCGAGGATACAACCCCTCTGCAATACAATCCTCTCCGTATCTACCCCCTGACCGAGCAGTTGGGAAGGGTAAGTGTAAATACGCTAACATGTACACTTCTCGAAAGCAGTCCAAGAAACACGTTGGTGTGTCTTTAAAGAAATTACCTGGGACTAATAGCAACGTGGGTGGAGCACCACTGGAAAAATCATAATTTGGAACCTTATATGTGTGCTTCTATCAGGTTAATGTACTAATTAAAATAAACTGTTTGTACGTGGAATCTGTGTGGGAAGGAGACAAGTCGCAACGGACTTGTTCGATAGGTGCAGGTGTTGTTCCTGATGGGCAGCCAGTGACAGAGGAGGGCGCTCAGACCAGGCAAATCCCAGTGGACTATGTCGTTGTGGCCGACGAGATAGTGATTGCTACCCTCAATGTCAGTACGGTCTATATAGTGAAAAACACAACTGCTAGATGCAGTCAGCCGGTTTTGTTCAAATATATATTCAAAGCTGATGAATAACTAATTAAAGTTAGTGATTTCATATCATTGAATGTCGTTGAGTGTAACCTTTGCCTGAATGAGGTGTTTACCTACATTAGAAGTTATACTGGCTGTGGTAAACATATGTCATTTGGTTGGTAAACAAACGGGAAAGTTCTCTATAACAACCCTTACATGAGTGTTTGTGTTTGTGTAAATGTGCACTTTTGTTAGGCATGCAATGTTAGGGATGAACTTGATGGTTGTGCTTGTGTATATGTGCACTTTTGCTTTCTCCATGCTATTCGAAAACATTAGTCGGTGATCGAGGAGTTAACCTAACCTGACATGTGTGTTGACCGTAGTATACATGAGTGTGTTGTATGACAGAGTTTACTACAGCAGTGCATGTAACTGGTGGTGTCTGTCAGTAGGTAACCTTAGAAAACATTGTGTGTTGACCGTGGTGGATGTGTCTGACCTTAGTGGAAAACTAAACTAATATTTGTTGATGGGTTTCCTTGTCGTTGGAAAACATTGCTTTTAGTGACGAACAATCTTGTTCTTTGGTAGTGTTGATTAGAGCGGAATGTTAGGTGTTTTACCCATTGTACCGTGGTAGAGAAGTTGCATGTGTAACAGACATTTCCATTGGTGTAATGTCACTACTAAAATTTGAAAAAATGAGTTTCACATCTTGGTTTCGATGTAGGTTAGAGAAGAAGGTGCAACTGAAGATGTTGCACCCAGCGGAGTTAGTGGGAACAGAAGTGTCTTCGATATAAAAATGTGCATTGATCAGGTGAGTTGATCATGTAGTGGAGTTTGGTGTGTATTCAGTAATCTCGCAGAAAAGATT
>JAKOGI010000793.1:212500-312500 GCA_029747015.1 Carnegiea gigantea | reverse complement strand
ATTTAAATGAAATGAAATAAAACATAATAGGAAAAAATTAGGAACCGGGTACCCTGTTCCGGGATGGGTTCCAAAATTCTGGACCCGGTTCCAACTGACACCGGGACTGGGTCCAGATTTTTGGACCCAGTTCCATGAAAATAGACCGGACACTCAGTCTTGCTCAGCCTTAGTAACATATGTGGTGCAATACAGTTTACCCTTAAATGTTACGAAGTCTACCCATGTAGTTAAATTTGTAATATGTGAAACTTGATGATGTGTTTGACACTTCCCTACTAGGAGTTCCGGTCTTGTATACCAATGTTGACAACCTGTGACACTGTGGTAGTAATTGGCAAAAGTGTACCCATAATTTAACCTTTGTTTACCCCTACATGCAACCTTATGTATGATGGTTAACCATTGGAAGTGAAGATCATGTAACATACACAAGTTCATTAACACAGTACAGAGACAAAAACAGAGGAACATTATATATACAAGCTTTGCCTTCCTACCCCACATACCAAAAGGACACCACACACTACCGGTGCAGATTTTTGTTATTTAGTTATTAGTCGGTTGACATGTTGGTCATACATAACGTTATTATCTTCATTGCAACGCAAGAATACAATGTCATATATGTCCACATGTTGAGTTGCCCATAACAATACCCAAAAAATTGTATCACCAATCTCCATTTGCAGCTTGGGCACATGACAGAGTACAAGTCCACTTCGTATTGTGATCTTCGAAAGCCTAACGGCGTGTCCCTTCTCTAGCAATATTTCCTTGAGATTGTTGACGGATGCTTGTGTGTGACAATGCTTCAACCAGACGTCATGCTCACACTTGCTCTGTCAATGAAGCTCACAGTTAGTGTTGGTATGCGATGATAACATAAAAACATGTGCATAACGTATAAGTTTACCATGGTATACCTCATGACAAACGGAACGATGCATGTTAAGCACATGTGGGTCGACGACAAATTCAGCTGGTTGGCCACATTGACATAGTACAACTACAATATTCCACCAGTGGTTATTCATGGAAGGTCCCATGTGTTGGACTTTGATTGATGATGAGGCATTAGATGTGAGAGGGTCATCGAACTTCATCTGCCTGTTATCAATGCTTGGAATTAAATTTAGTAGACGGTTTAGTGGGATGATGATCAGAGAAGTTATGGAGGTGTAATTAATTGGAAAGGGTGGGTGGAAAGTGTTTTATAATAAGGGTGGGGTAAACAAGATGGGCTTATGTGGGAAGGCACAAATTGGCGCTAAGTTTACCTGCTATTTGCCCTTAATCATTGCTTGTCCTTTGTGATTGGTAGTCAGCCACGTCTTCCTTGTATCATAATCAGCTCAAATGGACTCACTTCAACTACATTGCAATAGTGGGAAATGTGGCCCACCAATGTTTAATGCACCAGGTAGAGTAATTGCCACGTCTACATGCAGTGGGTAATTGCTTTGTGTTAAGCATTTGGGTTGTTTGTAACATCCAAATGAAGCATTTAGTCAATTATAAACTGTAGGTACATGGTTGTTGCATGCTTCATGGATGTTGTCAACAGTTGGTGCAATAACTATATAGGACTACAAACTACCCTCAAATGATGTTAGCTCTCAATATTAAGTTTCGACAAACCTGTTTACGTATTGAAAAATTCGAACAATGACACTAATAAGATCAGAGAAGTTACCATTCACAAAATCAATACTACATAGCAAAACGTAATGCATAGTGGCAGGTTCAACATACAACAAGGTCGACATCAACAAACAAAAAAGAAGTGGATAACATTAGGTGGTGAACTCAATATCAGCAAAATAAACCACAACCTTCATATGCTTGATCTACAACTTAGTGTTCACATACCGAACCACACTATACACACTACCAACATCGCTGACAACAACGAAAACGTACTGACATACACTGCTCTTAACCCAATAGTTGATGTAAGAGTCCTCCACTTTTTTCAGAACGGGGGGCCTTTGCTGGGCTTACATGCCCCACATCTACGTCAGCCAAATGACGAGGACGATGCTCATTTCTCCCACTATTGCATATCATTACTTCCATTTCTAAAGATCAGCCCTTGCCTTCCAATCCATCACCCGATCTTGTTGTTGGATGAATTGGTGATTGTTTCTTTCGGTACGCACCAAATCCCGAACCTCCCATGGCTCGTCTGTTAACTGGTCAATAACGTCTTTAGCTTGTTTTGAGGAGTCTGGATCAATTATGTCCAATTATGGACATGTACTTGGATTCTACATGCAGTTGTGCATGAAGCGATAAGGAGAACACAGGTTAGTGTGCTACACAAAGTCTGCTGTAACAAAACAATGAGTAATCATTATTTACTTCCCAAAGATAAACAACATAACAACGCCTGTAGTTATCGTCAGTCTCATTGTAATAATACTTTCTGCCATTGTTGAAGTAACTTAGACTGGTCCTCGACCCTCCAGATGTCTTGCTGTATGACATTCTCCTTGATGGGCCAGCCATGTTGCCTTCACAACTTCGAAAGACCGCCTCCACAATTATACCAACATGAAAAGTGTGGCCCCACCTACTTGGCTTATATAATCAAATACAACTGTATTGAAGCCAATTAATTACTGTTGCAGCACTGAAGTCCAACTTTGCCAACTCCTTCTAGTTAACATTCAATTGGGTTTTATAGTGGTTAGGCACATTAAATGTTCTATTTGGTTGGCGTATTCACTACTTGCTCTGCATTAGCCATTTTGTAAATAGGGAGAATGGTACACGAAACCATGCTTTGTGGTAAACTGCTGCCTTAACGCTTAAGTAACAGGTCCTTCACAGTAGATGACAACAGTAGGGCGCTTATTTTTATAGAACTCCTATACCATGCAACTTGCAGCAAAATCATGACATTTACCACGTACACATGAAGGTTGACCGCGGTAAACAAGTGGGTTTGGGAAGATAAACAAGTACGGTGGGGTGGACTAAATGAGATGGACTTAATTGTGCTACCTACTTCTGCAGCGACACGGCAGGTAGGGATTTACAGTTGTTTGACATAGTGGTTCTCATTTGGAATTAAATAAGTAGTACGTATATTGTTCACAACATACTCGGCTTAAATTTGAGAATGGGGTTGTTGTTTGCCCTCTATTATTTGGTCATTCACTATCATCCGCCCCAAAGCCCATTACATCCATCATGTTCAGCTATGCGCTTGGATACGAATGTTCCCACCTGTGTGCCAACTTTTGGGTTGGTTGAAGGTATGGACTTACATTCCTATGGACAACCTAACATTGAAGTCTTTTATGGACTTCCCGATACGGTCTTGGTAGGACTTTGATGCTGTCTCCTGGCAACAGTTGTGCAACCTACGGTGGTTGCTCCCATTGGTTGTGCATGTCCCTGTACAGATCCTAATAGTAAGAGAGTTCAGTCATACGTGGAGTGAAGAACAACATACATTAGTGTAGAATGATTGCTGAACCCTCTTACAGGTTGAAGAAGTAAGTTCATATGAAGGGATCATAGACATGGTTAACATAGACCTTGTTGGGAACGTCACACATGAGTAAAGAAGTCCCACATCGGGAGTTTGAGAAGAAGGGTCATGGTATATAAGTCAAGTGGACTACTCCTCCTATTGCCAATTGATTTTAGGATGGAACCTCACTTGGGCTTGTTACCTTAGACCTTGGTTGAAGTGGGCTCCCTCCTTGGATCTCCCTAACAAGTGGTATCAGAGCCGATGGTGCGTTCGGCTAGGCAACAAAAGGTGTGGCATGGTGGACCCCATGGACGAGCTTGGTGAAATGACACGCAGGTGTTGATCGAGCGGTAATACGTGTACTGCAGTGTGGCTCGATGGTATGGATAAGCTCTTGATGGGTGGCTTGACACCTTGGTAAAGGCTTCCGCTCAAGGGGGAGCTTGTGCACTCATGTGTGAGGGGGAGATTGTTGGGAACGTCACACATGAGTAAAGAAGTCCCACATCGGGAGTTTGAGAAGAAGGGTAATGGTATATAAGTCAAGTGGACTACTCCTTCTATTGCCAATTGGTTTTAGGATGGAACCTCACTTGGGCTTGTTACCTTAGACCTTGGTTGAAGTGGGCTCCCTCCTTGGATCTCCCTAACAGACCTCATCCCATTACTGTCAATCACTCGACTTAGGATGTTCACTGTTTCGCAATCTATAATGGCACACGACTTCTACGGCTATACTGAGGACATATACAGGCACATCCTACAACGAGGTGAACGAGGGGTAGAAGTGGACATCATCTCAACACCCATACTGGAAGGCAACAGGATAAAGTACACCTTGCAAACCGTCCTCACCCAATCACGTATTAACTTCCCCACCAAGTCAGCAACTGACTCCCGAGCGATGTTCGAATTGCGATTTATAATTGTAGATGCATTGTACACGCATCTTTTCACTAAAATCTAAGGAGGTGACTGTCAGTTACCCAAGCAACTATTACGGTGGCCTCCGACAAAAGGTGTCGGAGACGGAAATGTGAGGAAGATATTACATTTAACAAGAATGAAACGTGGCTTCACACAGCCAACCGGCATCGTAGGTGGAGTTTGTCTTACATAAGACTCATCAAAAGTGTTCTTGGTGCCCCACAGGTTAGAGGCCATGCACATCAGTCTTGTAGTGAAGGTAACAATGAGCTCCCCCAACCTCATAATTGCTTATGTAGTGCATATGCCTACGGTGTGGTTCTGTGACACGTTTAACTTAGTTTGCAATATGCGGATATGCTTTTATAGGGAGTTTGCTGATTACAATGAATAACCAGCTTATGCGGCCATTTGGATATTGTATTATGTGCATGCGGTGTGCATCTCATTCACTGCTATAGTGTTCTTGTCATTTTACTACGTCATTTAAGTGTCCTTTACCATTGTATTCATTGACTTATACTGTACCTATATAAGTGTTTATTTCCATTGACAACTGTATGTCCTTTTGGTTAACCCCTTTAGAAACTGACATGTTTATGTATTACCAAACATTTATTCAGGTAAGAAATATATGATAAGTAGTAAACTACGTTGTTCACTTATTGTACGACTATGTACTGGTCGACCCGACGATGTTACCCACATGTCATTCACTGACACACATACTCTGGATACATTGTCAGGCCAGTCATTTATATTCCAGCTGGTAGGGACTGTTTACCTTGGTAAACTCCTTCCTCTAAAATGATAAACCACAGACTGCTCGTACACCAACGGCGAAGTACGATCAGTGTACCACCACCCCAAAGTTGGTTGGCTTCTATAGGAATATTAAAACACTTAACAACATTCAGGTTAGCAGTTTGTCAACTCCCAATGGGTTTACCTGTTTCAAAGCTCAGTTTACCAGGATAAACTTGTTACTTATGTTCGGTAAACAAGGAAGGTGATCTACAGGTATTGAACATGCAAAGATTGACTTCAACATGAAACAAACTTGTTGAGGGTGTTGTCAGATCTCTGCCAGTATCACCCTAATAAATAGCAGGCACCATAATCACCAACAATGACTACGCCTCTTACATGGTAGGGTCACCAACCAGTCCGTGTATGTACAAAATTGTACAACACAACATCATGTCCTGTCCTGCTTGCACCGGGAACATGCGAACCTTCCAATAAATCTTCAACTTGCACAAGATCGCCTTCATAGCTTGCATCGAAATCAACACGGGGATTACAACAGCTGCGCCTTGTATGTCCAACTTTGCCGCATTTTGAGCACCTTTGAGATTTTATGCCCTGTATTTGCGACTCCCTGCATTTGGACGGAGGCCTAGCGGGTTATCGCCTATTGTTTGGGGGTAATATGCAGCGCTCATAGTTGTCATCAAGCTCTTCCTCACCAACCACCCAGTCCATCTTCTCATCAACTTTTCCCATATCGTGTGTTTCCATCGGATACACCAGCTAGTTATATATGAGTTGTTGGGTCGAATTCTTATAAATTGGATGCACATAGTCATACACCCATAAGTTCACCTTAGCTATCACAACCAAGTCATGACAGCATGGAAGGTCTTGCATTTGCCATTGCATGCGAGTGCAACTCTGTTAACCCAACTTCACCATTAATTTACAGCTATTAGTTAACTCCTCACTGTATTCACCTAACATCAAACTGTAGCACTCCACAGCTACAGTACAACCCACTTTCTCGTAAGTATTGGTTAACTTCTTCTCTATTCTTTCCCCACCCCATTCTTCCACTTCAGAATGTCCTGGTTGTGCTTGTCCATCTTCTTCCCAAGCTTCTCTAAGTGGCCATTCGCAAGCCAAGGCACGAGCATAGGGCGTAGTCATCTCATCCAATTGTTCCAGCTTTCTATGACATTGTTGCTCATTTTGGCCCATCTCTTCTTTCCAAACATGGAAGCAGCCCACTGTTTTGTCCCATTTTCCTCCACCCAAGCAACAAACTCTACGTTGCAGCACCTCAATTCTTACAATGCGGCATTGTACTCAGCTGTTGTTGGAGTGTAGGCAGCTCTGTAGAACATTTCTTTCACGATTTGTTTCATCGCTTCGTTCTGGATACCATGCTTCACTGCCTCTTTCAAGAAATTCTCTGTCAAGTGACGTAGGTAGTAGTTGTGGTACTCCTTATCAAATACTTGTGCCACAGCAGCGATTATAGTAGAGTTTCTGTCCGACATCACCAGCTATAGTTCCCCCATGCACTCGGAATCTTTTCCAAGAACCAGACCCACTCTTCAATTTTCTCACCACACACTATGCCATATACGAAATTAAAGATGTGGTTGTCCCCATCGAGGTTGCAGGCAGCAACTAAGGTCCCCTTGTAAGGCCGCTAAGAAGGGTGTCGTCCACAAATGGTATCATCCTACACCTAAGTTTGAAGCCGTTCATTAGCAGCATCTGCAATGAACATCCTCTTACACCTGGAACCCTCAGCCTCACAGAACGCTATAGACCCCAGGTTCGCTCTGGCGATGGCAGCACACATCCCTGGGAGCAATTTGTAATGACCAACTGGCTTCTCAAGCACCATCATGTGCACGAACTCCTTTGCTCTCCATGACTGCATACATGTTAGCCGAATCCCTAACTCCAACTCTAGATCATGCATAATATCCTCAGTGATTAATCAAAATGCAACCTCACTTTACCATCAATGAGGAGTGCAAGCAGTTCGGCTTTAACACACCGTTTGCGCCAAATAGCCATTTGACAAAGCTCCACAACATTGTGTTTATGCTACCCTTGAAATCTTTTAAATCTTTTATGGACATCGCCTATGTGTTCTTCCCACCTCTGACACATATGTAGAAAGGACAGTTTGTTGCATCGTACCTAAACACAATTCTTTATTTGTAGTTTCGCTCAAACCGATAGCTGAAGTGGTTTGCAATTGTAAACTTGCACATCACTTGTCGAAAGGCTTCTGTGGATTAAAAGATCTGCCCTACTCATCTAATTAACTTCGTCTATATGCTCAACTTGCGGTAGTAGCTTTGAGCTTATAGACTTGATCGTGGCCACACACTATCATTCTTGTTATTCCGTTCATCACACCCACTTTCTTTGCTGCCTGTTTCAACCCCCTCTGCCGATGTCTCGTCATCACCCATATCGTTTGACGCCACAGAGACCTCATCGTCATTAGAGAGTTCAATTATTCCCCCTCCAAGTCTCAGCCTGCTTTGTAGGTGATCACCAACACATCCGCCCCTTTTAGTCACTAACCCCCTGCAATTTCAACAAAAACAACATATAAGTAACTCATTCTCAGAAACCACATTCACTAATGTACTTCATAATATCAAACTTTATATATGACCCACCTTTTCAATCCTGGTTGTCTACCATCTCCCTTACGACCCTCTTGCACAACAGCATCCCATCTTTCCCCCTTGTCGAGCACCCACCTTTTGTGCTCGCCTCTTCGACCCATGATTCCCACCCATATACAAATACCCATGCTTATCATTTCCCTTGAAAAACATCCTCACATCCACGTCCCCCTCAACTACCATTAACATTCCCCCATCATACTTTAGACTATACCATAGTTTCTGCTCCGATAAATCATTCTCAGGAATCTCTGTCACCATTCGCACCTCTTCTACCCCTATCCTCTTCTTTAGTACAATAAATTTCCTTCACCCCACCACACATGTTACTTTTTCATCTCCACCTTCCTCCAACTCTCCACCCCATAACACATAAACGACTAGCTCTCTCCCCCCACCATTGTCTCCGACAACAACACCGTGTACATTTATTTCCACTCAACGTCACAACAGCTACTACCATACCAGTCACTCCGTCCAATATCTTTCCAATAACCCTACATGTCATACAATAATAGATTTTTGTCATCGCAACCAATAATACATCAATTACTACACAGAAGTATATAATATTGTCTCCAATGCCACTGCTTTTGGTGCACCTATTTAGTACACTATGTCTACCATGGTCAGCACAACATGTTTCGCAGGTTTACCACTACCCTATTCTTAGTCAATGTTGGTTAATACAACATCATCTTCCTTGGAAAACAACCCCATTTCCTATCCTGCTACATCCCCCTGGTCAGTCATATAATTGGATTCAGGAAACAACTACTACTATGATACCCTGGTAAACAGTGACTAACACCATGGCATACATTTACCCCCAAACATTTACCCTTTCTATACCCAAAACCAATGACCACAACGCCATTCCACATACCAAACTCTTAAAGTTACAACCAATTTTCATATACCTATTGTTTACCACTCTGCTTGCAATCATTTAACACGCCAGATGTTCCAACCCATCCTTCTCCGAGTTTACGGCTAACCTCCGTCGTCAGGTATCCATCATCACCAAACACTCTAAGCTCAACGCCAGCCTCCCTCTGCACTTTGTCGAACCTACAACTACGCACCTTGCCTCACCCAGGTGTTCTCCTACAATCACGTTTTACTGATGAAATTGGGGCAAGATTTTCCTCAATTTTGAAACACAATTTCTCAGACCACACACTTTCAGGAGTAGATTCAGCTCAGGAAAGAGATAGAGCGAGAGAGAGCACATCATATGCGCTAAACCCTCGATTTGGACCATGACGTAGGATGGCTCATGGTTTTGCTTCCAGGTTTTGGTGAAGAGAGAGAGTGACAACCATCAGGTAGAAAGAAAGGGATTCATAACTTATTAAGTGTATTTTGGTCATTCAACTTACTTTTGCTGTTCCACCCGCTTGCCATTCCCTCCAAAACCAACACCCATTGGTTGCAAAAAAATAAGTACTTTAAACCTTGTTAAAGTGTGACCCTCCTGTAAATTTCCCTGAGTTGATCTTGCTGATCTTATGAAGCATAGACACTTCCTGTAGATGTGGTGTCTCGTGTCAAATATGTGGTAGGCACATGTTGGATCCTAACATAATACTAATACCCTTGAACACATATATGCGTCTGATACATAAAAATTGAAAAAAGTTCTAAAACTAGAAAATATGTGGGGACACCCTTTGTTTTATCATTTTCATAGTACCAAATTATACAATCAATATGACTCCATCGTTATTTTTGTTTTAAGGATTTCTCTTGTTATTGAATACCCTTTGTTTTATTCATGAACACTTAACTGTTACGATAATCTAAGTTTAAGAATCATATTTTTCAATTTCAAAAATACGAGTAATGGGAGGTTTTATTGTTTGACTTTTAAGAATGTATTTTCCTTTTGTTACAATTTAAAAAAGCTAAAGAAAAATTACTTTATAAAATTGATGGTTCGTATAAATTTTAAAGTCATCAGGACACCATGTCCATGTACTAATTTTTTGAAAATTAATGTGTTCCGTGTCCGTATTGTGTCGAATCCATGTCCTCATATTGGTGTCTATGCACCACTAATCTCATGTTATGTAAAACCAATGAGCTCTAGTCTCTAGCTTAAGTAGAAATTCTTATACCAGGAAACAATATGTGTAGGATACAAATAGTGTACACCTATATGGTCCACCACAAAACACGCAGGTAAAACACACGCTCGAGTTGGAATGATTGTCAAAAACTTGGTTGTTTGTGTTTTGTGTCTTAGGCTTGAAGCATTCTAACTACAAGTGTTGATTCTTTAAAAGTTTTCCGTTCATATGATTTTTTCTTTTTTTTAATTTTACTTAGTTTATTTCTTAAAATATATATGATTGGGAAATTTATGACCCACCAATGGTGGACCGACACGCGGTAAAAGACCAAGTCAACCTAGGTCAAAGGTTGACCAGAAGGAAAAAAGGGAAAATCATGAGGGGCGTGGCGGTCATTTCGCTCTCAGATTGAGCAATGACATTCTACCCTTGAATGCTGACTCTAAGGCTATGATACCCTAAGTTATACCATTATGGGGGTTTTTTCTAGTCGTGACTTGACATATTGACCTCACATACCTAAAACCAGTAAATTCTCTCTACAATCTCTCTCCTATTTTCACTACAGATTTTCATGAGATTGACTTGAGCGTCGAAGGGGCCCTTCTAAAAAAAACACCTATGTTGACCTTTGTGCAAGTCGTTGAGGAGAAGACATGTCAACTCTGTTAGGTAGGAGGCACGTCAACCTAGCATAAGTCTGTGCTTCTCTCTTACTCAAAACGTCATAACACTGGATCCAAAATGTCAAAACAAGGAGACGAGAATAGACACAAAGCGGATGAGAATCCACCAAGGGAGCATAACAATTCCTTACAGCAAAGTTCAAGTGAGAACTTAGTGAATCACACTCCCACCTGATAATTTGTCACCCAAAATAGTTAGAAGAGGCAATCAAGCAGGTGCAGGAAGTAGTGATCTGCTGGGCATATAAGAAGATGAAGGCTCTCGAGTTTGAGCCGGAGCCCATTTGAGGGTTAGAGTACGAGCCCACTTTGGGATACTCCTCTATACCAGCAGAACAAGAACCGACATCCAGAAGGACAACTAAGCACCTTATAGGACGGGGATGCTTGAAGGATTATTGAAGCTGAGCAATCCCTCCGAAGAGCGCACAACAAAATTGCTCCCTCTTGGTCAGCCACGACCCCTTATGCATCTAAAAGCAAAGGCATAGGATGGTATAGGGAATGTGAGGAGTCCTAAGGGCCTTGCTACTTTGAGCAAGAGAGTTTCAGACAAGGAGTCTCCTCACCAGCTAGGTCCTTTGGGCAAACTCGGGTGGGAAACCGACCGCCTCACAGCATTAGGCCCCTCTACAAACGGCTGGGATTAAGAGGGGGGCGAAAGCAGGGGACATCATCCAAGCCACACAAGTACAACTCCTTTTAAGATTTCTAATGGGACCTTTCCACTTGATACAATTAGATGAGATCCCAACTTTAAAGGAATTTTCATAGTGTCTCCATTATTCAAAAGATCGGACCCCTAGGAGGCTCATATTGGAACACTATGAGTCTACAACTCCTTTTAAGATTTCATTTTTTATTTAAAAGACTCATGGGAATCTTTTGACATAATAATTCACCAAAGAGGGGATAGAACTTTCATAAGTTGTTACATTGTTAATTTGATGCTTAGGAATTTCTTAGGTTGCTTTTAGGAACCATTTCTCAACTAGGAGTATTTGGCAAGAGAGAACCAAAGAGTCACCTATGGTGTGAAAACACATCTTCAATGCAATTTATTTATTTTTGGGATGGCGGGAACTCTTACCATTCTTCATTTGACGTTGTAGATTGTTTAGATAAGTTCTTTGCCAAGTGTTGTAGATGCCTACAATTGCGACTTATTTTTAATTGCCCAATAACGAAAATAATACCCCAATTGATATATTTGAGGATCTAGCAAAATGATCATTGAAAATGGAGTTTGAAATAAAAAAGAAAACAAAAGGAAAAGCAGGAGTAACTGGCCTAATGGGCTTGATCCAAGCCAGGAAACTCAACCGGTCCATTTAACAGGGAACCCGACTAGGTTCCTCTAATTTTCCTTCACTCCAAGATTGTGTCTTCGTAAATGCGATTAATTAATTAGAATCCTAACTAGATTAGTTTGCTATGTCTAATTAATTAGAATCCTGGCTGAATTAATTTATTTGTATAGATTAACCTTAAAGGGACTAGGATTAGGTCTCATTTCTCTAAACCAATTCAAATTATCCCTTCAATATCTATAAAAAGGGGGCTACCCAGAGTGGTTAGGAGCATTAATCAATGAGGCATTAGAAATTGGCATCAAATTAGCATCAAATATCCATTAGTGAGAGCATTGAAAAATTATAAGAGATTTCCGGTGGCAAGATACTAGAAACTAGAGAGGTGGAAACTAGACAAAATCCTGAGTGAAATACTTCATATGTTTGAGAGCATCGAGAAGGAGATATCTGGTTAATCATTAAAAGCTGACACTTTGTTGGGTTCGCAAGTAATCAGGTGGGTTATCGTGAAGGCGTAACCTCAATCTTCCCTCTATGCTTTTACATTATTTCTTTTCATGATTTTTGATTTCAGGTTGCCAAAGATGTAATTTTTAAGTAGTTCCCCACCTGCTGTAATTGCTTACTTTATTTTGGATATGTTGGACTAATTTTGTACCTTTGACACACATTAATTAACGGGATGGATGCTAATATGCTGCATGATTATGTGATAGTGTAATTAAGATCTAATTTCACGTATTGCATAATAGAGACCGACAGTGATGACAGGCGGTGATGTGATGCACTCCATCCCATCTAGACCTGTCAAAAATTGACCCGACCCGAAAATCCGACCCAAACCCGCCCAAAAATTATGGGTTTTGAACACGATTTTCTCGACCTGAATCCGAAATAAACCGAACCCGAAAAACCCGCAAATTAGCGGGTCAAACCCGACCCGAACCCGAACCTGCCCGCTTGACCCGAACATTATATCCTTAGTTTTTTATTTTTCTGTAATTTATCTCTTTTAACAATAATGGTTAGTCATTTTTATTGAGTATTTTGAAAAGACATTATATAACTATTGCATCTATTTATAAATTAAACAATAATAATCTTATTTTTTCTTCTACATTCTCTGAAAATAAAACCGTACACAACTTTTAAATGAAAAAACATTAAAAATAGGTATAAAATTGCATGGAATAACTATCTAATCTTTTTAACAAAGTTAATTTAAAAGAAGACAAGCATTAAAGATGCGAAAGTCATACCATTTATAATTAGTAAAACAAATATGTCTAATTATTTTAAAATTAATTAATTTGTAATAATTTAAATTTTTGATGTTATAACTGCAAGATAATATCTTGTACTTCTTTTATTTAATTTTATTTGGTTTTCGTTCTGACTAGTTTTGAACTAGGATACTAACGGTAGAAAAAAGACTAGCCGTATTCGTATTGGGGTCGGTCCATTAACAAAGTTTTACCTGATTGGACATTGGTAGGTTAGTTAATAAAAATATTAAATCACTAAATAGGTTATTAGCGGTGAAACTACTACAACCCATTAAAATGCTCTAGACGGGCTGCCCAATAACTTGTCGACCCACTATTAACCTTCTTTCAATGTACGGGTCGATCTACCCAAAATCAAGTGGGGCTTAACTCTTTATCTGCCCATACAAGATGTTCATATATTATAATAAAATGTTTGAATATTTTAATATTCTTTTGAGAAATTACAATTATTATGCATTTTCTTTAAATGCTGACAATTTTGAGTAATATATATGCAAAATTTTTGATTTTAAAAAAAGAAAAATAACTCACAAAAAAGGCGCTCTAAACCCGTTGGGTTGATCCGAAACCCGTAAAACCGAAATACACCTGCCCGTATTTTACCTGAACCCGAAATACATCCGACCCGTATTCTACCCGAACCCGAATACACTCGACACGTATTTTAACCCGCCCTCCCGAACTGACAGGTCTAATCCCATCATTGTACCATTATCCCCTAATCTAGATCATCAGTTCGGGCTTATGAAGTCAAGATAGTCCCCACATTAGAGATTACTCAAGGGTCTTTTGAAAACCTTTCTGAAGCAAACTAGCTGTCCCTTTCGATTGTCGCTGTCGGTTATGGTTCGCTTCAATTAGTAGATTTGGTTTGTAAGTATTCCCTAAAACTCACTTGCGATTCTATTAGTTAAAGGTCCATGCTTTTCTTTTTTTTTTTTTTTGTTTATTTTCTTTTACCTTATTTTTGAATTGGGTAGATTGGTTCGGGATCCCGATAGTAGAACTGTCTGGACCTAGATTCAGATAGGGGTGAGTGATTCTGGGTACCCACCCAAAAAATTAGGAACCAAATCATAATCGGTCAAATCGGTTCCTAAATTTTGGCACCTAATAAATTAATTTTTTTTTATTTGTTTGGAGTGGGATATAGGGTGTTTGATATGTTCCTACTTCATCGTCTATCCTTATGCCAAAAAGAAAGCTAATTTATTAAGTTCATATTTTTTTTAATCTTAGTTACTTGAAAAATATGTTGATTTATTCTTCAATTGGCAGTAGAAAATTAACTGATATTGCGTTAAATTCGCTATTTAAAGAGCCATTTTTATAGGAAAATAAATCAAATAGAAAAAGAATAGAGCAACAAAAGAAAAGGTTGTTAAAAAGTCAAAAAGTACTCATTTTTCTCCATACAGGTTGGTTTCAGGTTCTGGCTTCAAATGTTTACTTGAGAATTGGAACCGATTGGATCAATTTCTCTTTTTTAGGAACCAGAACCAAAACTATTTGACTGGTTCCGAACAAGTTTTAGGGTACCCAAAAACCCTGATGACTTCTAGATTCAGGCTCAGCTCTAGCCCAGGGTCTAGCTCCTTGATCAGACTTGCAGGCCTGATTCTTGGGCGAGGCAGCACTACTAGAAAAGAGGCTTCTAACTGGCATAAAAGTTGATCGTTAAAAGCATAATTCTCCGTCGTTAAAACCTTTAATGACAAAAAAAAATGTTTGTCGTCGTTCTTCATTATTGGTCCCATCGTTAATAGGTTTAACGACGACATGGAAATTTTCATTGTTATTCTAATAACAACGAAAAGAGATATTGTTGTTATTAGTTAACTAATTAATGACGAACAAAATATTAATAACAACCATATTATTCATCGTTTATTTATGAAATTAGAAATAAATAAATTTATAATGTTATCCGTAACGACAACTTTGGTTAATCGTTATTGTTTCAATAAAGACTAACGACAAAATATTTTATTGTTGAAAATCACAAGCACCTGATGATAACGATCAATTATTTGTGTCGTTAACAATTTTGTGGAGCTAGTTTCAACCGTATAATGACAATAATGGTAGAATGGATTAAATAGCTTAAGGAAATACTTGCAATACCAATTTTATATATCTATTGAACGAAAACAATTAGTTTGTAAATATTTGCTACAAAGCAAAACTATATAAATGATACCAAAATCATCTTAACTCTTTAAGAAACTAGATGAGTTACGTTGTTCTTAAATTTGATGTCTAAATACATAAAAAGTTGGCTAAAAACAAAGGGGAAAACAAATGATCTTGCATCTTGTAGCCAAATAGTGTAGCAACACTAGCACTTGCAACGAGGATCCAACATCTTCATGCATCTATTTTCTTTCTTTAAAAAAAAGAAAGTATTAGACATTTATGCATAAAGAGAGATTACAGAAAGTATATACACCAAAAATTTAGCATCAACAGTTAACTTCATCTGTTACAACAATAATTTTAAGCAAAGGATTTTCAATCTCGACACCACTTTGTAACAAAAATGATTGTGTACATGACTATAAAATCATGTTTTCAAGTGGAGGATGTTCCTGTCAGTTTGTACACCAAAAGTATGTACACCAAAAGTTTAGCATCAACAGTTAACTTCATATGTAACAACCATAATTTTTAGCAAAGCCTTTTCAATCTGGACACCACTTTGCAACACCGCTTATCCAAATACAACACACTGGTTAATGGAGGAGTGAAAACACACACATAAACATAAAAAGGCTCCTGTCAGTTCAAGGGCCGGGAAATGTGTGGTATTTTAAATGCATGAAGATCTAAAGTAGTTGGTGTTCCATTCCTTAGAAACAGTACACACGTTCTGGAAGTGCCAAGGCATGTTAAATGCACAAGGTAGCTAAACAACCTAAAATCAAGGTATTTTCCGAAGTAGGCTATCCATCAATGCCATATTCAGCCCCTAAATATGACAACTAATAATAACTCAGATAAAAGTCATAAGAGCACAATACAATGTGGTTTTTTATAAGGTCTTAAGATAAGTAATTATTCCTTACAATTTCTTCTATGGATTAATTGTAAATAAACACGTAAATTTTCTTGAAAGGTAAGATCTGAATAAAGAGAGAATAGCACAGCAACAACATCAAATCCAATAGTTAAAAGGTTTTACCATTTCAAATTCAACATAATCTGATTAGACAGAGAGTAGCAGAGTAGAAACATATCATATACTAAATTTGCCACTTCACAAGTCAAATCCAATTATCCAAACACTTCCAGTTAAACATTTGATCCAATCAATCAAAGTCCTATATGGAAGAATACCCATTAGTAACTCTTCAGCTATAACCAACGCCCAAACTCACAATCTACTTTGAAAATATTACTAATACAATAGACATTCTGCAAATGTTCTAGAATAAAATCAAGGAAACAATGGACAGAAAATGAATGCTACTCTATAGATTGAACATTACTCACAAAGCTGTTGCTATGCAAGAAACAGGTATCCAGAAAATGAGAGTTGTTCCATATGATAAACACTACTAGTAAAGTTACCATTCCAATTCTTGGTCTGTATTGGCTCCTGAAGTTTAGGATGCAGTGAGAGACGAAATGAAAAAAGCCATTATGAATGTTCTGCTTAGCAATCTTGACAAGAGCAGCAGTTGCATTCTTAGGCTCTTCTACAAATTAGAAGCATTTTACATAGGGTTCAGGGTAATTAAGAGAGAGATACACTGGAGGGCATCTATTTGCAGGGTTATGAAAGAGTTGGATGCAAGCAATCAAATTAAGCTATTCTTGCAGCTCAGAAATTATATCCATGTTCATATGCAATTAAAACCTAAGAACCTTTAAAGAGTACAAGAACAAAAACAAATAAGTACCTCAATAAAAAAAGTAAGCACAATCAATCAATTGCCTGGCTATATTAATCAATTCAGTGCGAAGCAGCACAAAATTCTCTGTCCTTGCTTTGGAACATTTACAGTTAAGAACTCAGAGGAGGAGAAAGTGGAAAGCCACAAAGTTATTATTACAGTACATGCTAAATGAAACTGAAACAACCACAGCCAAGTGAAGATTGTGGTCTGCTAATAAACTTGGGGAAGGAACAGGGGACAGTACTCGAAGTAGCAAAGCAAGCTAACATTAATCATACCCCTCACCAACATCGTCATAGACCGTAGATGCCAAGAAAACTACAGACAAACCCCAAAATGACTAGCACCTAACATATACCAATTAAAAGGTGAACTGATACTTATGAGATGGCTCTGGTAGTAAGTGATGAGCCAACACCCCCCCCCCCCCCCCAAAAAAAAAAAAAACCCAACCCCTCTCCTTCCCCCTTTTCATAAAGAGACATCCTTCTCAATTAAAACAAAGTATCACCAAAACTTGGTAAAATTCAAAATGAGAGAAGGCAAGAAGTAAAGGCTACAATGGCATGAAACAAAACCACATAAACTTTAGCCCTTGACAAAACTAAAGACTCACAAACTCAACCAAAATCAAAATAAATCTCCAGCAAGCCATGAATATACTACAACGATCCATAATTTCACAACCATAAACCAATTTTTCAAAAATAGAAATTTCGCATCAGAGCCACGCATCTTCAGTCGTCGGAAGACCAGAACATGCTGGAGACGTTGCCGAAGACACCCACCGTCAAACTTCACATACCAAAGAAAGAAAATCCCGAACCCATATAGTGTGAGAGAGAGGGAAATAGGATGTAGAGACAGAGATTGAAGAGTTAGCCGGCGTTAGACAATGGGAACCTTGGTGAATTGAAATTACTGTCAATTTGCGACAAAAAACGCTAAGAAATCGATTAAGGGCAAGAAGAAGATACCTCCATAAGTTACTCAACATTAGCAGACAGAATTGCAAATTAAGGGCAAGAAGAAGACCATTGAGAACGCACCTGATGCAATGAAGAAGAGATTGCTCGGAAAGCAATTGGAGCAACACTAATTCGCAGGCTAGGGTTTGGTGTGCGATGCAAGTTCTGGTTGTTTTCAGTGAGAACGAAGAAGCATCTGAAGGAGGACGCTGGCCACAGCAGATTGAATGAAACTCCTGTGCCGGAACTAATAAGTCACGCACGCTGCACATGGTGTAATTTCACTTTAATTTTTTTAGCAAAATTTTGATTTTATAGTTACTAGGGTAATAAAACGTGCGCGTTGCGCGCGGGTAACTTTGTATTTATAACATATATTATAATTTAATTGCGAAAACTGTTAAAAGTTGTGAGAAGTTGGATATTATTGTTAAAGCATTACTTGATAGTGAATGATGATAGATGATGTTAACAAACATGAGTAGATGCTGACAGATGATGTTCAACATTGATAAATTTGTAAATAAAATTTTTTTGGGTATGATGGCAGTTCAATAAAATGGGTACATGATATGAAATTACCAGTTGGTATGAGATATTCTAAAACATGTAAAATAAAACCTGAGAGTCATGCTGATCACAAACAACCATTTTGGGATAGGGAAATACTCATGGATTATCACCTCAGTATCATCAGGTGGAGCTTGTAGCAACTGCTTAAATGTCTAGAATGTAAAAATAACAAAACAGACTCAATAAAAGTACACGTATCTAGATGTCATTCGCTTCAGGGGAGGGAAGCAGAACCACCATAATGCACAATATATATTGCACTCCCTTTGTAGGGTATTGGCTGCTGACATTTGGGGATATCAAGATATATACGACTGTTTCTTTCCACACTACATAATAGTGGGATCAACTAAGATGTTAGCAACTTCATCACTTGTTGGTGCATTGTATGTTTGCTCGTCAGAGACCGAATCATGGTTTATCCTTATCGTAGTGTTTTCTTCAATCACATAACTCTATAATGATCAGAAGAATTTTGCATAAGGATTTTTCTCGACAACCTTAATCAACCTTGCAATTACAACAGCCCTTACTTCGTTGTATACTCCAAAGCGCATTTCAATCTCTTGTTGAGGATCATAGAAATACAACTGCAAATACTTGGGTGGCTGCCCATCAGCAGGTAACAAATTAGGAACATAGTGATATAGCTGCCCTTGCAACTTGAATACGTAAATATCCTTTTCTGATTTATGTTCGGTATTACCACCAATGGAGCTAAACGCAAAAAGATTATTGTAAAGCCTTACATACTGGTGAAAATGAATCGCGTCATCATCCTATGTAGTTAAAAGTTTCACCAACTCTTTAGGAGCTAAATTTGCTGCAATTCATACGCGCCCATTTTGGCAACAGAATCCATTACTTTCATATTTAAATTTCCTAACTTTGCAATATTCACATGGCTGCTCCTCAAATAGGATATAAGGAGACCTTGGTACATTTAACATTCCTATGGCATGCGGAGTTCCTAAAATAAAATATTTCCTTATGAGTTACATTTTTTTAATAACTTTTTTTCTTCATATAAAGTGAAGTTGTATTTACTATTTGGTCTTGCTCTTTTTTTTTTGTTTATTTGAGTTTCTTGATCCTGCCCAAAAAAAAAAGGACAACATTCTTTAAGAGCTATGAGCACTATGACAATCTGTTAATTGTTTTCGCACTAATTTTATCTGTCCAAATACTAAATGCAAACAGTCATGCAATATACACACTGCAGGATCACACCATGATGTTTCGGCTTATAATGTAGGCTATATTTGGAAGAACAAATCAGATGCATTCTTTTGCTATATTTAGCTTAACTGGCAACTGTTAAATTACTCAACTATGTCATGCGGCTAATCATGACATTTTCTTTAAAATAAATGCATATAACTTCAAAGTTGTTATTTGAATTAGGAGCATTTTGTTAGTCTTGATTCCTTCGTCCCGCCCCCCCAAACCTTTCTTCCCCTTGTAGACGCAAAAGAAGGAAAAAGGTAGAACATGTTGTCGACAGCCCAAACGAAACAAAAGGAAAGCTTAAAAGAAGGATGGACAAATTATCCCTGTAAGATATATCTATTAGATATATTTTACTGTATTGAACTGATCAGTGTAGCCCCCTTTCCGTAAAATTTAAAAAATGAAGAATAATATCAGAATTACTTACCAGCTTCATTGGCGTTGGTTATTTGACTTTGCTTCCTTTTCCTTTTTGGGTTAGGCTGGTGTGAGTTGGGCTATTGATATTGCACATCAAGTTGATGGTCATCAGGTATTTCTTGACAATGCTGCATTGAGAAAGAACGTCATTGCTCAGGTCGTATGAGAAGAACTTCATCGGTATTCCTGACAGCTGATGCTATCACCTCCACTGGTAGTTGAACTTGAAACCTGTGCATGCTTTGTCCAAGGTTGCCCACTTCTCTTGACAATGTCTTGTTGAGGTTCCATTTGCAGTCATAGCTAGAAAGTTATTTCCTGAATAGCAATTATTTTTCTTCATCAGGGACAATGTCATTTTAATACTTGCTTATCATTTACTTTTAATTTTGAAATTATCATTGAAGTGAGTACTAATCAGATCGTACATTAGCAATAACCCTCAATCTAAGTTTTCACTTTTATCAATTTATCAATAAAAGAGGACAACACGAGTGAATTTTAATGAAAGAAGAAAAATTCCTCCTAAAAATAACACCATGAGTTAAACATGTGCAAGGCTAAACTCAATCATTACATGATATCTAAGAAGCAACATTTGATTTAACTCAAAATATCAATATCATGAGTACAAGTAGTTAATCATGCTATTAAAGTTGCATTTTATCTCAATCGTAGATCAACTGGATGTATATATAATATATATAGGTATGATGATATAATGAATTACTACTTTGGAAGTCAATAACAATGTACATTATAGAATCTCTACCTGGGTAAAGATTCTAAATACATAGTGTGTGCAAGGAGAAAAGAGAACAAACAAAAAGAGAACTGCATACCTAGATCTCAATAGTTGTGTATCCAGGAATATTTTGATGAATCTTGTCCAGCATTCATTTAAGTAGATCAGCTACATAAAATAGAGCATATAATGAGTAAATGCATTTAAAAGCTGGCTTTCAATTCTTAGCATAAGTCACAGAAGAAGAACATTAAGATTTTAGAAATTATATTCCAAACTAAAATAGCTGACTTCAGCTTGTCGGTATAGAACAGTTACAAATAAGGGCTATGTGTGTTTATATATGTGTGTGTGTGTGTGTGTGTGCGCGCGCGCGCGCGCGTATGTATGTGTGTGTGTGTGTATATATACACACACACACACACACACACACACATATATATATATATATATATAGATGAAAGGCATACATCAAATCCAAACTACAGGAGTGTGTTCCAATCTATATATACATAGATGAAAGGCATATATCAAATCTTCTTTTATTATATATTATATATGGAAGGAAAGGATATAATCTTCTTTTACCCACATTGCAATGTCCTTTGTCTCCCAAAGACTATTGAAGTGGACAATTCCTGTACAATCAGTGCACATGCTATAATGTACCCCCCTAAAATATGCACAAGATAGGGTCACGGCTATCATAGAAGATCATAGCTGATACACCATCGACTCCAAGAAATCTATTTATATTTGATATATTTGCTAATAACCTAATTTGTAACAAAGCTCAGAACATATGGTGAAAATGGTATAGATATTAGAATGCAAACAACAAGCATAATAATTTATTTGGCTCCAAAAGATTCTATGTTAGGCTTGAAAAATCACATGAAACTATTGCGTAGCTATATGTTGTATAATGGTTTAATCTTGTATAGTTGTATCCTTCCCGAATAAAGTTTGATACATTGAAAGATCAATTATCAATATGGATAGACACCCCCCCAAAAAAAAAAAGAGCACGCATGCATGTCACTCTATAATATACATATATGCATGTGTGCGTGCGTTTTGGGGGGGTATGGGTGTGTCTAATTGCACAGACATGATATCATCAAAAATAATCCCCAAATAATTATCCATCTCATGATATTTCCTGGGTGAGATTGTTAACCCCAAGATCATTTTGTGTTATAGCTAATTTTCTACTAACAACACAACTGTACATTACATATAAAAAGCAACTTTATTTAATTACGTTGTTTTAGATCGCCAATTTTCTAGGTGGGACAGACTAGTATGGAGTAGAGGGAACCAATCTAAGAATAATTTCATCTACGGGATAATTATGTTGTACAAGCTGTTGCTGAGTCTAGGCGATTGAGACCAGGGAACATATCTTCTTTGAGTGCTCTGATGCTACTCAAGTTAGATGCTGTCTAGAAACATTTCAGAATGGGATGGTGCCCGACAAGCTTCCTAAGATGGCAAAGGAAACTATTGGGAAGTAGAAGTTCAAAAGTGATCAGGTTGTTGCTAATTTGCATCACTGCTGCTATTTAATATCAACTATGACTAGACAGAAATAGCTATATTCTTCAGAGCAAAGCTATGAATCATGAGAAGAATTCTAAGAAAACAGTAGAAATTATCAAAAACAGAATGAACTATTTGTGTTCTTATAGCAGGAAAATTCGTGATCGGAGAAAGTATTGCATATACCAAAATTAATTGAGTTCAAATTGTGGAAGAACCCTTCCTAGAAGATGGCTCCCCTTTTTTATGCTCTCAGGATGTCCACACCTCATTATAGGTTGATAATTGGTTATTAGAAACATTGCAAGATGATTTCAACAAAATGTGTGAGTTTCGCTTTTTTCGAGGGGCTAATTAGCAAAAGACATGATGAGGTTGGCAAGCTATTATCGTCAACACCAAACTACCGTCACCAACACTTGCAACCATGTCCATTTTAGCAAATTAGAGGCCTCAAACTATATCAAATTACACAAAATCTAACAAATCAAATGCAAAATTACAAAATAAGGAACTCAAATAAGTGGAAGCGAAGTTTAAACTCCCAAAATTAAAGTTAGAATTACCTCCTTGAGGAGTTGAAATGTTGATATGAATTTGGAAATTTTCCATGGCTTTTTTCTGATCTGAAATCAAAGGCAAGAAGGAAGTTATCCTCATTGGACCATCCGATCTTCTATCAAAATCCTCAAAAATCCTTGAATCTATTTTGATCTCATGCAGATCCCAGGTCCGAGTCAAGTCATGCATTTTCATCATCTTCTTCTCCAAATTTCTCTGTCCTGATTTACACTCTCCCCGAAGCCCAAAACAGAGCAACCATGAACCAGACACCTAGACAAAGAGGAGAGAGAAAGATGAAGTTAGAGATGCGGACGTTGACATAGGTGAGAATAGTGGCATGGCCAAAACTCATAGGGAAGGTGTTGTCAGGTTAAAAAGAGAGAAAGCTTGAGGATTTATTCATGCAATTTTGGACTTTGGAGATGCTGGGTTCTCTGATGCATGAGCAAATGGTGTGTGAAACATTGCCAGCCTTTTTCTTTTTGGGGAATTCACTTTTGCAGGTTACAGAGAAAAAGGAAATCGTGGGTTGTGAGCTTCACTTTTGCAGACAAAGGAAGAATAAGGAAGCAAGAGCATTTGAATGGACCATAATACCCTTGACTGTTTATAGGAACAGTAACTGAGCCTATTAGAATTTAAGGTATAAGGATATGAACCTAAATTTTGCCCCTAATAATCTTAACTTAGGAGGGAAATTGTTAATTTTCCAGTTTTCATTTTTAACTTTCCTCCTCAATTTTTGTAAATTCCCTCTTATTGACAATAACGATGAACATTATAATAAAAATAACGACCAACTTTTTTGTTCGTTGTCTAACAATGATTTTTTGATGAAACTAAACAACAAAAAAACATTTTCATCATTATTAATAATATTTAACGATAAATTTTATGTTTGGTCGTTAAAACTACAGTTTCTGCCAAGATCCTGCACAAGGAGCTGGATCAGGTTCTTGCCCAAGAACCCGACCGGGTTCGTGCATCAAATCCAAGGTCCAACCCTCTGGGTTGGACTAAAATTCCTGCTGCAATCTGTCCACCGTTACTGAAAAAAATAAAAGAAAAGTAAATCTGATTTAATTCCCAAAAAAATGAAAGACCTAACAAATGAATCCGACCATTCATAGGGGATTAGACCCCAGGATAGGTTTCCTGGGGTTAGGGTCCTTACAGTTGGGACTTTTGGAATCTTCCTTTGGCACCAATCTATTCTTGAAAAATTTCATGTTATACAATGCAAAAATAAATATAAGTTCTGTAGCCATAATATTCATCAATGGAATTATTGAAGACATTTATTTTCATATGGTGCACCAAATGAATTTTTCATAAGTACAGGGATACCAAATGAAATATCGTAAAAATTTATATACAAATTAGCAATTATTATAATTTAAATGTATTGAATTTTCAACTCGTGAAAAAAAATTATTACAGCAAAAATTAAATTCCAACACAGACTTTTCTGCAAAAAAACATACCCAAATATATGATGTGAAAATCATCTGAGAATATAAATAAAAGTTTAATTGGAAGTGAAATGCCATGTGAAAGTCCATTTATGTTGGGATGATATTTTGATGAAACTTTTTTAGAAATTGTATTGTATAAGTGAGTTTCGTTGAGTTGAAAATCATAGTTATTTTGATGATGTGGCAAACTAAGAACCCTAACTCTACAATTTCTTGTATTCACCTAGATGCCCATGCTCCCTTATAACACATCAACAACCAAGTTATCATTTAAAAAAAAAAAGAAAATACAACATTAGAAAAAAAAAAAAGAAAACAAATTGACACACATCCATGCTTTCATGTGACAACTGCATTTTATTATGTACACCCGGGAGTTTATGCTCCCGAAGGTGACATATGCGCCAACTCAATATTACATTGCCACATTGCTATTAAGTTTTTTTATTTGTTTTTATTTGTTTTTCAAATAAGAGTGCCATTGAGATTCTTGGTAACCATTACGGTTACTATTTGTTTAATAAAAAATAAGCATTCACGTTTCTATAGAAGTAGTGGATACCTTTCCTGCGAAAAGAATTCATGCTTGCCAATTCTTTATTACTAGTTTGGACCCGTACTTTGCACGGTGCATGTTAAAGTAGACATTTCGTGGACATATAGTGTGATAATGATGTATGGACACAACATAAATAGTTGACACCAACTTATACATATAAGCTAATTCTCTTTGTAATAATATATTCAGCCAAAAAATAATATGGAAAATATATTCAGCCAAAAAATAATATAGAAAATAGTGTTTGACATGTACGTGTCATTATGATTATCTTTGATGTTGATTTTTAGGTTTTTCTACTAAACCAGGTAAGTATAGTCTGTATATCAAATCTTAGTTTTAATTCATGTTTCGATGTACGGAATAGGTTATCTCTAAAGACGGGTGGAAGTTCCCATATTAATATCCCTATGTATTTTATAACACACATCATACTTCATATTTGGGGGCAAATATGTGCATAATAGTACCCAAATAATTGACAAACTATATGTGCATAATATTCTCACAAGGAAATTTTAAAGCAATGGAGTAGAAACAAAAAATGATATGCGAACATAATGAATATAGTAATATGACAAACTAACCTCAATGAATATGAATATGAAGGGCAGGTCTGCAGGGGAAACCTGCAAATGAAAAATAGGCAAGAAAATGAGTTGGCTCGGTTATTGTTTATTTGGAGTAAACTATGGGTTGGGAATTAAAAAAACGAACATGAATAAAAAGTAAGACATCAATAAGCATCTGGTTATGAAATGTTAATTGGGCGCTGTTCGTGTATCTTGATGTGAAAGAGTTTGGGTATGTGGTGGATGATTTGATCCAATGTCTCCTATAATGTATGAATTTGGGTTATGATGGTTTAGTCGACATTATAGATAGAAAATGTAATTATAACGAAAAAAGGAGAAATTCCTAACGTATTCACGTCTAAAAGTACAAACTACGGCACATGTAATGCATCAGAAATAATAAATGAACAATTTGATTATTAATTTTAGTTACCTTTTTAATTATCAAATATTATGAAAAACTAAACTTTGGAAAATATAATTAGTTATATGTGTTTCCAATTTGGAATTTAACTTGCCAAAAGATGTTAAGGTCATATCGAGGAGCTCATTCTTTTTAACTTATCATTAACATTCACGGATTCGCCACTAATCAATAATAGGAATAGGAATGCAAGAAGAAGTTAATGAAGCACCTTGAGTGCCAAATCCAAAAACAATATCCTATCAAAATATGTAATATTATGCTAATAAGTCCAAACACCAGAATATGCAGGAATGTAAGAATAAGTCGAAATATGTTATATTAAGTAGACTAATTGAAAAATAAATTGAAGCACACATTGCGCTCTTTCATTAAACTAATTCAAAAATGAAAACGATAAAACATATATATATATATATATATATATATATGTTTCAAATATGTAAGATTATACATGTAAAAAATCCCCTAATCCTAGCATAAAAAATTTCATAAATATACTGAAAGGTGTTCACATGTAAAAATTTAGAACAACACTAATGAACTTATTTAAAAGAATATGTTTATTAATTTTAGTTACCTTTTAAATTATCAAATATTAAGAAAAAACTAAACTTTGGAAAATGTAATTAGTTACATGTATTTCCAATTTGGAATTTAACTTGCCAAAAGATGTTAAGGTCATATCGAGGAGCTCATTCATTTTAACTTATCATTAACATTCATGGATTCACCAATATAATCAATAATAAGAATAGGAAAGCAAGAAGAAGTCAATGAAGCACCTTGAGTGCCAAATCCAAAAACAATTCAGAATATGTAATATTGTGCTATAGATGAGAAATGAGTTGGTTTTTAGCCATCAGTATCCACTAGTTTAGCTACAGATGGGTCGTGACCACCCCACGAGACCACTTCTTGTTTCTAGAGGAGAAATGATGGGCAATCTAATCAATAACTCGATAAACATCTTAATCGCTCGGTTTAAAATGTTACTAATTCAATCTTTTCCCCTGTCCACTGCAATTCAAAAGTACAATATCTCAGGTGATTGATGCATTAATTCCCATCTTGGCGACACCTATAGAGTGATACGTCAACGTATATGAGCATCAGGGCATCCAGAGTGCTCAGTGCTATATCGTCTGATTTTACAAAGTCGTGCTGCTCACCCATGGGTCGGGCAAGTATTTAGCTGCAAAGCTACCTAACTTTGGACATTTGTCTTGAAGCGTTGTCCTCTCCAGTGGCACACAAATTTTTCCGATATTGTGGTTCTCTGCCCTAAGGGTGTATCCTTGGTTAAGGTTGCCCAATTCCTAATAAAAATCTTTTTTGAGGAGGGGAGGAATAGCATGCACCCATGTTACTTCGAATCATCATTTGAACCAAAACCATCTACGTTCCAACTGTAAAACACATAAGACAAAACAACAAGAGGACAATTCAAATCAGATCAGAAGCATACAAAAGCCTCTGAGGATGGCCTACCCACAACCAATACTTATCCCGTAGCCAAACAACAAAGACTCAAACATCAGTCCAAACTAAAGTCTTAAGTTGAAATAGTTAGTCCACAAAATCCAGTCTACACAATTACATGAATAGGATTCAGGCCAACAGTCATCAAATGCAAAATGGTAGTCATCAATCTACGTCAACACCAAACAGCATACTACAGCTAGAGAAACTCTGTAAAATAGCAATTCAAATTGCCTAGCTATCTAATGATGCAATATACTACAGCTAGAGAAACTGTGTGTGCGCCAGCATAACCCTGTTATTTCATCACTATCAGCATTAAAGCTATGACAATTTTGCTTCCTTCTAATTACTTGCAGGCAAAGAGAACTGGGGAAGAAAAGAAAAGGTTTGTGTGCAAGAATCCTAAACCATCGGACAAGTTCAAAACATAAGCATCTAGGGGTCAAAAAATCAAGGCATGAAATTGAAAAACCACAAGTGAGTTTACTCATTTAACGGAGCCCCCTCTTTTTTCTCAACCTGTTTTGCTAAACATGAATGTTTGATGTGTTTTGCGGTCTAGTGGTGAGACTCTGTCCAGACCAAACTACTCATGTGGAACTTTGTGAAAAGGTATGGGAAACTACTTCTATTCCATCAAAAGAGAATGCCTAGTACCTCTAGCATTTTGCAAATCTACATATAAAGTCCTTCCCTGATAGCTTTTTAATTTGTGTCATTAAAAATAGTTACTTTCTTTATTTTTTGGCTTGGGGGGGTTCATGGGGATGTAACTTATGAGGTCATTGTTACACTCCAGAGTTTTATACATGAAGCAAATCTATAACTTAAACAAACAATAATCAATACAATACTAATCACAACTACCGAAATTTCCCAACGTACACAAATTGAATCCAACACTAATCGAATACCATGAAAACTCACAATCGTATCAAAACTCGAACAGATTAACGCAGAACGTAGAGACACTAAACCCCCAAAAAAATTTAAAAAAATTGAACCTTTTTACGCTCGCTGCTAGTAAGTCCAAGCACCAGGAAGATCAAGACGCTTGGGAAATATGTATGCAAGAATTCAATTGATTAGTGGGATACAATATAGGAGATGGAGGAAGAGGTTATGAGATAGATGTGAAACTGGGGGAATTGATAGACTATTAAAAACAAAATCACGTTGCCGTTTGAGGAGAACGTGGGCAGTGAGCAGTGAGCAAGTTGTGAGTGGTGGGGGAGAAGTTTGGGAGTGCTTAGGAGTCCTGTGGAGTGGGAACCATATTATAACTGACTAACAATGTTGAAAAAAATAAAAAATAAATTGAAACAAAGATTTTGCAGACCAAAAAAAAAGGGATAGCCACATGATGGAAAAAAGGAACTTCAAACAAAATTGAAAGAAGATCCATACGAAGAAGAAGAGGACAGTGAAAATACACGTCAGCAGATTGTTGAACCTCCACAGATGCAGAGAAAAAAGCATTCCTTTGTCACAAATCTAAAGAATTTGCAATCAACATAGCAATTCTGCTTCAAAACACTCAACAACTTTTTCGGGAAACAACTGAATCTATTCTGCTCTGTATATGGCGTCTGCATGCCACCGTCTCCACCGAATTCTGTCGATGTTCAGCATTGCTTATGTTCCTCTTGCACCTGGTGTACTGCTCCTTTTGCGATTTTGGACACAATGCAGATACAGAAGAAGGTGTGGTGCATATCTTGAAATGGAGAGGTAGGGGGGATAGAAAGAGACGAAGGAGGGCTACAGAACAGAGGTTTCATCCCTCTCAACCCACCCTTTCTGCTCTTACTCCTTCAACTGAAGCCGTCATTTGGCAAACATCGACCCCACCTCCTCCTCTGTTCTATTCTGCATCTGTTGTTTGCACAGCCAAGTCGACCCCCAATTTTTGAGCACAGTACATGCACTTTCGGTTTGAGTAGATTTTGAGATGGAATTGTAGTGGGTGAGGATAGAGATTTGAACTCGCAAGGTGTTTCCTTCTAGGATTTTAGCTTTGCATCCATAGCATTTCACTGGGTGAAATCAAAGAAAGGCAAATATGTGGGAGAAAGCAGGGGAGAGATAGAGACAGAGAGAGAAGAAAGAGGATTCTAGAGAATTAGAGATGGGAAGTTGACAGCCACGTTTTGCAAGCTGGGAAGAGGGCTTTGGAATTTTATGCCTTTATTTATTGTTTTGCTAATTTAAATCGACGGTTGTAATTAATTCATTTTACGGATCTAATGGCTGAAAAGTCCTACTTAAGGAGAATTTAGAAAAGGGTAGTTACTAAAACTTTACTATTATGTATTATATAGATTCATTATTTGTATAATAATTTTCTTATTTAAATATTTCCCACTGTTATCTGCCTATTCTTTATTATCATCTCTCTCTCTTTTATCATCATCTATTGTTTCCAATTTGTAAAATTATTTGAAATAAGCGTTCCTAAAGTTCTGAAGGAGATATCATAGTGAACAATCATTACGGATTTAATGAACAAACTAAAGTTTGGCATAGAGGAGGCCTCAAGGACCTACTATACAAATTGATTCTCACATGAACATCCTTTGGTGTTATAATGAACTCAGCATTCCTTCTAAGTAACCTAATTATTTAATGTTATAGTGAACAATATCTGAAAGAAGTTGCGAACAATAAACATGATTCAGGTGATTCAAGTACCAAATAGTTATTTTTATTAAAGGCAACTTGGAAACCACTATTTTAGCAATGGACATTATCTAATTATTTTTTGGAGACATTTCATGTGTTAAAAAAAAAGAAAAAAGTGAACAGAAAAAGTCATGAGACTTCACTAATTTGGCAACAGCTCTAGTGAACAAAGCTGAGCTTGAGCAGTGAACAAAATTATTAATGAATTAGAAATACTGTCTCTACAACTTTAACTAGGTAATTAATTATGAAGGAAATCCTCATTATAAAAATTAAAAAAAAGCTATGAGGCTTGTTAATTTGGTAATAGCTGTGGTGAACAAATTGAGCACAATATTGATAAAAATAAACATTGCAATGGACACCACAAACAAGGATACTAAAGAAGTCAAGTGCACAAACTTTGGAACTTCGGTGAATAATCAATGTTTTGCCAACATGATGCAAACTATTACAATATAATACGACAAAATATGTTCTTCTAATTAAAACATGAGACACTATTTTGTCTAATAAAAAGTCTTTTTTAATGTGAACAAAACCAAAATGACTCTGAACTCAAAGTGCTATTGTTGTTTAGCTTTATGGCAACTCCATCTATCTCTTACTCCCTACAGGTTGGTTGTTGGATTTGGAAGTATATTGGAAGAGAGTGTGTTCCTTTTGTTTCTCCATGGTGGGCTCATTGGCTTGAACATTTTTGTCCAACTTGCATGTTAGTCACCATCAGCATGTGTAACAATAGACCTAAGAAAAGAGATAAAACCAATAATCAATGAGACAATATTCACTTATCAATGAATAAATAGAACATTAACAGTGAACAACCTCATGTTATTGTGATTAGATTATAAATGATGGCGAGATTTTTGACTCACATGAGATGCATCCAAGGTAGCTTATATAGTGAATAAACTGAGTTGGGCAAATGAACTATCTTCATTCCATCAACCCAAATCAAATTGTCAATGATTTTCTTTTTGTTTATCAGCAATTTTTTCTTTAAAAATTTAGTTCATCAATTTTAGAAAATAATCAAAAATAATATAACACACTGACATCAATCCAGCACTCTAAAGGATGCCCTCTTGAAACATACACTAGTAGTGAATAATTCATATTCTGGCCAAACCAGTATTTTTTGAGAGATTTACTTGGTCAATTTCAGATAATGACCAAAATCAAATTACTAAACCTAAATTGCTCCGTCTTTGAAAATTGAAAATAGAATTGTGTAATAATCTATCACCTGTTTTGCATTTGTAGGTTATGATGTGTTGTTCTACTCATTAGGATTGATCATCCTTGGAGATTTTGGCAAGATTAGCAGGTTCTTCACTTTTTCTTGAACCGTCTTCCTCTATTGATGAGCAAAGTTGTTCATTATACTGCATTGGACTTCTAATGCTAGTAGAATCAGAGTACTGTAAGAATTGAGGGGAACAGAGACATGGGAGGTGGAGAGATAGAGAAACAGCAATTCAAAGAGAGAAGGACCGAAAGAGGTAACTGACGGTATTTAATTGGGCAAGATTTAAATGTAACAATTTTTAAAAGAAAAAAATAATAATGCCAGCATGTATTTGGGTGCCATTGTGGACCTGAGAGTATATACTCCCAGGTATCTAGAATACACATTGTGGGACAACAAGCGATTTATAAGTAATCACGTTTCATTTCTTGTATCCACCTAGGTGCCCATGCTCCCTTATAACACATCAGCAACCATCTTTTTATTTTTATTTTTTTAAATTATCACTTATCTTTGAATTTGTAGGTAATCACTTTTTTTTTTTGGATAATCATTATTAGTTATCTTGTTTGTCACATTGTGGTTGTTACTCAACCATTATGGTTTTTTTTCCTTAAAAGAACTTTATCACTTTTTTTAAAAACAAAAAAACTCTCTTCACTTGTTTAAAGTATTTTTTTTTCCGGTTACGTTGTATTTATAAGTAGCTTGATTTTTTTCATCAATTGTCTCTTCATGTTTGGTTTGGGATTGGTAAGAGTATTCCGATATTAAAATTCACTTATAGTCGAGAATGGCTAGGAATATAGTTGAAAAAGTTGGAAGAGATTTGATTCATTTGATTTTTCATTAATTTGATTTTTCATACTGTTAAATGTACTTCATTTTGTTAATATTTATTTCTTAATTGAATGTGCTAATTATGATCAGGTTACATTCATTGTTGTTTTGTTATTTTGTACTTGCTAATTGGAGTATAGTAGATCATTTGTTCTTGCAGGTTTGTTTATTTATTCTTGCAATCTTGTTCATTTGTTCATTTATGTCGTTTGTTTTGCCGATAATGCTTTGTTCATTTTATATTATGAAGTTGTTCATTGTTGCCTGAGTTTTAATATTTGTAAATCGGTTTATAGTTATTCATTTATTCTTGTAATGTTGTTCATTTATGCTTCTGAGGTTGTTTATTTGTTATTCACATTATTTATTTTGTAGATAAATATTTCTTCTGGACAAGATATTATTACATTAGAACCTTTGACTGTTGATTTAGTTGGATTGATTGCATACTCCTAAGATGAAGCATTTGAGATTTACAATGATTATGCATTTAAGGTTAGGTTTAGTGTTCGTTATCATAAGATTCATAGGAGAGCTCGAACTCTAAATTTGTCAACGCATCAGTTCTGTTGTTCGAAGGAAAGTTGGAAAAAAAAAATAAAGGCCAACAATACAAGGACTATACAAATGTTGATATTTGGACTGGGTGCAAAGCAATGATCCAATTTAATATTGACCTGGATAGAAATGGATTGTCACTAAGCACATAGGAGAGCATAACAATCCTTTGTGTACTACTAATGAGCGACATCTTTTGCCTTCTCATCGAAAAGTCTCAATTGAAGTTCTTTTATTTATTAAAGAGCATAGGAACGCAGGAGTTCAAGTGGCTATTGCATTCTATGTCTTGATAAAATAGGCTAGTCGAGCTCTATTTGTGGGTTTTCAGTTAAAAGGATTTGTACAATGGGCTTGGAGAGTACGATAAGAAGTCATTCGATGGTAGCAATGCAAATTCACTAATTGAGATGTTCAAGAAACAATTCAAGAATGAGCATGGTTTTTATTATGATTTTGAGGTTGATGTAAATGGTTGTTTGGTTAGGTTTTTTTTTTTGTTTTTTTTGGCGTGACAACCAGATGCTAGAGGATTATAAGCTATTGGGTGACTTAGTTGTTTTTGACACAACTTATCGTACAAATAAGTATGGCATGGTTTGTCTCCGTTCATTGGCATGAACCATTATTCCAATAATGTCATGTTCAGTTGTGGTTTTATTATGAATGAGAGAATTGAGTCATTTGAATAGTTGCTTGAGACATTTTTGAAATCTATGAATGGTAAATTTCCAAGTATTATTATAATTGACCAGGCTTGTCCTATGGCTACCGTAATGGATTCAATTTTTCCTGGTGTTCGACACACGCTTTGTTGTTATCATATCATTGAAAATTCGAAAAAGCATATTGGAGCTCTAAGGGCAAAGGAAGGCTTTACAAAGTTATTTAATAAAGTTTTGATGGATTATGATACGGAGCTAGAATTTGATCATTTTTGGGAAAGGTAAGTCTTTGCTATTATTGCTTTATCACTTGTATTTGTTTGAATATTTTTGACATATTTGTTTTGGCGGTTCTATTATTTTGACCTTTGTCCATTAGGTTTATTATGTTTTGTTCACTAAAACTTATGTTGTTGTTTATTAGGTATTTTATTAACCACTTACGACTTTATTATTGTTTAATCACTTATTTTAATTCTTTGGTTTATGTGACGATGTTCATTTGTATGGTTTATATTGTTCATTTGATTTCATAATGTATTGTTCATCGGAACATATGGTGTTGTATTTTTTGGGGTTATTTTTGGAATAGATTATTTATATACATTGGTTCCTATATTCTTATTCATTTGTGTTGGTATTTTTGTCTATGTTTTTAACAATTATTTACCTATCAATTTTTTAGGACGGTTATAAGGTATGATTGTAGATGCAATCATTGGCTTAACAATCTTTATTCATTAGCTTTCTCAAAGAAGAACTTTTCAGGAGGGGTACTATCTTCACAAAGGGGCGAGAGGACAAACAACTCAATAAAAAGGTGGTTGCATGCAATTGCCACCTTGTATGACTTCTACAATATATTCTATGGTGTTATATTAGAGTGGAGAAACAAGGAAAATAGTGAACATCACAAATGTTCCAAGGGTAACATGGAGATGGACTTACTGTCAGTAAGCTTGTTGAAACATGCTAGGTCTATTTACACTATTGAAGCTTATCGATTGTTTGAGAAAGAGTTTGTTAAAGGGGCTTCGTATAATCAGGATGAGTTGCATAGTGATACATTTGATAGGAAGTTGTATGGTAGAATCTTGGGGTCAAGGATTAGATAAATATACTTTTAAGCATACTATTGTTTTGAATATACAGAGAGGCTTCATTGATTATATTTGCCAAAAGTTTACTAAGGTTAGGTTTCTATGTTCACAATGTTTGTGAGTTATGCATACTTGTGTGTTCAAAAAGTGTCGGATAAGTACATTATGAAAAGATGGAGCAAGAGCGTTAAAGAAAGTCAAAGCAACAAACTTATTGTTGAAGATGGTGCGAAAGACACTACAGTGTGTTCTTTTTGGAGAATGCAAATGGGTAGAAAAATGAATGCACTATTAACTGCTAGTCAGATGAATAGAGAGGCAAGACTCTTTTGTGAGGAGTACTTTAGAAAATTGAAGGAGTTAGTCATAGCAGAACTATGGTCTGTTTATGTGGAGGATAATGTTCAACAAGATTGTTTGAGTTCGGCAACGAGTGTTTTGAACCCTCCTCGATCTCAGGAAAAAGGTCAATAGAACAAGAGATTAAAGAGTGTCAATGAGAAGAAGTGTAATCGAGCAAAGGCAAGAAAGAAGAATAAGTTGTCAGCGCATAATATCACAAGTTTTGAGGGATTACCTAAGGTATGATAACTTTAATTATCTATAATAAAGAATTTTATTTTTTAATGAACATTTGGTAATACAAAATTTGAACAATTAATTACTATGTTGTGAATAGTTTATCATAAGTGATTTTTCTTTTTTGTTTTATTTGTGTTTGTAAGCAACTAATTTGGAAAGGAAGAAAGCCATAGAGGTTATACTAGAAAATATCACAGGTTCTCAGGAATTATCCAAGGTATGATAAATTTAATCATGTACAATGAAGAACTATGTTTCTTAGCCAACATTTCTTAATACAAACTTGCACAGTAGACTATTTTGTTGTAATAGTTTACAATAAGTGATTTTTTTTTTCCTGGAATTGTTAATTTTTGTAGCCAACTAATTTGGAAGGTCAGAGATCCAGAAAAGTTGCATCACAAAATGCAAATGCTATTTTGGTACAGGTGGATTAAAAAAAACTGTAGTATATTTATATTTGTTTTAAATTTGATCCGTGTTGTGAAGTTATTTATATTGTTCGAACTTTGGAATCTATTGCATAATTTTGCGTCACTTCCTATGAATATACCTTATTATGCATCAAGAGAGACCTCAGCTCAAGATCCAAGTGGTGTTCGTTTGCCTTAGGTTGGTAATAAACAATTCTAAGTGTATTTATTCTTAATTTGAAATATGTTCTAAATTTATTTATATTGATTTTATATTGATTGCTTTTTGGAGTTTGTTGAAGAATCTTGCTGCATTTCCTATGAATATGCCTTTTTATGGATCAACAGAATCATTAACTAAGGGTCCAAGTGGTGTTATTTGCCTTAGGTTTGTAGTCAACAATTTTATCCTTAATTTTGAACAATAGTTGCCTTACTTATGAACAATGGCACACATTGATATGTCATTATGGATTTTCCAACTTTATTCCAGAGTTATGCTCCTTTGTGCATGAATGTACCTTATACTGGACCAAGTTCTCAAGGCAATGTTGTGCCTATATTGAACTTGTTGTCCAATTCCAATCCAAATGATCGAAATCTTTGTCAAGTAAGTTGAGCTAGTTATATGGTAATATTTAGATGTACTTGTTATTCTTTTATATATAAAATATCGGTAGTACAATAGCTATAGTTGGATATTGTCCCCTATTTTATTTTGATCCAAGGACTGCGGGAGGTTTGGCACTGATGATGTTTCAATCATTTATTGGTCAAACGCTAATAAATGAAGCATGTAACTAGTCTTGTAATAATGATGCATAATTGGTTGATAAATATTAGTGATACTTTGGATGTAATAAAGTTTTTCCTAGACTAGATCACGTCTTATATATTCAAAGCCTATATCATATTCCTAGGAGTACGAACTCCCACAAGCCACGTCAGCGCCACATATTAAAAATTTTCTATATGACAAATACATGTTGGAAAAATATATATACATGGTAAGAGGGAGTACACACTCCTAGGTGTATGATATACATCACCTGATATAATGGTAAATAATTTATTATTTACATATGTAGTTGATGTATATTGATAGGATTTTTTTTTTTTGGGAATTCTATTGTTAGAAATATTAGTATATCTTGAAAAATATATGTTGTTGTAGATGCATGACTCGATATACAATGAAAGGGTTTATGTGGTTTGGTATCATAACTTTAGTAAACAATACTAATTTTTTCCATGAACATCTCATTAGAAAATGAACAATAATAAAATTGTATATAACAAGCTATATTTCTTATTATAACAAATATTCATTTCTTAGGGTTTGTGAACTGTAATGAAGAATGTCATATGATATAGCGAACAATAATAAAATGGGAAATGATCAAACAAAGTATCGTTTCCTATTATAAATAGATTTTTATTAAACGTTTAGTTTGTAGGATTTAGGATTTTTGAGTTAAGGGTTAGAATTTACGGTTTTCGACTTAGGGTTTATGGGGTTTAAGGTTTAGGAGTTGGGGTTTAAGGTTTAGGGTGTAGGGTTTAGGACTCACGTTTTAGGGTTTAGTGTTTAGGGTTTAGGACTTAGGGCTTAGGGTTTACAATTTATTGTTCAGGGTTTAGGGTTCACAGTTTAGGGTTTAGGGTTTAGGATTTTTGAGTTAAGGTTTAGGGTTTAGAGTTTTAGAGTTAACATTTAAGATTTTGGGTTTAGGGTGTGTGAACTTTTAGGGTTTAGGGTATGTAAATGAACAAAGAAGTATTTCTTATTGTAAATGTTACATAATTCTTTATTATGTTTAGTGTTTAGGGTCTAGGTTATTTGGGTTAAGGTTTTGGGTTTTGGGTTTAGGATTTACGGTTTATGGTTTAGGGTTAGGGTTTTTGAGTTAGGGGTCAGGGTTTAGGTTTAGAGTCTAGGGTCTAGGGTCTAGGGATTAGGGATTAGGGTTTAGTTAAGGTGTTTAGGGTTTATGGCTGTTAATTTTTAGGGTTTTATGGTTTAGGATTTTAGGGGTTAAGGTTGTTTGGTAACAAAACCCCATAATTTTTGGTCAATAATCAACAACTTTAAAAAAGGTTGTGAACATGTGATTAGGTAGATGAACAAAATCATAATACCTCAGTGTATATATTCGGTCAATGAACACACTCATATCTAAATAAATTTCCAATTTTATAATAATGTGGAAAATTAGATCAAAACTCTCTAATGCTAAGTTCCTGTAAAACCCTGAAAATTCTTAAATTATGAATATTCTTTTTTTTTTTTTAAGTGGATCGACCTAGAGGCTTGAGCTCGTAAGGTGGTTAGAATTTATGGATATAATCTAAGGGTCTATTTTTAGGTGTTAGTTTAGTAAATCCAAGGCAAAAACAATAGTTATTTTTCGATTCTTTAAACCTAAAAATTTCAAAAAAAAGAAAATTATTTTTGTGCCAATGAGTTTTTGAATAAGTGAAATCAGTCATTTTTCCCCCTCCACCCGTGTGAAGCAAGAAAAAAAATAAAGATAAAGATATTTTCTCTCTTCCTCCTTTCTTTTCCATCTCCTTCCTCCTCTCACTAAATCCTAACCCTAGAGAGTATTTTCCCTAACCTAAATCAACTCACACCCTTCTAACCTCTCTCTCTCTCTCTCTCTCTCTCTCTCTCTCTCTCTCTCTCTCTCACGCCTAGCTCTCTCTCATGGGTTTTCTCTCTCTCATTGCCGCACTCTTTCTTTTCCCTCATTGAAGCCATTAGACAGCAGTAATCCAGCGCCGCCGCCGCCGCCCCCCCTCTCCTTCTTTTGGGTGAGTGTGGCTAGGATTTATGAAAACCCTAGCCCAAGTATTCTCTTTTTCTTAAAGTTTCTTCCTAAATCTTCATGCTTTGATTTAGAAATCTGAGTTTTTATGCCTTCCTTGATTTTTTAGATTTAAACTTTCTTAGGTTGAAGAATTAAATCACCCCAAATTTCTTATTTTTCCCTCAAACTCTCTTTCAAGGTAAAGTTTGATCTTTAAGCCTCATAAATTTTATGACTTGGATAGGACTAAGGATTGGAATTAATAGGAGAATGAGGAGGACATAGTATGAATGGATTATGAAAGATTTGAGTAAGGAATGATAGCGTTTAAGACCAAAACGTGGGGTAACTTTGAGAAATTACTAAGGAATATTGACGTGTCTAAAAATCATGAAATTTACATGATTAATAGATCTAGGAGTCCTCTATACCTAAATTTTTTAATCGCGGCAATTGGAGTTAAGATCAGGAAGTTATGGCTAAATATGATGACTACGTAAATCTGGAGTGCACTAGAGCAGTCTGAGAACTTGGCTAAATTTGAACTGATAATTGTCGAAAAATGAAAGTTATAGTACACAAACTGGCCTTTTTAGAATAGGCTTAATCTCAAAAATTCGAGATCTAGAACGGGCGTTATAGCCTTTAGAAGTTGGATGTAAAATCTAGTCCTAATCTGGGCAGTGCATATGAGGGCTAAATAGAGATATAGGGATTCCAAAAGTGTACTAAAAATTATTTTGGAAGTCTGACCTATTAAATTGGCATAAAAAGAGAGTTTAAGGAATTTACAGGCCATAATTTATTTTGAGCTAAGGACTAAGACTAACAAAAACCACTTTTGGGAATTTGCATAGGCCCAAGGTAGAAACTCGAGCTCAAGCTTAGGCATCCCAGGTAACAATCATGCCCTAACTCCCCTGAACGTCCCTATATAAAATGTGTTTTCTGGGTTATATTGATTTGAATTGATGCTCAGGGGATCTTCATGAATAAATTGGCGTGATGAGACTTTACAGTTATTTTGGAAGTTGGCATGAAATCTTGACTTGCTTGAACAAATCTTTTTAATGTCTTGCTCGAACATGCCTTTAAATGGTTTTGGATGGTATTGTGCCAGGATAGGTTAAATGTAAGTTAAGCACATGACCGTTTTAAGTCTAAAAGTTAAGTGAATGACTTAGGCGAGACGAGGGAGGTTCGCTCCTAATCGTAAGATGGCTTTATAGCCTTCCCCATGTGATTGCATGCATGAATAGTGGCCACGTGCTACCTTGTGGATGGACGTGGCTAGGTTATCGGTAACCATCCAATTTGCCGGTAGGCCATGATGTAGATAACCGGCTGCATTTGAATCAAATGCAAGTCATGAGACCTAATAAGGCCGCTCACCCTTTTATTTTGCAAACTGGCTTGAGCGGGACTGGGATGAACTTATGGCATAAGTTGAGAATGGTTGGGTGCCCTTTTATAAATCACTCAAATTGTCTATATTTCCCCACCCCTAAACTATTTGAAATCAATTTAAGCGTGTTGACTGTTAGGGGTGGTTGTTACTGAACCTGTCTCACTCTTTAAAATATTTTAATTTCAGGTGATGTCCATGAGCATGGGGACGGGACGTCTATTTAGGGTGAGGTCGTTTACTCATAGGACTCATAGATTGTGTCAGAAATAATTTCTATTTTAGAGTGGACATTTGACTTTGTCTTGTATGCTAGACTTAATTTTGTGGTTGACTTAGCATTAAATGTTCATTAATGGATTTTACTATGATACTCAGGCTTGTATTTGTCAACCGGTAATATGGTAGTAATGCCCTGTTAAGTTATCCGCTGTCATGTAGGTTAAATTTTAGTAATTAATTAAAATTAGAAATTTCTAGGTGTTACACTTCTAATGTAGCTGTTGTTGTTGCCTTAGCCTTGCTTCCAACTTCACCTTACGTAGTGTATTGTCTCGCAACAGGTTGTCTAGACGTAGTAAGATTCGGGCAGTATACTTTACTCTCAGTATCCTTAACAATGCTTCCTAAAGATTAATTAGATGTTATAATAAGTTATATGCCATATAAAATGTTAATCCAATTTTTTTTTGGGGTTAAATTTTAAAAGATGAACACCTTCTCTTTTTGAAGCCCATGATTGTAAACCTCCATAGTAACAGGTGTGACTTACATAGACATATGATGTGAAGACAAATCTATTCGAACACATTTTTTGCCTTGATAATTGATTCTTGTTCATGACAATAGCCCATACATCCAAAATGTTATTTTCCAAATGGCTGTCTACATCAACCATTATAGCAATTGCTTCTTTATTCGTCCATCATTTGTGTGCTTTGTTATGAGCATTGAGCATTGAACTCGTAGAGCTCCTCACTATTGACACATATATAGATGCAATAAATAGCATTAAAAACTTCTTATGTAATAAAATTTAGAAGCATTATATTAGATAAGTACTTACGTTTTAAGGTGGTCTACATCGAAAGGTAGGAATGCATAATCAACCACAACCTTCTCATCATGGGTTAGCTTATCTTTGATAATGTCCCAATAATCTCTCAAATATGGAGATCGACATATGAATGGTAGTAGTTTTATTGCTCTTCTCTCTCTTTGAGATGCATTTTACAAAGGTTGTTTAACATTGCCTTCTGGCTTTTGGGGTACTTCATCTTTACCATGGTGTCTACCATTATCTTTCTCCTACTGCATTCTGTACTATGCTGAATTAGAATATTATAAAACAATGTCTACTATTGGATGCATTGATGTACATTGGCCTTCAGAATCACCTAGACACACTTGTTCATCATTGTAGGTAGGGGAACTGATTGCAGTAGGAATTCTCCGCTCAGGTGAAAGTGGGATGCCAAGATCAAAAGTCGATGGAGTGTAGTCTGCTGGAGTTCGACGTTGGTAATGCCTCAATGACATAGCCTTCATTTTTAAATATGCATCAAAGAAATCAGGATCATTGAAAAAATGCTCATCTTGAGTCAAGCCATGAACTTCAACTTTGTTCAGACATTTCTAAAGGTTTCTGCTTCAATGTCCAATATGTGATATCATCTGTTGTACAAGAAACCTTTATCCGAAGGTTGCTATGACTTTAAACAATTTTCATAGATAATGGCCTATCTGATCAGCATGTACCTATTTTTAGACTCAAATTGATTAATGAACAGCATAGATGTGGTAAATGAACCTTTAAGGGCAAACCAAAATGGCGTATTACACAATGGAAGCATGACCAAATCAATATAATGTATTGCAATATTATTTTTATTGCAACATGCAAAACATGTGCATTACAAGCTCAAATTCCTATGAATAAGTGAACATACAACAACATTCTAGTGAACAAGTTCAATACATAATGGTGTAAAACAATAAACATAAGTTAATATGAATAAAGAACACTTAATGATGTAGTTGTGAACAAGTCCAATGCATTAATTTTAATAATAGGATGTCATAAATATATAACTCAAAGTAGATGTATACTATTATACCTTGATTGGATCATTGAGCCATACCAGTGGATGTTCTCTTTCATTGCCACATTTTGGACAAGGTGGCTGAGGGGCTAGCAGAGGGCCATGGGTTGATACAGAAGGTTCGGTGTGCTCTTGGTTTTCTCGTGTCATGCGTGCCAATTCCTCTTGCAAGTTAGCTTCACCTTTATGAATGATTGTCTGATTGTCTATTCTGTCAATTGTCTTACCCTTCCATACTCTCATGGGAACTCCTTTTCATCTTTATTCCTTTGTTTACCTGCAACAATTGTCGAATTTATCGCTATGGGAAACCATCGGTCTCTGCATCTCGTTCCTCTAAACTCAACTCTATCTAAATAAAAGAGTTATAGTTCATAGTAAGGATAAATATTAGTTTGTACATCGCAATGATTGACATAGTACACATTGCTAGACAAGTAAATGTCAACTAATGAACAAATATATCTAAATCAATAAACGATGTTGTTCAGATAACCGAATATTTCATCGAATAGCAACTATGTATCACAATGAGAAATGAATTTAGGAAGGATCTCACTAACCATAAGAAACAGGAGTGGTCCTCTGAAACATCTAGTGTGATTTTGTTTCCATTCCACTATTGTGTCATTTAGACATTACAGGAGAAATGCACACTAATTGCAGTCAGATAATTGGTTAACATCCTCCAATGACTTCAATATTTTGAAGTAACAATCATCATTCATACTCCCGATAACACATGTTGGAAATATATATAACACAAGTCTCTTTTGAATTCTTCTCCATGGTCTCTTCTTTGTAGAATTTGTCAACCATCTTTCCTACTTTTAGTGTCCCTGTACTTCCCAGATTCCACTTTATCCTCTATTGTTTAAGGAGTTCGGTGTATACATTTTTTGGTTCACATGTTGATGCTACTTGAACTTCTAACCGACCCATAGGCAGCAGTGCCAATGTTGCATGAACATCTTCCTCAGTTATCTCTAGTATTCTATTGTCAGACAACTTCAACGTATTACTTGTTCGATTAAATTTTCAAGCAACCATGTTGCAAGATCTTTAGGGATGATTGATGTTCTAATAGGTAGGAATCCTCCAAATCTAGTTTCCATTACAATTGTCCATTGTGCATAATCAAGCCTCTCAATTAGGAATAACAGCTTATTACAAGCCATCTTAAGGTTTAGATTACCATCCCAAACTTTGTTTTGTTTGTCTGCCATCTTAGAATATTTCTTTGCACCCTTCCTTCATTGAGATTGTTCATTTGAGGTTCTAATTTGCATCTTAGATGGAGGTTGATCATGAGACAATTCAAAATGAATGCGCTTTTCAACTTGAGTGAGTTTATCAATTGTGATGTTCAGAAGTTTCCTTTTGCAAATGAGTGATTCTTTTCGAGCCTCTAGAGTTTGCTCGCCCTTAGAATCTTCAACAATATATGATTCTACAATCGGCTGCTAAATGACACATGCTCTATTATTTTCTTTTGAGCTATAAACCCTGTTAAAAAGTGCAACTATTTAGTAAGAAGAACTCCAATGATGGTATGCATATGTGAACGAATTCAATTTACTAAGAAGATCCCTTATGACAATAACATATGAACAATTGAATATCATATATTATACTATCCTCTCGTGAATATTTAAAAAGCTGATAACTAACAATATACGTTTAATGGATAAAGAGAAGAGTGAATAAGATAAAGGTTCAACTAAATGGATAAAGAAAAGTACATATGAAACTTTGAATAAATTAATGCAAAAAGTTGAATAAATTAATGCGAAAAGGTGAACAACTCTAGCTAAACCAATGAATCATTATATAATACGATATTAATTATACATCAAACATGAATTTTGTTCTTATTCGTTGACTATCTTTAATATCGAATAAAGAGACACAAGAATATTTCTAGTCTTTTACTTTTTCCGCAAGCTCCAAAACATGAAACAAACCAAACACACATTACATTTGTATTCGTCGAACAATTACACAGATAGATGTGAACAATGCCAATATGCAAAAATGTACAAAATAAAATTAACCTAATATAGGTTGCACATTAAGAATTCTTTGAAGTAAAAAGGTAGTAATAAACCTCATATTTAACATGAAAACCTTCTCAATATGGTGCACACATAATTACTTGAATAATCAAAATCTCAATATGTTAGTGAACAGTATTTATTTGGGCCATGAGCAGGAGAAACATAACTACACAAATAAAGAATTAGCAACCCCAAGCCTACTTGAAATTTGCAATTGCTCAAACAAATGTTTTCAGAGTTAATAAGATTGAATTTTGGCACATAATGAACTATTGAAGATTCAATAACTCCTAACTACACAAATAAAGAATTAGCAACCCCAAGCCTACTTGAAATTTGCAATTGCTCAAACAAATGTTTTCAGAGTTAATAAGATTGAATTTTGGCACATAATGAACTATTGAAGATTCAATAACAATAACATTCATAATAAACTACTACTCTTTAACAACATTCATACCCACCCATACAATTAGCTTCATAAACCACTCTCACCCTCATCTATCTCTCTATATCTCTCTAAACCCACTGGCTTCAACTCTCTCTGCGTAATTTCTCTCACCTCCAACATAGAGTAACAGCAACCGTGGTGAAGAGGGAATCAATCATGGCTATTAAATGAAGAACAAGTAAAAACAAATGTCATGGTACTTAAATTAGGTTCCTTGTTCCATGAAACCCACCCAAAAACTCACAGAAGAATGTTGGTGGCAGAGAAATCCACTGAAGAATCAAGTTCCACTGTTCAATGGAATTTCCTCTCAATTTCTCTGTCCTCTAGATCGCAACGCCAAGAACAAGAAGATTGTCAAAACCCTAGCTTCAATAAGCTACGATTTTGTTTGAGATTCAATCGATTTTTGCAAATTCTAAGTTTGTTCTTTGGGTTAGTAATCTAGATTTGGTCTGATTTTGTCAGTCTTTGGGTTTGTTCAGTATCAAAGTAATTGAACAAGCAACAATCATCTCTCAAAAGTTTGGATATTATACCTGTGCTTCCTCTTGTAAGTGAGTAGTTCTTTCTTGGTTTGTTCATCCATTTGCATAAATTGAACGGTCTTGGCGGATCTGTACTCCAAGCTCACCGGAATTCTGCTTTGACTCACCAGCAAAATTGGTACTGGGGGCACTTTGGGAGTTATGCTTCAATGAACAACCTCAGATCGTCGAAAATCCCTTCCAAATTACAGAAGCCGAAAATTGTCCAATCCAAAATCGCAAACGAATTGAATTAGTCCACACCCAATCGCCAGAGTTGTTCTAATTGGCCGGAGTGAGAACATGTAGTGTTGGAAATCATGATTTCTCCTATGAAATACATAAAGATAGAGATAAGAAGTTCAGCCACAGATAGAACTGCAGGCAGTATAGCAATAGGATTAGGTGAGGTTTTGATTGGAGGCTCTGTTAGTTTTCAATTTTTTAAGTTTTAAAAATTACAATGCCAGCGTGTCAATGACATACATGTTAGCTGGGAGCATATGCTTCCAGATTTATAATATTCATACTGCCCCAACTCAAGAAATTTGCATTGCACTTGCTTTGAGAAAAGGAGGCTTTTAAACATGGCCAGCTTCCACATCAAGTTGGGACCTTTTCCTAGTGCTCTTAATCGAGATTAAACTAAGCATTATACAAGTTGAGTTTAAATAATTGAAGTACAAATGAAATTCAAGGAATTCCAATGTAAAAATTGAACTAAATACATGCTTAAAGAACAAACAAACAAGCTTAGGCTAGCTACACATGGGAGTTATCAAAAGTTTTGCGCTTGACTTGTCCTTTTTGGCTGACCAAACAGAATGAAGAGTGGAATATATGTCTCTTATATTATTGGCCAACTTGAATTCGAAAGCTGAATTCTTTACATAGGGTTTTGTTTTGGATGCTCAAGAGTTTAAGCAATCAGAGAGAAGCTTTTAAAACTCAAAGGATGAAGAGGAATCATTGCAAGTTGTAACGAGGAAATTAGACCTTCGATGACAAATCATTCATAGATTTTATGCTTAGTAATCAACTTTCAAAAATTTCATTTTACGACGGATTTCTTTTTATAGAAGACTCAAAGTAGATTAGACATAAATAAGATATACTACGTAAAAGCAGACATCTTGAGTGACCAAAAAAGAGGATTGATACATAAGATTCCTTCAAATCACCAAAAAAAAAAATATATCCAAAACTAGACTGGAACAAAACTATATGACAATTTGTTTTGATCTAAATGACCAGCTTGCCATGCATTTAGCCTACGATAAATTACGAATCATACAGTAGTTAATTAAGGATAAATTACGAATCATACAGTAGTTAACTAAGCTTTTTGTATGGCTACTCATGAACCCAAAATTGAGCTCTTTAACTTAGTGAAATGAACTAAACAAAGCAGGCAGTTCAGACAAAAATGAAGTATGATTTAGCATATGGTTTAAATTAGTCAAGCCTCAAAACCTTAATAATTAGAAGATATGAGTTGCTTAGTTGCTTAAGATCTCAAACCTTTGATCAAAATATTAGATTTCTAAGATTAACATTGAGGTGGTTTAACTAAATAGGCAAGTTGGTAAGGATTACCATTGAGATGCCATATACGGAACCCTGGTACCATGCATAAGGGAGATGGTAAAGAGAGGAAAAACTGTCTATATTTTCGGGTGGATTCAAAATATCATTTTCCTTGTGGCAAAAGTAAGATTCTGGGATGAGCAGTTTCGGATGTACTTACAAAAACTTTTGAGAGCCGGATTGTAATTCAATTTTAGGGTACCCGTCTTGCCTAATTTCAGAATTCTAGCACCTAATAAATTAATTTTTCGTATTCATTTGGTGGGAGTGCAGAGAGAAGTATTTGGTCTTTTCCTAACTTCCTCTTCTATTTTATATGAAATACAAAGTTCTTTTAATAAGTAGGTGTTTTTTAGTCTTAGTGACTTCCAAAATATGATAAGTCATTCTTCAATTAGTGGTAGAAGATTAGTTTAAATTGGCTGAAAATTCACAAATTTGAGAAGTCGTCTTTGTGGAAAAAAAGGGGGAAAACCAAAAGAAAATGGAGAGAAAAATGATAATAAAAAAACTCACTCTCCTAAATCGATTCTCGGTAATAAGATACCAAAGGTTAGGTTCAATAAGATACCAATGGAGGATGATCGACTCATTTCATACTAGAAAAGATTGTGAAAAATGCTTGATGACACAGATTCCATTAGATCATTCTTTTAAAACTGGTGATCTGGTAACTACGGAAATATCTAATATGCACACGTGCCCATTATATATACATATTGCTAGCACTTACTATATCTAAATGTAATTATTCAAACATTTGTTGCACTTGCTGCTGTAGCATAGTGGTAAGGGTCAAGTGTGTCGAGTTATAAAACACTAGTTACTTCCTCCTAGTAGCAATTTTTGTTAGTTTTCTAGTTTATGTCCTCGAGTTTAAGTACTATGTTATCTCTTTTATATTTTAAAATTATGTCCTTCATTTCTTGTTAATTTTAGCAATGTTCTGATTTTTTGGTTACATTATACCATCTATTTTTTTGACATAATTGGATGAGTTTTGAATTTCTACATATGTTTTTATTGCATAAAAATATGAATCTTTAGTAACAATTATCAAATAATGAACTTTTCACATATATATTTAATGAATCTTTAGTCACAAATGATGAACTTTCATTTTTTAGGAATGAACTGTTAGTTATGATTACGAATAGTTAATTTAATCATTTCTTTTAAATGATGAATCTTTTCAAGGAATCTTTTGATTTTTGGCTGATAAAAAGATTAATTTTATGCGAGTAATCTTTTGAAGTTGATTGAATTTTGAATTTTTAGTTGTGAATGTTAGGTCTAAATGATGAATTGTTGACCTATCATTAATTCATCTTTATGTTTAATTAATGAATAGTTAATATTTTGAATAATAAATCTGTCCTATTATATGATAGATCTCATCTGAATACATATTATTATCTAGCATCCTACAGATATGTACATGGTAGAATTAGGCCTGAGCAAGACCGGGTACCCAGTCCAGTTTCAAGGAATCGGAACCGGTCCCAGGTATTATTGGGTCCAAGAATCTGGAATCAGTCTCGGTCCTTGTTGAAACTGGGTTCAAGGTTTTTAGAGCTAATCCTAGAACTAGTAGGGACTGGGTCCAGAACCGAGTACTCAATTCAAATTTTTTTTTTTTTTTTTGTTTTGGTCGTAGAACAATCAATTTGAATTTGTTTTGAGGTTCACTTTTATTAATTAAAGTTGGGTACTTGGGTGTGTAATATTATGAATAATATTTACATGTATGAACTATTATTTATGGTGGAGAAGAAAATTAGGCAAAAATCGCAGGCCCCATGCACTGGAGAAGACACAGCAGGTCGTCGCCAGAGAAACACAGCAGACTATTGCCGGAGATACTTGCGATAAAAGCCAGACAAACCCAAAGCGAGAGGGAGGTGAGTGATGAAATCAGCACAATCACAGTGAGAGAGAGGTGAGAAACAAACACACCTGCGAAGGCGCATGCCATAGAACATGCAAAAGATCATCGCCAGCCGGATGAGAATGCCAAAAAAGCAGTGAGAGGGGGCAAGGGGCTGGGGGCGGGGGCGGGGGCCGGGACGGGGGCGGGGGTGCAACTGACGAGTGAGGGGAGGATTAACTGATTGAGGAATTTAATTAGGGTTTGGTTTGGGGCGTCTAACTTAATAAGAAGTATTTATACATCTTTTTTTAAAAAAACATAATTTAGACCGGGTAGTAACGGGTCCGGTTCCGGTCCACATTTTCTTTACCCGAATCCAGATCCGGTTGCAACCGGGTCCAAAATTTTGGACCCGGCTGCAACCGGTTTTGGGTCTAAACCTCGCCGGTCCAAACCAGTCCTGAAACTGGGATCGGGTATTGGTTTTTTTTTTAGGGTTTCAAAACGGGTCGAGAAAGCGACCTTTATTTTTGCTTTGTTGGGTGAGTTTACGTAAATGCCCTTCATTTTATTAGTTGGTTTTATGTAAATGCTGTTTATCCTTTTTTATTTATTTTTAGTTTTTTTTCTTTTAATTTTTATTGTTCTTCTTCATCCGTATACAAGTTATTTGAGATTCATTGATATTTCTATTGGGTTGAAACCATACAGTATATTCAAAACTTAATTCTAATAAAGTGATATTATCCTTTATTGAGTTTATAATTATAGGGTGAACACTTTCAGGTAGCTATTCTTATAATGATTTAGCAAATTTTATCTCATACTTCTAGGTGTTAAATCGAAAGACCTTAAAAAATCCCATGCTTGATCTTGGGTATAACGTTTTAAGTTAGGTATATGAAAACTTCGTCCTGATAAATAATCTCCTTCTTGATTTAATTTAGAGTTGGATTGGAGTTTATTTCTTGGATAACTCATATTTAAGTTGAAGACAATTTTTAATTAATAGTAAAATTAAAATTTTTAAGTTTATTTTAAGATCTGGGTAAGGCTCTGATACCAAATATTAGACAGGTTTCGAGTGGTTTTTTAAAGGAAAAAGCAGTAAAACCCTTTTCTTTGGAATTTGAAAAGCAATTCACACTAATTGGCGAAGGTTGTAAGGTGGTACTCGGATACTAAACTAACAAAATGAAATTTTAAACAGTATGTCATGCAATTTTTTAAGACAAAATTAAGTTAAAGAAATTATACCTTCAAGAATTTAATCCGTCTTACTCTTTCGAACGTGTCTTAGTCCTCCTTCGATGCACGAATTACCTACCTTTTTCAGACGTCCTTAACTCTTGCTAATGTTCTCTCTCTAATTAAGATTGAAAGAAAAATTATGTGACACAAGTTTAAAGAAAGATCATTTCATTGCTAGCTGTTCTCCTTTCCCAGAAAGAGGAAATAAAGAACATCTTTATACAAAGGTATTTTTATAAGGGAAATAGTGGGATCCTCCAAAACTCTGCCCTCCTCTGATTTCCAGGTCCTTATTTATAGGGGAAGAGAAGTGCGCTTTGACATCAGCGCTTACATCACATGGATAAGATAAAGCAAAGGATAGGATTACAAGGATAAAGTTCACAGTTCTTGAAAGAGTTTCAGATCTCCTTTGTCTTCTTGTGCCCTACATCATTTATTCACAGTTGTTGAATGTTGATAGAGTTTATCCTTTGTCTTCTTGTGCCCTACATCATTTATTTTCCTGGCATTATTTGTGCTTTGGCCTTTTCTTTTTCTGATTGATAAAGTTCAGCGAATTTCGTTCGCACAGCTAGGCTTTCTCGAATGTTCTTGGGCTCCAGTTCATAGCTAAAGTCAAAAGTTTGTCATCAATAGAGACATATTTGGCACCTTCTGTAGTGATAAGGATTAAGTTGTTTTCATGGTATAATGTTCTTACTCCTTTACTCATTAGCCGTTCACTCTGGCATTTGATGGCTAATGCTCCAGCAGATCTCTTGTAGTTGATCCATGACTTGTCAAAAGTAGGAGTCTTGAAGTGTTTGTTGTTTTCAGCTTGAATAGTTATTTTGGGAGTGACGTTGCTGATTTCCACTAGGTGAATAGCTTCATAAATAGTTTCGTCATCTTTCTCATGAGATTGAGAAGAAACGAAGACAGATATAGTTTCTGTCGAAGTTCTTAATAGCTCTTTTGAAGTCTTCTAAAAATTTTTGTAGTTCGATCAGACTTAGACTTGGATAAAGAAAGTTCAAATACCCGTAGGTAAAGAGTTCAAAGATGAGTTCAGGGCTTGCTTTATTAAAAGCAAGAATCCTAGGAAATAAAGAATCCTTAGGATTATAATAGAGCTCAGGAAATTCAAAACTTTTCTGATAGGCCAGCATAGTTGCGTTGCAATAGTTCTTATAGAACATATTTGAAGATATGTCAAGAGTTCTGATGCCAGTATGTTGAATAATTGGTCTTTGGGTTGACAAGTTAGCCTTCAATTCATGCTTCTCTTTCTCTTTTTCAGAGAGGGGGTTTGAAGCGTTTTCCTGGCTAGTTTGAGGACGAAAAGATAGTTTAGATAGTTCAGTTCGGACTTTTTTTATAGTCCTTCTTGGAATAGTTCTCTTTGGGATTTTCAATAGTTCGATAGAAATAAGTTGTAATTTCTCGAGCTTTTCTAAAATCGGCTCTAAGATCAACAACTATTTCTTCAAAGAGTTCAATTTTTTCATTCATAATTTCACAGTATTCGTTGATGTTGATCATAACGTCTTCAAAGTCCTTTATCAATTGTTCGTTGTCCATATGTTCTATGGGAGCTTTTCCATTATCTTCTGAATTCATTACCTCAAGTCAGATAATCTGCAACAAAGTTATTTTTTCCTACAACATGCTCATAAAGTAGCATTAAATTGAGATAAGAATAATTGCTATCTGTGTAATTTTCGCATGTGAGGTCCGTTGTCTAAGACTTACTTAACAAAAGTAGTAGCTGCTTGATTATCAGTTAAAACTTTAAATGGTTTTGGTAATGAAAAGAGTCTCCATTTAGTAATTCATCTAATGATAGCTAAAAGTTCTTTTTCCATAGTGTTATAATTTTCTCCTCGTTCTGAAAAGGTTCCATTGTGATAACACAAATTTCATTTAAATCTGTTTTCAAAACTACCGCCCAAGTGGTGTCGGATGCATCTGTTTGAATAACTAAGTTATCTTCTGGTTCTAGGAGTCTTAAACTTGGTAGCAGCAAACATTCTTCTTTTAGCTGTTTAACAATTCCAGTGTGCTTGTCAGTCCATCCAAGGGTGTTATTTTTACGAAGCAAACTTTGTAAATCTTTTTTATTTTTTGCCAAATCAAGAATATAAGAGCTAGCATAGTTTAACAATCCTAAAAATCCTTGAATTTGTTTTTTAGTTCTGAGTTAATCAGGGTATTCATTTATTTTTCTTCAAATATGAGGTTGAAGGCTTATTCCATTTGTTCCTACTTCAAAACCTAAAAACTTAATTTTTTCTTTTTCAATGATAGCTTCCTTCTTACTAAGGCAGATGCCTTTTTTAATAGCTATTTCAATAAAGACATTAAGGTGTTTTCTATGTTCGAACTTATTAGGATATCATCTACATATGCAACAAGAAAATTGTTTAAATGTTTGAATGCATTGTCCATTCTTATTTGGAATATTCTGGTGCATTTTTCAATCCGAATGGCGTGACAATCCATTCATAGAATCCATGAGGTGTGCTAAAGCCTGTATATTTAATGCTTGTTTCTTCCATTTTGATATGCCAAAATCCTAATTTATAGTCAAACTTTGAGAAGTATTTTTTTGTTTTAACTAGATTAATCAAAACTTCTTTGTTCGGTAAGAAATAGTTATCTGTTTTTGATAAATTGATTTAGTTTCTTATAATTGATTACCATTCTATCATTTTCACTTCTTCGTTCTGCTTCATTCATTGCCATAAAGGAAGGTGAAGAATAGGCTAGGCTCCGTTAGAAGGTCTAATTAATCCTTTTTCTAATAATTCTTTAATTTGTGTTGAGAATCCTTTAATATCTTCTTCAGAGTATAACATTTGTTTTTCTTTGATATAGATTTCTTGGGCTAGTTCAATTTTAGTTCTAGGATGCTCTGGTTTCCAAAATTGTAATGGATTTTCTGAACAAATTTGTTTTAACTTGGTTAGTAAATGTTCTTTTTTGATTATATTAACTGTAAAAGTGGGTTTTTGTATTTACATTTGAAGAGAGATTTGTTTATAACCATGTCCACTACACTTCGTGCGTACTCTGTAAGGTTGTTTTAACGTGAAACTTTTTAAAGTATGTCTATATTTTGTAGTTAGATATACTATATAGGGAGTTTGTGTAAATTTTGCAAATTATTTAAGGAAATCATTTCGTAACAAAATATCATATCCTGAGTTGTATTGTAATACCAAAGGAATATTAAGAATTTTACTTCCTAATATAATGGACACATTGTTTTGCATGAGTTCTAAGTAGATAGCTATTGGGTGGACACCTTTAATTTTGATTTTTCGATCAGATGGGAGTTTTTCTCATTTAGGTAATAAAAAGTCCTAAAAAAAGGCTACTTTTGATCCATTGTCTATTAAGAATGTTGTAGTAATATCTGATTCTTTTACAGTTACACCAATATATGTGAGAATAGGAAAATGAAGTTGCTTCATATCCTTTCAAGGATGATTGTATTTTGTTTGTGGATTAATGTCATTTGAGTTTGTCCTATTTCATAATTTGTGAAGTGATCAAGGAAATTCATTCCTAATAAAATGTGATAAAATTTATTATTGATAGAGTGGTCGATGTAACAATCAAATTATAATAAAATAAAATGAGGAGTTCTCATCATAATTTTAGATTTTTGATTTAAAGTAGATCTTCGACCATCATATGTGACAAAATTATATTCTGGAGCTAAGGAAACTGCTATACAATGACATTGGGATGCTCCTGTATCTATGAGGATTTTGTTTTCTATCCAGGTTTGTCCATTAAAGTATTCTAACCTTATTTTGTAAGTTCTATTATTAGTGCTTGGAATTGTTATGCTTTTGGGTTGAAATCTAGGTATCCTTGTAGTGCTAAAGCTTTTTAGTAGAGTTGGTTGACTAGCAATTCTCATTCCTTTTTCTGTGTAGGAGAGTCTAGGTGCTTCGTAACTACATGGTGCTTCATCTTCTTCCACTAATTGAAAATCTGTTAATGCAGGTAACCTTGCTTCTTGCATTGGAGATGATATAAATACTGTTAAAAAGATTGGGTCGATAGTTATTTTTTCCGTCTGTTTTACTTCTTTTATAGGAAAATTAGTGTTTGAAAAAATATATAATCCTCTGTAGTAAAAAGATAATGCATCGTTTCCTGGTTGTAACCCTATTTCTGTTAATAGTTTAAACTGTAGATTGAGAGTATCTTCAATGTTTTACTTCGTAAAGTGATTGAGTAATTTGGATAACATTCAAAGATTAATTTTTTATAAATCAAGTTTCCTTGTAAAGTTCCGAGATGACTGTTTCAAATATTTTTAAATCCTTGATCATGTAATGATAAAATGATGGGTGAGTTAATTCCTTCTTTAAAACATGCTTTTACAGCGATTTGTATTTGTAATAACCCGACCCTAACCCGTATTTATTTATTTAAATCATATTTATTTATTTAATTAATCATGTTTATTCATTTAATTTATCATGTTTATGGTATTAATCACTCATGGTTATTTGTTTAACCAAATCATGTTTATTAATTCAATTACACTCAATTTGTATATTTACTGAATTACATTGTGCCATTTAAATTTTCTGCTTTCATTTATCCTATTTAATCATCTCAGTTGGGGATATTTCATTTGGGTCCCATTTTGCAATTTAAGTTTTATTGATTTGTTAATTCAAGTTTTGTTGATTAATTAAATATCGAGTGAATGGATAGTAGGCCTCGATAATTATAATTTAAAAAATTAAAATTATTATTATTATTATTATTATTATTATTATTATTATTATTATTATTATTATTATTATTATTATTATTATTATTATAACCTTGCAAAAATTTAATTTTGAGTTACGCAAAATCGTTATCGTTACGAAGCGTTTTATTCCCGAACCCAACTTATTTCAGCCGGTTTGAAGCCCCAACAAGGTGCCTATTAATCTAACCAATTACCATGGCTAAACTTAACCATGATTACCTTAAAAAGGTGGCTTTCCTAGATAAAATTTCAGCCAAGTATGTTGATTAGTTAAAACACACACAACTCAATCCAAAGCTTACTTTCTCTTTCCTCTCTCATCTCCCTCATGGCAGTAGCTGGGCAGCACTTTTTGGGTGTTTTTCGGCCATTTTTCTGGCCAGCCCTGGTGGTTTTCGACCCCCCCAATATCCTAGTACCTCAAGCTACCATCCTCTATCATCCAAACCACTAAACCTCACCTCCATCTCAACTTGTTTGCAATCAAAGTGAGTAATCTTGAAATTTGATCTTGTTGGTTTTGATTTTTATTTTAGTTTTGATTCTTGTTTTGATGTTTGTGATCATTGACCATGATGTTTTGATAAGAAATAAGAGTTATTTTGGTGTTGATCATGGTGAAGTTGAGCTTGAATCATGCTAGGGTTTAGGGATGATCATGTTCATGCAAGCTTAAGTTAAAATCATGTTTATGGATTGATTATGATGATTATGATGATAATTTTGTATTTGATTTTATAATTTTTTTTATTGATGATTATGATGATGTTTTTGATGATTTGAAATGATTTCAAGTGAGGACTTATGTGAAAAAGGAAGAGAAAACTAAACCAGTGAAGGCTGGAAATTTCAGGAAAACAGGGTAGATTTTGGGATTAAACTGGTAATGAGAGGGACATGGGAAAATTATGATTTTTGCTGAGTAGATAGTTCAGCATGTTAGCTTTCAAATGGCTCTTGAATTGCCTTAATTCGAGGTCTGTGAAAAAAGTTATGGTCGTTTTACCAAAACTGTGCATACTGGACCAAAAACTAATAGACTTGTGTTTTACCCTCATTTTGGGAACCCTATTGTGGGAATCACGTTTTGTGTTGTATATGAAAGTTTTGTGGGATTCCTAATCTTTTCATATTGGGGCTTTAGGTCTCCATTTGAGGGTAGGGTGAAAGTTATGAATTTTTGAAGTTAACTAACCTGCTTTGGTGTAAATTGGGCTGTTATTATAATTTTTATGCAGCATATACTTGGAGGAAAATTTACAAAATTTTACTATAGATTGTCTATATTATTTTCAAATTTTCTATAAGATTTCATGAATTTTGGCTGAGTATTTTGAGTTTGGTGATTTTTGGAAGTATTTTAAGTAATTATATAAAGAGCAATAATAAAGATTGAGTGAGATTGATAAAGCATTCATTTTGTGTATTCGAGCCAAGTAAGGTCATTTAAGGGGGAAATAAATATTCATGGACTTTCATAGAGCTTTTAGCTTGATCAATGAGAAAAAAGAAGACAAATATACAATTTGGGAGCTTGTTTATGAGCTTTGAATTATTTATGGATTTTACAAAGAAAATACCAAGCGTAGTGAGCTTAATAGCTTCTTTTGAGTTCAATGATTCATTTGGGGTGGAATTCTATAACTAATGGATTTATGAATGAAATATGAGAAGTGGGGAGAGTTGTGACCCAGAAACCATACTTATCAGACTAAGTTATTGCAGTTTATGCTATTTTGAACCAAGATATATCTCTCTTGGCCTCAAACCTTTATTACTTACTCACTTTAGAATATATCAAATGTATTTATCAAGCCAATCCAGTATACTCGCTATTATCTTGAATCAAGTTATCCATCAGCAACCCTTAAACCCGTATCAGTAACCTATTTCAGAAAAGGCCACAACTACTCTCTCAATTGTTACCATTAAGGCCTTTTCCATTGTAATCTCATTTATCTCATTGTGGACTATTTTACTTTCATTTACTTTATATCAAATTTAATTGCTTTCATCAATTCAGTTTTGAAGTTAGATTGAAATACCCAAGTTATATATACCATATAATTACTCAATTTCTGCTACATGTACTTTTACTTACTCAATTGTGTGAGTAAAGATTATTTACTGACTACACATACTTACAATGACGTTTATGAAATAGAATTGAGACCTAGTTATCGTTCCCCATTATGCATAAGTGTTATCAAATCAGAACATATTTATCAAGTCAGATGACATTTATGAAACAACTAACTTTTGTCAAGTCAGATGACATTTTTAAAGACTCGAGGTACGTCCATTGCCTGTATTTTCAGAAAGTAAAACATGTTTATCAAGTTACAACTCTTAATGAGTTTATCAATGAATCAGTTTATATAGTGATTGCCATTTAACTTATGACTCGATCAGTTATCAGCTATAAGACGTTAGCCCATCATTTACCCACGCGGCTTCAGGCCAACTCTTGATGAGATTGGCCGGTGTACACCTATGTATAGATCATATCATTGTAAGGAGTTCACATCCAGATAATAATGAGCAATTCAGTTTCATATTACTCTCTCATTTTCATTGTTATTACAAACTAAATGAATTGCAAAAGCGGGTACCCATCAGCAGTGTTTCTATACTCATTTTACAATACAGGAATGCATGTACTGAGTTTTTGCTCACATTTTCGAATTGTTTTCATGTTTTCCATTTTAGGTGATGAAGTATCGCATGTTTCTCCTTTTAGCAAGCCTTTTTGGAAGTTATTAGATGCTCACAGTGGATTCAGCATAGCATGACTGTTGGAATCGACCTCAGGTTCAAGTTGGATCTATATTCAATATACTTGTGTAGTGTGGAATGCAAGTTAGCACATGGTGTGATTAAGTCGATGGTATTGAAGTTGAACTATTATCGACTTTGGTCTTGAAGTGCTTTAGTTAATAGATTTTGTGATTGTGAACATGAGTTGTAGAATTAAATGGTTTCAATGAGTCTTGTCCCTATCAGGACGGCGGTAGCGCCTTCTATTATTAAGTTTTCTGCTGCAGTTTTCTATAAATCATGTCATTAGCATTTTGGAGGCGTTACAGATTTGGTACTAGAGCTAAGGTTGTAAGGGCTACTGTGAGCTATCAAGCATTTATGAGCTAGCTATCAAGGTGTGTATGAGTTATGTTGGACTAGTTAAATGAGCTATTGACTATAAGTTCATATGTATGGGTATCTATGGAGAAATCATTTTCATTTGGGTGACTCAATGATTTGGTAATATCCTGAGATTCAAGCATTAGCGAGGTGGAGTGTGGAACCATTTGAGTCACCTGTTAGTGAGGCATGCTCTCATTTATCTGGGAATTGTATTGTATGTTTCATTTCTCTCATTTGTTTAAATTTTTTCAATCGTGCACTCCGGGTGTGTGACCCTTTGAGTTATGAACTCCGGCGTGTGGCCGTTGAGCTATTGAAGTGTTTCTCTCCATTTCAGGTATCTATTGTAAGGCTTTAAACCTGGATTTTAGCTAGTTTTTAGGCGAAACTCTGTCCGTTTCGCTCCAGAATTTGAGAGTTTCATTGAGGTGAATTAATATACCTGACCTTGAGTACAACGATGGTTGAAGCCGATGTGGGAATGCTATTTGTAACTTCTTAAGGGATTTATACAATGTCAAGTCAGATGCAAACCTCTAGATGAGGAAATGCCTTGCGGGGCAATATCTTTGAGGTGAACCAGTATAAGATGAACACTATAATGAGTGCTTATGTATGGCGATAACAATTAGTAGCTTATGGTGTGCTACTTGGCATTATATGTGTGGTACAAGTAAGATTAAGCTGCCATGCATAGGAATTATCTGGTCTTGACACTAAAACCTTACATCAGTAATGCTCCCATTACTTCCTATAATTGACTTATTTCTACCCTAGTTACCTTGAATTATTCAGAGGCATTATTTCTTTGCTACTAACACTCTCTTGAGTTATAATGGAGTGTTTATGAAAAATTTTATGTGTCGTCTGTGGAGAGTTCTTTAAACACATTTGAGCAACCTTTCTTATAGGCGATTCAAACCCTGACAATCACAGTCGTTTAATTCTTTATTTTTCATAGTGGAGCCTATAATGACCCCCCGGTGTGCATTACTGTGTGATTTGCAGTTCTTTCTAAGCATATTTGGCTCATTCTACTTGCAGCTTAGTCATCACTATGTTCATATTTTTACTGTTACCTACTTGAACTCCTTGCTTCTATTTGGATACTATTCATTTATTGCTTGCAATGCCTTTGGTTGCTTCAAACCCAGTCATCAGACCCAGTCATTAAGTGTCTTTTCAGCAATTAAATGTATCCATAGTGTTCGTGTTCCTATAGCACCGTAATGTCATGCTATTATACTACTCTATGGCCGTGACTGCATGTCGTTATTCAAGTTATTTTGGTAATTCTTTCTTTTCTAGTATAACCTAGCTTGGTAATGATAAACAACGATTTGTGCTATTTCCATCTGCCAGCAGTTTTGAAGTTTATATGCCTACCCAAGACTTCCATTTACTGCAAAATATATTATTGATGGGTGTCATCATGTTCAGTCATAAGATTGACTCCTTTATCTTGACTTATTGTCCTTTCAAACACCAAATGAATAAAATTTTCCTTTTGATAGTGTTGACCCTTATCTTCATTATTTTACTCACATACGGATACCGTATGACTTTTCAAAAGCCGCTTTGATAACCTGTTACATTTCTTCACCTTCATTACTTAACACTCCTTCTCAACTTCATAACATTGATCATTTACTTTACTATCATGACCATCATGAATAAACTACATATCTTGTATATGCAGGTCATTTCTGTGCCTTGCCTCTTTCATTACAATTCTTCGTCCTTTCATTCATTCAGCTTACATGTCGGTCCTTTCTAACCAATAAAGAAATATCTTTGCAAGAGTTCATGTTGTGGTTACATCTCTTTACATTTTAAATTACCCCCATGTCATTTCAATTTACTGAGACTAGTAGGCAGTTGAATGTTTATCTTTTATACACATGTCTCTAGTAGTATTGCTGGAACCATATTCACTGGACATTCAATCCAGTTTGATTGGCAGATCTGGTATCATTATAGGGGTGAACTGATTGTGTACTTACAGGACTAAGATGATTGGTAACGATCTTAAAGTTAGCTTAAGAGATGAGGATTGGCTAAACGTGCGTTTCTACGGGCCAAGGGAAGAAAAGCCCTATTTGTCCCCCCAATTACATTGTGCAAGCAAGTGAATTATTATGTCAATAATGCATTGAATATTAGTGATTTGTTAACCACACTCGGTATATCCATATCCATATTTACAGTTGGTGGATTTAGAGATGTTTCATCTGGGAACTTTCAGGACTGTTTTCCCCCAAGAAACATTGATTTACAGATCAACCTAGTTCAAGGTGCTCAATCCATTTTGAACACCCCTATCATATGACCCCCAATAGAGTCCAAAGAATTAAAGATTCAGTGGATGAATCATAAGGGATTTGTTTAACCAAGTGTGTCCCCGTGGGGAACCTTAGGTTTATATAAAGAAGAAAGACAGAATCTTATGGTTGTGTACTCCGTGCAGAGAGCTGAACAAAATCACAATCAAAAATAAGTGCCCTATACCTTGCACAAATGATTTATGGGATTAACTGCCAACAACAGATGTCTTTTCCAAGAATGATTTAAGGTTCGGATATCACACCTAAACCATGTAACCACAGTTTATCTTTTGCAAGAATACCCATTTATAGTAATTCTTGTTTGCTTGTCTCATCTTCAAAACTTGATACTGTCCAATATTGTTTAATCTCCTTTGCATGTTAACCCGACGTTTCCTATTAGCGTAATCTTCCATGTCTTTGCAAACCCATTGTTAAATGTGCAATACATTTTTTTTATTCAACCTTATATGGTTGTCAACATTCCCATGCTCTCGACCTTCACCATCTCTATTTCATGATCTTGAGTTGTAGTTCATTTCGTTGAGAGATGATTCCCACATCTACCTTACATCTCATTTATTCATAATAATACGCTCGTATAACTTGTTCTGAATTCATAATGTAATTCAACTCTCATTGGTGTGGGTGATTGCGATTATCATAATCCCCTTACTCTCCTTATTTTGAACATCAACTCCTACACATATATCTTACATGCTCATAAGTAAACTTTAGCTTTTCTGTTCAATCTTATTACTAGACTTGAATTGGTTTCATATAAGCAATGACACGTTTCTAATGTCACTTGTTCAATCTATTTACTTATCCATTGGTACTTTGCTTATTCAATCTATTGATCTATCCATTGCATTTTACCGGTTCAATCTATTGATCTATTTATGGCACTTGCAATTCTCACACCTATATCTTATATCCTCATAAGTAAACTTCAGTAATCCTTATTTAATCTTATTGTCGTACTCGACTTGGCTCCATATGAGCAAATGCATGTTTCCACTGCAGCCTATTCAATCCATTTATCTATTCATTAGACCTTACTTGTTCAAACTATTTATTTATCCATTGTACCTTGTTTATCCAATATATTTATCTATTTATTGTATTTTGTTTGGCCACTCCCTCGATTTCATTTATCCTGTCAATGTTATCTAGGAAGTCACCCTGTTGGAACTCCGTTGCTGGCCATCTTTTTTTTTTAAATCATCAGCTAAACTCAAAGATAACTAGGCCATCTATCTTCTTGGATCACTATGTATTGGATTCGTTATAATCAATATTTATAAACCACGATTCTTGTGGTATTATATTTCAGAATTCATGACACACTTATGTTTGTCTTTATTCTAACCCCCCATGTTAATTCATCCATTGTAAATCTTTTCTAGTCTCATTGTTCATTTCTTTTGTATGTAATGATTCGCTTGGCTAAGAATTTCATCACTCTCATTCCTAACCATGGTCATTTCTTGCTCATTATCGACCGGGAGCAAATCCTTGAGTAGCCTGATAAGGGGAGATCATGTGAGGCATTAGGAATATCAGATGAGGAGATTTTGATAAGGGCATAATCTCAAACACTGTCTAATTATATTGGAGTGAGTCAGAAGAAACATTGAGTATAAGGTCAGAGCTAACCCAAGCAAGCATTAAGAGGGAAAATTCAAGTACATGTTGAGGTGATACAATATTGATAAAAGAGTTGTGCTGGCAAAATAAGGAAATAACCAAAGTCTCAGATAGGTTATAAAGTATTTCAAAAGACTTTTCTAATCAAGGTAGTAAGAGATTGACTATCAAAGGACAATTAGGGACTAGTTACATGGGGTCTTACGATTCATAGAAAGGTTAAATCCTGTAGCTTGTTGACTGCACCTACCAGTCGAACTTGAGTACGTATATAACGTGTTTTATAGCTCATAATAGTATCAGAGTACTTATCAGGGTATATAACAGTTTTTATTAGTGGATAAGGTGATAAATCAGTAGTGAGCACCTCCTCACTAGTAACAAGGTTCTTTTCTGTCGAAGAGAATATCAATTTTGAATCATAGTAATTGAGTTCATTGCGGCTATTGTATATGAGAAGTATCCAGATCTACTACTAAAACATGGGATTAAGCAGTTATACAATACGTAGACACCCTTAGTCAAAGTGCATTGGGTAAATTATACCTCTTCAGAGGGAAGCAATGGGAACCAATGGCCCATGTGTTTTCAAAGCAGCATTGCATACAATTGGCAAGCGTCATAAGTTTCGAGGACGAAACTCTTTCAGAGGGGAAGGCTGTAATAACCCGACCCTAACCCATATTTATTTATTTAAATCATATTTATTTATTTAATTAATCATGTTTATTCATTTAATTTATCATGTTTATGGATTTAATCATTCATGGTTATTTGTTTAATCAAATCATATTTACTAATTCAATTACACTCAATTTGTATATTTACCGAATTACCTTGTGTCATTTAAATTTTCCGCTTTCATTTATCGTATTTAATCATCCCGGTTGGAACTATTTCATTTGGGTTCCATTTTGCAATTTAAGTTTCATTGATTTGTTAATTTAAGTTTTGTTGATTAATTAAATATCGAATGAATCGATAGTAGGCCTCGATAATTAAGGTTTAAGAAATTATTATTAGTATCATTATTATTATTATTGTTATTATTATTGTTATCATTATTATTATTATTATTATTATTATTATTATTATTATTATTATTATTATTATTATTATTATTGTTATTATTGTTGTTATTATTATTATAACCTTGCAAAAATTTAATTTTGAGTCACGCAAAAACGCTATCGTTACGAAGCGTTTTATTCCCGAACCCAACTTATTTCAGCCGGTTTGAAGCCCCAACAAGTTGCCTATTAATCTAACTAATTACCATGGTTAAACTCAGCCATGATTAGCTTAAAAAGGTGGCTTTACTAGATAAAATTTCAGCCAAGTGTGTTGATTAGTTAAAACACACACAACTCAATCCAAAGCTCACTTTCTCTCTCCTCTCTCACCTCCCTCACAGCAGTAGCTGGGCAGCACTTCTTGGGTGTTTTTCGATCATTTTTCCGGCCATCCCTGGTGGTTTCCAACCTCCCTAACATCCTAGTACCTCAAGCTACTATCCTCCATCATCAAAACCACTAAATCTCATCTCCATCTCAACTTATTTGCAATCAAAGTGAGTAATCTTGAAATTTGATCTTGTTGGTTTTGATTTTTATTTTAGTTTTGATTCTTATTTTGATATTTGTGATCATTGATCATGATGTTTTGATAAGAAATAAGAGTTATTTTGGTGTTGATCATGGTGAAGTTGAGCTTGAATCATACTAGGGTTCATGTTCATGCAAGCCTAAGTTAAAATCATGTTTATGGACTGATTATGATGATTATGATGATTATTTTGCATTTGATTCTATAATATTTAGTTTTATTGATGATTATGATGATGTTTTTGGTGATTTGGAATTATTTCAAGTGAGAATTTATGTGAAAAAGGAAGGGGAAACTAAACCAGTGAAGGCTGGAAATTTCAGGAAAATAGGGCAGATTTCGGGATTAAACTAGTAATGATTGGGATATGGAAAAATTACAATTTTTGGTGGGTAGATAGTTTAGGATGTTAGCTTTCAAATGGATTTTGAATCGCCTTAATCAGAGGTCTGTGGCAAACGTTATGGTCATTTTACAAAAACCGTGCAGATTGGACCAAACACTGATACACTTGTGTTTTAGCCCCATTTTGGGAGCCTTGTTGTCGGAATCATGTTTTGTGTTACACATGAAAGTTATTTATAACTTCCTAATATTTTCATATTAGGGTTTTAGGTCTCCATTTAAGGTCTAGGGTGAAAGTCATGAATTTTTCAAATTAACTAACCTGCTTTGGTGCAAATTGGGCTGTTATTGCAATTTTTGTGCAGCATATACTTGGAGGAAAATTTAGAAAATTTTACTGTAGATTGTCCATATTATTTTCAAATTTTCTATAAGATTTTATGAATTTTGGTTGAGTATTTTGAGTTTGGTGATTTTTAGAAGCATTTTGAGTAATTGTGTAAAGAGCAATAATAAAAATTGAGTGAGATTGATAATGCATTCATTTTGTGTATTTGGGCCAAGTAAGGTCATTTAAGGGGGGAATGAATATTCATGGACTTTTATGGAGCTTTTAGCCTAATCAATGAGAAAAAAGAAAACAACTATACAATTTGAGAGCTTGTTTATAAGCTTTAAATTATTTATGAATTTTACAAAGAAAATACCAAGCTTAATGAGTTTAATAGCTTCTTTTGAATTCAATGATTCATTTGGGGTGGAATTCTATAACTAAAGGATTTATGAATGAAATATGAGAAGTAGAGAGAGTTGTGACCCAGAAACCATATTTATCGAACCAAGTTATTACAGTTTATACTATTTTGAACCAAGATGTATCTTTCTTGACCTCAAACCTTTATTACTTACTTACTTCAGAATATATCAAATATATTTATCAAACCAATCTAGTATACTCGCTGTTATCTTGAATCAAGTTATCCATCAGCAAGCCTTAAACCCGTATCAGTAAGCTATTTCAGAAAAGGCTACAACCACTCTCTCAATTATCACCATTAAGGCCTTTTCCTTTGTAATCTCATTTATCTCATTGTGGACTATTTTACTTTCATTTACTTTATATCAAATTTAATTACTTTCATCAATTCAGTTTTGAAGTTAGATTAAAATACCCAAGTTATTTATACCATATAATTACTCAATTTCTACTACACATACTTTTACTTACTCAATTATGTAAGTAAAGATTATTTACTGACTACACGTACGTACAATGACATTATAAAATAGAGTTGAGGCCTAGTTATCGTTTCCCGTTATGCATAAGTATTACCAAATCAGAACATATTTATCAAGTCAGATGACATTTATGAAACAGCTGACTTTTGTCAAGTTAGATAACATTTTTAAAGACTCGAGGTACATCCATTGCTTGTATTTTCAGAAAGCAGGACATGTTTATCAAGTTACAACTCTTAATAAGTTTATCAATGAATCCGTTTATACAGTGATTTGCCATTTAACTTGTGACCCCGTCAGTTATCATCTATAGGGCATCAGCCCATCATTTACCCGCGTGGCTTCAGGCGAACTCTTGATTGGATGACAGGTGTACACCGATCTATCATTGCAAGGGGTTCACATGCAGATAATAAAGAGCAATTTAGTTTCATATTACTCTCTCATTTTCATTGTTATTACAAACTAAATGAATTGCAAAAGCGGGTACCCATCAACAGTGTTTCTATGTTCATTTTACAATACAGGAATGCATGTACTGAGTTTTTGCTCATATTTTCGAATTGTTTTCATGTTTTACATTTTAGGTGATGAAGTATCACTTGTTTTTCCTTTTAGCAAGCTTTTTTGGAAGTCATCAGATGCTCACAGTGAATTCAGCATAGCATGACTGTTGGAATCGATCTCAGGATCAAGATGGGTCTATATTCAATATACTTATGTAGTGTGGAATGTAAGTTAGCACATGGTATAATTAAGTCGATGGTATTGAAGTTGAACTATTATCGACTTTGGTGTTGAAGTGCTTCAGTTAATAGATTTTGTGACTGTGAACATGAGTTGTAAGATTAAATGGTTTCAATGAGCCTTGTCCTTATCAGGACAGTGGTAGTGCCTTCTATTATTAAGTCTTCCGCTGCAGTTTTCTGTAAATCATATCATTAACATTTTGGGGGCGTTACAGTATTCCTTGTAGATGAACATATTTGATTAAGTCTCTATCCTTTGAGGGAATTTTAGCTAAAAATTTTTTAATTATATCTTGAGTTATTAATCTTAATATGATATTTCCTTGTAAATGTTGGACATTGACTGGTTGCTTTATAGTATACAGTTTAAAATATCGTATTAGTTTTCTTGTTAGAAAATAATCTAATTTTCTTATAAAGTTTCTTGGATCTTTTAGAGATAAATATGTTACTAATATTTTTGCATATAGTTTTTGATTAAAAGTAATTGCTCCTATATAGTTTTAGTTATTTTCTTATTCTTGTTCTTGTTGTTGTATTACACCAGTTTCTTCAGTATTCATCCTCAGTGTCTGAATAACTTTCCACTTTAGAGGTGTCTGTAGTTACTTTTGAACCAATAGCTTCATAACAACTTGAGATAGTTTCATGTATATTAGAGTTAATGGGGTAAAGTTCATCTTGAATCTCTTCAAGCTCTTCTAAGAAACGTTTTACTATATTAGCTTTTTTTTTATTGCAATCGATAGATTTATGTCCTATTTCTCCATAATTCCAACAATGGCAAGAAGTTGGTTTTTTTGTTTATTTTATAATATCTATTTTATGGATTAAAATTTTCTCGAGTTAAGTTCTCATGTCTAAAATGCTTACTACTCTTCTATGGTTTGTTAACAGATTTCTCTGTCCTTGCTTTTTTAATTTTTCTTTTCTTTAGTTTGGAAGTTTTCTTTCTACAAAAAATTTCTTTTTGGTATCTTTCTCTGTGACATTTTCTTTATGTTTTTCTTTGGAATTCTTTTCCTTTTTGGTCTGTAATTAGGATAGTTTTTTTCACAACCATGTTGTCCAAGTTCTTTAATATCTTCGCAACACAGAGTTACTTCTTTTATGTGTTTTCTTCTACTTTCTTGTAGACAAAGTTGCATCATTTCTCAATTTATTAAGGTTTGTACTGCGGCTACAGATATAAAGATATTCGGGTGTCTAGCAAACTCTTCAAATTTTCCAGAGAAGTATTTATTCCAAGGGTTAGGAAATATATTTAATAATAATTGAATAGAACAACAACAACAACTTCCAGTGTGGGTCCTGCTTTCGCAGGGTCTGGAGAGATCCAGATATAGGCAACTTTACCTCAACCGACATCTCTGCCCGCAGAGAGGCTGAATCCAAGCGACCCACAAAATAAGAAATTTGTGAAAACATTTGTAAAAGAAGGGTTAGCGAGAGAGAACCTCTGGTATAGTACAGCAGAGGGGGGAGGTACCATACCTTAGCAGCAACAGACAAATAATGACCTCTCCAGAAGCAAGTACTACCTGCAAACAACACAACAAACGCAAACCCGTAACAAAACCTACCCTACTATAACCGAAAGGCACTATGCCGATGATGCTCCTCGATCTATGACCTTAATCCTATCTCGCCAGAGTCTTCTATCCTGAGCCATATCCTCCGTCAATCCTACAACTTTCAGGTCCCCTCTAATCACCTCATCCAAACTCTTCTTTGGTCGACCTCTCCCTCTGTTACCGTCGGGGATATTAATAGTCTCACATCGCCTTACTGGTGCATCCACACTCCTTCTTTTCACATGGTCAAACCATTTTAGTCTTGATTCCCTCATCTTGTCTTCGATAGGCGCTACTTTGACTAAGTCCCTTATCACTTCATTCCTAATTTTATCCAACCTCGTATACCCACATATCCATCTGATCATCCTCATCTCTGAGACCATCAACCTTTGAATCCGAGTCTTCTTTAACGCCCAGCACTTCGAACCGCATCATAGCGGGTCTCACTACTGTACGATAAACTTTGCCTTTTAAACCTATAGGCATCCTTTTATCACATAGCACACCCGTAGCATGCTTCCATTTTAGCCAACCGACTTTAATGCGCTGGTTAATATCTTCGTCAATCTCACCATTCTGCTGAACGATCAAACCGAGGTATCTAACTTCTCGACCTTCAGTATCGGCAACCCGTCAATGGTGATATCTCCCCTCGCACCTTCCCTCCTGCTAAAACAACAATGGAGGTACTCAGTTTTTGATCTACTCACTCTAAAACCTCTAGACTCCAGTGTGTGTCTCCAACGCTCTAACTTGCTATTAGCTCCCTCTCTGATTTCATCAATAAGAACAATGCCATCTACAAATAACAAACACCAAGGTAACTCATCCTGAATCCCTTCAGTAAGCTCATCCATCACTGTAGTGAACAGGAAAGGGCTTAAAGTAGACCCTTGATGCAGGCCAATACCAACGTAGAAGTTGTCGATAGCCCTTCCTGGCATCCTAACCCTCGTCCTATCTCCCTCGTACATATCCTTAATAACTCGAATATACCCAGGTAGCACTCCTTTCTGTTCCAAGCAACTCCAAACTAGGTCGCATGGAACTCTATCGTAGGCTTTTTCCAGGTCGATGAACACCAAATGAAGATCCACTTTTCTATCTCTGTATAATCCCATAAGCCTTCTAAGGAGGTAGATCGCCTCAGTGGTCGACCTGCCAGGCATAAAACCAAATTGGTTCTCTTAGATCGAGATATTCTTCCGCAACCTTCGGTCAATGACCCTCTCCTATAACTTCATTGTGTGACTGAGCAACTTTAAGCCCCTATAATTGTTACAGTCTTGAATATCCCATTTGTTCTTATACAATGGGATGACTGTACTAAACCGCCATTCTCTGGGCATCCTAGAAGTCCTAAGAATAACATTAAAAAGCTTCCAATCCCTCCTCACCCAAGCACTTCCACACTTTCACCGATATCCGGTCTGGTCCTTCAGCCTTCCCATTGGGCATCCTCTTCAAGGCCTCTTTAATCTCGTCCCTGCTGATTGGTTCACCCAGGCGAAGGTCAAGACCCATCTCACTCCTCTCACGACCTGTACTTCGAGGGTTTTCGCTCGCTTCCCAATTGAGGAGTCTGAAAAAGTACATTTGCCATCTACCCTTGATTTTTGCATCCCCCGACAGTACCCTACCATTTTCATCTTTGATACACCTCACGGCACCCATGTCTCTAGTACTCCTTTCTCTAGCCCTAGCCAGCTTAAAGACTTCCTTATCACCTTCCTTGGTCTCTAACTTTCGATATAAACTATCATAGGCCCCGTACTTAGCTACTGCAACAGCTTTCTTGGCTACCTTTTTTGCTGCCTTGTATCTACGTCTATTGAACTCTTTCTCTTCGTCCATGCTACTGTTCATAAAAGCAGCGTAAGCGTCCTTTTTCTCCTTGACTTTCCCCTTGACTCCCTCGTTCCATTACGAGGCTCCCTTCATTCTGTTACCACCTCTCCTAGAAGCCCCTAGGATTTCCTTAGCGGGCTTTTGAATACAACCTGCCATTGCTTCCCACATCATATCTGAATCCTCTACTCGCCTCCAGGCTTCTTATTCTGTGATCCTTGCTGATAATTTCATAGCGTTCTCCTTTGTGAGATTCCACCACTTGACTCTAAGGTCCCCAACACCCCTTCTCTTCCACTTTACACAATTGAACTCCACATCTAATGCAAGCAACCTATGCTCATGAGATCCTACAAACTCACTAGGAATCACCTTACAATCCCTATATGACCTCCGACTATCCGCCCTAATCAGGAAGTAGTCGATTTGGGTCTTAAAGGAACCACTCTTAAAGGTCACCAAGTGGTCCTCCTTCTTCTTAAAAAGAGAGTTAACCACCAACAAATTGTAGGCAATGGCAAAGTCCAGGACAGCCAATCCCCCACTGTTCCTCACCCCAAAACCGAAACCTCTGTAAGCCAACTTGTAACCACCTAAGTCTCCCCCAACATGGCCATTAAAGTCTCCTCCTATGAAAAACTTTTCACTCCAAGGTACATCATGCACGATCAAATCCAAATCCTCCCAGAATCGCTTCTTAACCTCGTCAGACAAACCTATCTGGGGTGCATAAACACTAACCACATTAAGGATCACTGAACCCACCACCAACTTAATGGCCATAATTCGGTCACTCTTACAGCTCACTTCAACAACAGAGTCAACTAACTCCTTTTCGACCAAAATGCCAACTCCATTCTTCGCCCTGTTAGACCTCGAATACCACAGCTTATACCCATCAACTACTCTAGCTTTCGCACCCACCCATTTAGTCTCCTGAACACAAGCTATGCTAATCCGACGCCTATGCAAAGACTTAACTAATTCTATGGACTTACCGGTAAGAGACCCAATATTCCAAGACGCTAAGCGCACCTTCCAAGAGCCTGCACCCCTCCTACCTCCATAACCCCTTGGAGGACTGGCTGAAGTAATTACATTACTTGTCACTAGCTGAAGCTACCCCCACCCAACTCCCAGCAACCCACACAATGAGAAAATAAACAAATGGCACTACCACCAGTAATGAGACCAGCAATATTAATTGTAAAAACAAAGCTACTAAAAGTTACTAGTGATAGTATCAAATGGGAACAAATGAAATCAATACTAGTAAGGCCAGTAATAAACTAGTGTCCTACGCACCGACTTACCATCAGCAGCCGCAAACAGATTGCAAACAGAAGACAATCAAACTCCGGACGAGATTAGTCAGATTACAAAATAGACAATTCAAGCCACTCACAAATTGTAAAACAAGTTAGTTCCACAGTATACAAGGATTGCACGGTACAGGACTAAGCACAAGAACCAAAACCAGGTTAACCCACATAGGCAAAAGAACCAAGTTACCCCATAGAAAGGCCAAAGACAGAATTAAATACAATTCCCAGACAAAAACCAAAAGCAAATACACCGAAATGCTAAACGAAGCCAGGTCAATGCCCAGAAATATAAGTAAATAATTGAATATAAGTTTCTTGATTTTCTATAGAATCACAAAATTCATAATAATATTTGTCAAATTCACAAAAGAAACTCTTAAAGTTACATAGGTTGCAAATCCTTAAATTGGTTAGTTTATATAAAGCTTCTTTCCTTTTTTTCATGTCTTGCTTGCTCTTGATTTGCTATATATTCATAACCTTCAAATTGTCTAATTAGATATTTTTCAAAAGTCCATACTCCATCTTCTATACTAATTTGTAAGTTTCTTTTTACATTAATTTCTATTAAGTTTTGTATATTTGAGGAAATTCTTGCATACCAGTTCTGTACTATTCCTTGAAAAGAGCTAGTTATTAAGTTATATATAATATTTATAGCTCTATCATCAGTAGCATAAATTGGCTCTTGATTTAGGGCTAATACTACTGAAGTTCTCCAAGTGTCTAAAGTTTTTCTTTTATCAGTTACACAGTTTAAATTTAAAAAATATCCCCATGTAGCTCCAGGTTCTAAAAGTAATGGGTTTTTTTGTTTAAATTCTTCATTAATATTATGCTATCTTCGAAAGTTTTCAGTATTTTTGTTCTTCACTCTTGATCTAAAGTTTCTAAGGGGGTTGGAAGTTTCACCTTGTTCATAATTACTTAGAATGTTGCTTCCTACACTTCATGTGGGAATTCCTGACTGCATATTCACTTGTTTAACTATCTCTATTAATTGGAGATTTTCAAAGTCGTTTAATAGTTCTTCGATAGACTTATTGTATTCTCCCATTATTCGCTTTCTTCTTTTTTATCTTTTCCTTTAAGTCTTTTCCATTCTTCAATAGTTTTTTGTAGTGATTCTTCTTGAGCTTTTAAAATTTTTTCTTGATATCTTTTAATATATTTTTCATCATCACTGTTAGGAATTATTTTTTTCTAGAAGCTTAATTTCTATTGGCTTATATTCTCTTTTTTGTTTAGGTTTTAACATACCTTCAAAAGTTGTATTTAGTAATTGCATCTGTAGTACTAGTTGTTTAATTGATTCGTTTATTTCTTGAATTTTGTCTTTTACTTTTTTGAGTTCTGTTTCTATTTAAGGAAAACTCATTATTTTAGTTATTCTTCATCATTAAATCAATATTCAGTATGAAATTGATCTAAATTATTGTCATTATTGTCGTCTAAATTTTCTAAGAATTCTAAATATGTTCTTCTTTCTTCTTTATAGATTAGGAGATTTAATCTATCTTCATTTATCCAAATGATTTCTTTGGAACAGTTAATTGTTTGAAGGTAATCAATTTTTTGCGTATAATACCTTTCTTTTTGTCTTATTTCCTTTTTAGAGTAAGTTTGGTATAAATTAAGGATAGATTCACAATCACGTTAAATTGTTATTTTTAGTTCGAGAACTTCAGGTTTTTCAATTATTGAGAATAAATTCTTACTTGTCTTTCAATTAAAGTAATAATACATTTTTGATTCTTACACTTTAGTCCTTACACTTTGGTCCTTACAATTTAAGCAAGAAATAGAATATAGAATCTATGGAGATACCAATATGCTATAATTAATAAAGTATTTATTTCAAAACATATATAAATGTATTATTTTTGAATCAAAAATAATTGCTTTAATTGAAAGGAAAGAAGGAAATAAAGTGCAAGCAAGACATGAAAAAAAGGAAAGAAGCTTTATATAAACTAATCAATTTAAGGATTTGCAACCTATGCAACTTTAAGAGTTTCTTTTGTGAATTTGACAAATATTACTATGAACTTTATGATTCTACAGAAAATCAAAAAACTTATATTCAATTATTATTAAATATATTTCCTAACCCTTGGAATAAATACTTCTCTGGAAAATTTAAAGAGCTTGCTAGACACCGGAATATCTTCAGATCTATAGCCACAGTACAAACCTTAATAAATAGAGAAATGATGCAACTTTGCCTACAAGAAAGTAGAAGAAAATACATAAAAGAAGTAACTCTGTGTTACAAAGATATTAAAGAACCTGGACAATATGGGTGTGAAAATTATCCTAATTACATACCAAAAAGGAAAAGAATTCCAAAGAAAAACATAAAGAAAATGTCACGAAGAAAGATACCAAAAAGAATTTTTTGCAGAAAGAAAACTTCTAAACCAAAGAAAAAGAAAAATTGAGAAAGCAACGATAGATAAATCTGTTGACAAACCACAGAAGAGTTGTAAGCATTTTAGACATGAGAACTTAACTTGAGAAAATTTTAATCCACAAAATAGATATTATAAAATAAACAAAAAAACTAAGTTCTTGTCAATGCTGGAATTGTGAAGAAATAGGACATAAATCTATCGATTGCAATAAAAGAAAAGCTAATATAGTAAAACTTTTCTTAGAAGAGTTTGAAGAGATTCAAGATGAACTTTACGCCATTAAGTCTAATATACATGAAACTATCTCAAGTTGTTATGAATCTATAGGTTTAGAAGTAACTACAAACACCTCTGAAACAGAACATTATTAAGATATTGAGGATGAATACTAAAGAAACAGGTGTAACACAACAACAAGAATAAGAAAATAATGAAAACTATATATGAGTAATTACTTTTAATCAAAAACTATATGCAAAAATAGTAGCAACAGATTTATCTCTAAAAGATCCAAGAAACTTTATGAGAAAATTAGATGATTTTCTAACAAGAAAACTAATACGATATTTGAAACTGTATACTACAGAGCAACCAGTTAGAGTCCAACATTTACAAGGAAATATCAAATTAAGATTAATGACTCAAGATATATAATTGAAAATTTTTTAGCTGAAATTCCCTCAAAGGACAGAGACTTAATCAAATATGTTCATCTACAAGGAATACAAATTGCTATAAAAGCATGTTTTAAAGAAGGAATTAACTCACCCATCATTTTATCATTACATGATCAAAGATTTAAAATATTTAAAACAGTCATCTAGGAACTTTACAAGGAAACTTGATTTATGAAAAATTAATCTTTGACTGTTATCCAAATTACTCAGTCACTTTACGAAGTAAAAACATTGAAGATACTCTCAATCTCCAGTTTAAACTATTAAGAGATATAGGATCACAACCAGATGCATTATCTTTTTACTACAGAGGATTATATATTTTTTCAAACACTAATTTTCCTACAAAAGAAGTAAAACAGATCGGAAAATAATTGTTAACCCGATCTTCTCAATAGTAAGCACCATTATATAATCTCCAATGCAAGAAGCAAGGTTACCTGCATTAATAGATTTTCAATTAGTGGAAGAAGGTGAAGCATCATACAGTTACGAAGCACCTAGACTCTCCTACACAGAAAAATGAATGAGAATTGCTAATCAACCAGGTCGACTAAAAAGCTTTTGCACTACAAGGATACCTAGATTTCAACCCAAAAGCATAACAATTGCAAGCGCTAATAATAGAACTTACAAAATAAGGTTAGAGTACTTTAATGGACAAACTTGGATAGAAAACAAAATCCTCATAGATAAAGGAGCATCCCAATGTCATTGTATATCTCTACCTATAGCAGTTTCCTCAGTTCCAGAATATAATTTTGTCACATATGATGGTCGAAGATATACTTTGAATCAAAAATCTAAAATTATGATAAGAACTTCTCATTTTATTTTATTAGAATTTGATTGTCACATTGACAACTCTATCAATAATATATTTTATCACATTCTATTAGGAATGAATTTCCTCGATCACTTCACAAATTATGAAATAAGACTAACTCAAATAACATTAATCGACAAACAAAATACAATCATCCTTGAAAGAATATAAAGTAACTTCATTTTCATATTCTCACATTTATTGATGTAACTGTAAAAGAATCAGATATCACTACAACAGCCTTAATAGACACTAGCCTTAATAGACATTGGATCAAAGGTAACCTTTTTCAGGACTTCTATTACCTAAATGGAAAAAACTCTCCGCTGATCGAAAAATCAAAATCAAAGGTGTCCGCCCAATAGCTACCTACTTAGAACTCGTACAAAACAATGTGTCCATTATATTAGGAAACAAAATTCTTAATATTCCTTTGGTATTACAATACAACTCAGGATATGATATTTTGTTAGGAAATGATTTCCTTAAACAATGTGCAAAATTTACACAAACTCCTTATACAGTATATCTAGCTACAAAATGTGGACATGCTTTAAAAATTCCAACTTCAAAATAACCTTACAGAGTAAGCGCGAAGCATAGTGGATATGGTTATGAACAAATCTCCCTTCAGATGTAACTATAAAAACCCACTTTTATAGTTAATATAATCAAAAAAGAAGATTTACTAACCAAGTTAAAACAAATTTGTCCAGAAAATCCATTACATTTTTGGACATTAGAGCATCCTAGAGCTAAAATTGAACTAACCAAAAAATCTATATCAAGGAAAAATCAATGTTAGACTTTGAAGAAGACATTAAAGAATTCTCAACACAAATTAAAGAATTATTAGAAAAAGGATTAATTAGACTTTCTAACGGAGCCTATTCTTCACCTGCCTTTATGGTAATGAACGAACCAGAACGAAGAAGAGGAAAGGTTAGAATAGTAATAAATTATAAGAAACTAAATCAATTTACCAAAACAGAAAACTGTTTCCTACCGAACAAAGAAGTTTTGATTAATCTAGTTAAAAACAAAAAGTACTTTTTAAAGTTTGACTGTAAATCAGGATTTTGGCAGATCAAAATGGAAGAAACAAACATCAAATAAACAGGCTTTAGCACACCTCAAGGATTCTATGAATGGATTGTCATGCCATTCCGATTAAAAAATGCACCAAGAATATTTGATTGTTACATTGACCACTCTATCAATAATAAATTTTATCACATTCTATTAGGAATGAATTTCCTCGATCACTTCACAAATTACGAAATAGGACCAACTCAAATAACATTAATTGACAAACAAAATACAATCATCCTTTAAAGAATATAAAGCAACTTCATTTTCCTATTCTCACATATATTGATGTAACTATAAAAGAATCAGATATCACTACAACAGTCTCAATAGACACTGGATCAAAAGCAATCTTTTTTTAGGACCTTTTATCACCTAAATGGGAAAAACACTCCTCTGATCGAAAAATCAAAATCAAAGGTGTCCACCCAATAGCTACCTACTTAGAACTCGTACAAAACAATGTGTCCATTATATTAGGAAACAAAATTCTTAATATTCCTTTGGTATTACAATACAACTCAGGATATGATATTTTGTTAGAAAATAATTTTCTTAAACAATTTGCAAAATTAACACAAACTTCTTATATAGTATATATGACTACAAAATGTGGACATGCTTTAAAAATTCTCACGTCAAGACAACCTTACAAAGTACACGTGAAGCGTAGTGGACATGGTTATGAACAAATCTCTCTTCAAATGTAAATACAAAAACCCACTTTTACAGTTAAAATAATCAAAAAAGAAGATTTACTAACCAAGTTAAAACAAATTTGTTCAGAAAATGCATTACAATTTTGGAAACCAGAGCATCCTAGAGCTAAAATTGCACTAACCAAAAAATCTATATCAAGGAAAAACCAACATTATACTCTGAAGAAGACATTAAAGAATTCTCAACACAAATTAAAGAATTATTAGAAAAAAGGATTAATTAGACCTTCTAACGGAGTCTATTCTTCACTTGCCTTTATGGTAATGAATGAAGCAGAACGAAGAAGAGGAAAGGCTAGAATGGTAATAAATTATAAGAAACTAAATCAATTTACCAAAACAGATAACTATTTCCTACCGAACAAAGAAGTTTTGATTAACCTAGCTAAAAACAAAAAGTACTTCTCAAAGTTTGACCGTAAATCAGGATTTTGGCAGATAAAAATGTAAGAAACAAGCATCAAATATACAGGCTTTAGCACACCTCAAGGATTCTATGAATGGATTGTCATGCCATTCGGATTAAAAAATGCACCAAGAATATTTGATTGTTACATCGACCACTCTATCAATAATAAATTTTATCACGTTCTATTAAGAATGAATTTCCTTGATCACTTCACAAATTATGAAATAGGACCAACTCAAATAACATTAATTAACAAACAAAATACAACCATCCTTGAAAGAATACAAAGCAACTTCATTTTCCTATTCTCACATATATTGATGTAACTGTAAAAGAATCAGATATCACTATAACAGCCTTAAAAGACACTGGATCAAAAGCAACCTTTTTTCAGGACTTTTTATTACCTAAATGGGAAAAACTCCCCTCTGATCGAAAAATCAAAATCAAAGGTGTCCACCCAATTGCTACCTACTTAGAACTCGTACAAAATAATGTGTCCATTATATTAGGAAACAAAATTCTTAATATTCATTTGGTATTACAATACAACTCAAGATACGATATTTTGTTAGGAAATGATTTTCTTAAACAATTTGCAAAATTTACACAAACTCCTATATGCAGTATATCTAACTAAAAAATGTGGACATGCTTTAAAAATTCCCACATCAAAACAACTTAACAGAGTACGCGCGAAGCATAGTGGATATGGTTATGAACGAATCTATCTTCAAATGTAAATACAAAAACCCATTATTGCAGTTAATATAAGAAAAAAAGAAGATTTACTAACCAAGTAAAAACAAATTTGTTCAGAAAATCCAATACAATTTCGGAAACCAGAGCATCTTAGAGCTAAAATTGAACTAACCAAAAAATTTATATCAAGGAAAAACCAATATTATACTTTGAAGAAGATATTAATGAATTCTCAACACAAATTAAAGAGTTACTAGAAAATTAAACCTTCTAATGGAGCCTATTCTTTACCTGCCTTTATGGTAATGAACGAAGCAAAACGAAGAAGAGAGAATGCTAGAATGGTAATAAATTATAAGAAACTAAATCAATTTACCAAAACAGATGACTATTTCCTACCGAACAAAGAAGTTTTTATTAATCTAGTTAAAAACAAAAAGTACTTCTCAAAGTTTGACTGTAAATTAGGATTTCGACAGATCAAAATGGAAGAAATAAGCATCAAATATACAGGCTTTAGCACATCTCAAGAATTCTATGAATGGATTGTTATGCCATTCGGATTAAAAAATACACCAATAATATTTGATTGTGACATCGACCACTCTATCAATAATAAATTTTATCACATTCTATTAGGAATGAATTTCCTTGATCACTTCACAAATTATGAAATAGGACCAACTCAAATAACATTAACCGACAAACAAAATACAATCATCCTTGAAAGAATATAAAGCAACTTCATTTTCCTATTCTCACATATATTGATGTAACTGTAAAAGAATCAGACATTACTACAACAGCCTTAATAGACACTGGATCAAAAGTAACCTTTTTTCAGGACTTTTTATTACCTAAATGGGGAAAACTCCCCTCTGATCAAAAAATCAAAATCAAAGGTGTCCACCCAATAGCTACCTACTTAGAACTCGTACGAAAGAATGTGTCCATTATATTAGGAAACAAAATTCTTAATATTCCTTTGGTATTACAATACAACTCAGGATATGATATTTTGTACGGAAATGATTTCCTTAAAAAATTTACAAAATTTACACAAACTCCTTATACAGTATATCTAACTACAAAATGTGGACATGCTTTAAACATTCCACATTAGAACAACCTTACAGAGTATGCGCAAAGCGTAGTGGACATGGTTATGAACAAATCTCTCTTCAAATGTAAATACAAAAACCCACTTTTACAGTTAATATAATCAAAAAAGAATATTTACTAACCAAGTTAAAACATATCTATTCAGAAAATGTCTTACAGTTTTGGAAACTAGAGCATTCTAGAGCTAAAATTGAACTAACCAAAAAATCTATATCAAGGAAAAACCAATGTTATACTCTAAAGAAGACCTTAAAGAATTCTCAACACAATTTAAAGAATTATTAGAAAAAAGGATTAATTAGACCTTCTAACGGAGCCTATTCTTCGCCTGCCTTTATGGTAATGAACGAAGCAGAATGAAGAAGAAGAAAGGATAGAATGGTAATAAATTATAAGAAACTAAATCAATTTACCAAAACAGATAACTACTTCCTACCGAACAAAGAAGTTTTGATTAATCTAGTTAAAAACAAAAGGTACTCCTCAAAGTTTGACTGTAAATCAGGATTTTGGCATATCAAAATGGAAGAAACAAGCATCAAATATACAGGCTTTAGCACACCTCAAGGATTCTATGAATGGATTGTCATGCCATTCGGATTAAAAAATGCACTAAGAATATTTGATTGTTACATCGACCACTGTATCAATAATAAATTTTATCACATTCTATTAGGAATAAATTTCCTTGATCACTTCACAAATTATGAAATAGGACCAACTCAAATAACATTAATCGACAAACAAAATACAGTCATCCTTGAAAGAATATAAAGCAACTTCATTTTCCTATTCTCACATATATTGATGTAACCGTAAAAGAATCAGATATCACTATAACAGCCTTAATAAACACTGGATCAAAAGTAACCTTTTTTCAGGACTTTTTATTACTAAATGGGAAAAGCTCCCCTCTGATCGAAAAATCAAAATCAAAGGTGTCTACCCAATAGCTACCTACACAGAACTTGTACAAAACAATGTGTCCATTATATTAGGAAACAAAATTCTTAATATTCCTTTGGCATTACAATACAACTCAGGATATGATATTTTATTAGAAAATGATTTCCTTAAACAATTTGCAAAATTTACACAAAGTCCTTATATAGTATATCTAACTACAACATGTGGACATGCTTTAAAAATTTTCACGTCAAAACACCCTTACAGAGTACGCGCAAAGCGTAGTGAACATGGTTATGAACAAATCTCTCTTCAAATGTAAATACAAAAACCCACTTTGACAATTAATATAATCAAAAAGAAGATTTACTAACCAAGTTAAAACAAATTTGTTTAGAAAATGCATTACAATTTTGGAAACCAGAGCATCTTAGAGCTAAAATTGAACTAACCAAAAAATCTATATCAAGGAAAAACCAATGTTATATTCTGAAGAGGACATTAAAGAATTCTCAACGCAAATTAAAGAATTATTAGAAAAAAGGATTAATTAGACCTTCTAACGGAGCCTATTCTTCACCTGCCTTTATGGTAATGAACGAAGCAGAACGAAGAAGAGGAAAGGCTAGAATGGTAATAAATTATAAGAAACTAAATCAATTTACCAAAACAGATAACTATTTTCTACCGAACAAAGAGGTTTTGATTAATCTAGTTAAAAATAAAAAGTACTCCTCAAAATTTGACTGTAAATCAGGATTTTGGCAGATCAAAATGAAAGAAACAAGTATCAAATATACAGGCTTTAGCACACCTCAAGGATTCTATGAATGGATTGTCATGCCATTCAGATTAAAAAATGTACCAAGAATATTCCAAAGAAGAATGGACAATGCATTCAAATATTTAAACAATTTTCTTGTTGTATATGTAGATGATATCCTAATAGGTTCGAACACTCTTGAAGAATATAGAAAACACCTTAATATCTTTATTAAAACAGCTATCAAAGAAGGCATCTGCCTCAGTGAGAAGAAAGCTGTCATTGAAAAAGAAAAAATTGAGTTTTTACATTTTGAAGTAGGAGCAAATGGAATAAGCCTTCAACCCATATTTCAAGAAAAATAAATGAATACCCTAATCAACTCAGAACTAAAAAACAAATTCAAGGATTTTTAGGATTGTTAAACTATGCCCGCTTTTATATTCCTGATTTGGCAAAAATGAAAAAGATTTACAAAGTTTGCTTCGCAAAAATAACACCCTCGGATGGACTCATAAGCACATTGAAATTCTTAAATAGCTAAAAGAAGAATGTTTGCAGCTATCAAGTTTAAGACTCCCAGAACCAAAAGATAACCTAATTCTTCAAACAGATGCATTCGACACCACTTGAGCAGCAGTTTTGAAAACAGATTTAAATGAAATTTGATGTTATCACAGTGAAACTTTTTCAGAATGAGAAGAAAATTATAACACTATAGAAAAAGAACTTTTAGCTATCATTAGAGGGATTACTAAATGGAGACTCTTTCTATTACCAAAACCATTTAAAGTTTTAACTAATAATCAAGCAGCTACAACTTTTGTTGAGCAAGTCTCAGACAATTGACCTCACATACAAAAATTACACAGATGACAATTATTCTTATATCAAGTTAATGCTACTTTATGAGCATGTTGCAGAAAAAAATTAACTTTGTTGCAGATTATCTAACTCAAGAAAATGAATTTAGAAGATAAAGGAAAAGCTGCCATGGAACATATGGATAGTAAACAATTGGTGAAGGACTTTGAAGGCATTATGATCAACATCAACGGATACTATGAAGTTGTGAATGAAAAAATTGAACTCTTTGAAGAAATAGTTGTTAATCTTAGAGCCGATCTTGGAAAAGTTTGAGAAATTACAACTCATTTCTATCGAACCATTGAAAAGCTCAAACAGAACTATTCTAAGAAGGACTATAAAAAAGTCTGAACTGAACTATCTGAACTATCTTTTCATTCTTAAACTAGCCAGGAAAACGCTTCAAACCCCTTTTCTGAAAAAGAGAAAAAGAAGCATGAATTGAAGGGTAAGTTGTTAGCCCAAAAATCAGTTATTCAACATACTGGCATCAGAACTCTTGACATATTTTCAGATATGTTCTACAAGAACTATTACGAAGCCATTATGCTGGCCTATCAGAAAATTTTTAAACTTCCTGAAAAGCCTTGAACTCATCTTTGAACTCTTTACCCACGGGTATTTGAATTTTCTTTATCCAAATCTAAGTCTGATCGAGTTACAAATATTTCCAGAAGACTTCAAAAGAGCTATTAAGAACTTCAGCAGAAACTACGTCTGTCTTCATTTCTTCTCAATCTCTCCTGAGAAAGATGACGAAACTATTTATGAAGCTATTCACTTAGTGGAAATCAGCAACATCACTCCCAAAACAACTATTCAAGGTGAAAAGAACAAACACTTCAAGGCTCCTACTTTTGACAAGTCATGGATCAACTATAAGAGATCTACTGGAGTATTAACCATCAAATACCAGAGTGAACGGCTAATGAGTAAAGGAGTAAGAACATTATACCATGAAAACAACTTAATCCTTATCACTACAGAAAGTGCCTAACATGTCTCTATTGATGACAAACTTTTTGACATTAGCTATGAACTGGAGCCCAAGAACTTTCAAGGAAGCCCAGCTGTGCGAACCAAATTTGCTGAACTTTATTAATCAGAAAAAAAAGGCCAAAGCACAAATAATGCCAGGCAAAGAAATGATGTAGGGCATAAGAAGACAAAGGATAAACTCTATCAACATTCAACAACCGTGAATAAATGATGTAGGGCACAAGAAGGCAAAGGAGATCTGAAACTCTTTCAACAACCGTGAACTTTATCCTTATAATCCTATCCTTTGCTTTATCTTATCCATATGATGTAAGCGCTGATGTCAAAGTGCATTTTCCTTCCCCCATAAATAAGGACCTAGAAATCAGAGGAGGGTAGAGTTTTGGAGGATCCCACTATTTCCCTTATAAAAATACCTTTGTATACAGATGTTCTAATTTCCTCTATCTGGGAAAGGAGAACAACTAGTAATGAAATAATCTTTCTTTAAATTTATGTCACACAATTTTTCTTTCAATCTTAATTATAGAGAGAATATTAGCAAGAGTGAAGGACGTCTAAAAAAAGTAGGTAATTCGTGCATCGAAGGAGGAGTAAGACGCGTTCGAAAGAGTAAGACGGATTAAACACTTGAATGTATAATTTCTCTAACTTAATTTTGTCTTGAAAAATTGCATGACATATTGATTAAAATTTCATTTTGCTAGTTTAGTATCCGAGTACCACCTTATAACCTTTGCCAGTTAGTGTAAATTACTTTTCAAATTCCAAAAAGAAGTGTTTTACCGCTTTTTCCTTTAAAAAACCACTCGAAACTGTCTAATATTTGGTATCAGAGCCTTACTCAGATCTTAAAATAAACTTAAAAGTTTCAATTTTACTATTAACTAAAAATTATCTTCAACTTAAACGTGAGTTATCCAAGAAATAAACTCCAATCCAACTCTAAATTAAATCAAGAAGGAGATTTTTTATCAGGACAAAGTTTTAATCTACATAACTTAAAACATTATACTCAAGATCAAGTATGAGATTTTTTAAGGTCTTTCAATTTAACACCCAGAAGTATAAGACAAATTTTACTAAATCATTATAAGAACAGATTAACTTATCTTTCAACTCTGCCTGGAAGTGTTCACCCCATAACTATAAATTTAATAAAGGATAATATCGCTTTACTAGAATTAATTTTCGAATATACTGTATGATTTTAATCTAATAAAAATATCAATGAATCTTAAATAACCTATTATACGGATAGAAGAATAACAATAAAAATTTTAAGAAAAAAATTAAAAATAAAAAAAGGATAAAAGACATTTACGTAAAATCAACTAATAAAACAAAGAATATTTACGTAAAATTATCTAATAAAACAAAAACAAAGGTCCCTTTCTCGACCTGTTTTGACACCCCTAGTTTTTTGGCTCAGCGCTGGACTCCGTAGAATTACTGGGTGACTGCTCGTAACTTACCATTATCTCTGCTAGATTTTGTGCTAGCTGAACTCACCTCTGCACTGGACATTTTTAGCAGGACAAGGAATAGAGTCCCCCCCCGGCGGCTGATTATCGTCCCCTCTCTGCCTACCGCCGAATAGACTGTAGAGAATGATGGCACAAACACTGCCGCTGTTTTCATGGCGGTCTTTGGCATTGGCGCTTACTTTCCCACATTCGAGTAAGAGGGACATCCTATTAAGCGGCTCACACTGCTCCTTTTGCCTTCACAGAAATTTTCGCAAGCTTTCATGTTTTATAGAAGCCAACCAAGGTGCAGCAGCATCGCAGAATGTTTCTACTGGTTCAATTTCTCCCCTTGCAGGTATAATCATGTTAACCCTATTTTCCGTATTTTATAGAAATTAGTTCATGTCGTAGAGATTTTACAAATGTGCCTAATTACTTAGGATGTAAAACTTCAGGTATTGCGGAGCTAATCTGTAAACCATGCCGAAGTGATATACTGATTTCGGCCTTTTTTTGTTTTCCTATTCAAGTTGCATAACTTGGCTTATGTAAATTTGACATTCTCCTCCCCTCCCCTCTTGAGAAGAATCCAAATAAAGTTAAAATCTTATTGACTACTGGGATCTTGTTTAATGCAAAACAAAAACGAGCATGTGAAAGCCAAAGGTGCTGGGAAGCCGTGATGGGTTTCCCTTCCATTTATGCTGTTTGCCTTTTGGCATCAATTTGCAGAAGCGGGTGATCTTTCAGGATTAATGGTCTGGTGGTATTTGAGTTGTTCTATAGCATTAGATTTTGAGGAAGTTTGAGAGGACATGTTATAGTAGCTTGATTAGGAAAATTCGTTGAGAGCCTTTTCCTATGAGGTTTCTCTTCTCTTGGGAGTGACATGGTGGACGCTCATCAATGATCCAGCACAACTCCAAATGGAAAAGATAAAATATTTGAGCTTATATCGGTTGAAATAGGTCACATATTGATGTGTGGTGTTAGGACTTGTTGAATGAGGAAGACATAATGACGTTGGGGGTTGCCCTTCATTCTGCGCTGCCCCCTTTAATAATTTGTTTTTCTCCCTGGTGAATTGCAGTGATTTTCTTCAATTTTTTGAAATCTCCATTTATTCTTATGTTGCTTGTTCTGTGTCTTGAATGATTGGGATTCATGAATTTCTGTCCCCAGGACTTGATGACGTTTTAAAGGGTTACCTATTTGGTGAGAAGAAGGCAACTGATGTTGCTCATTTGTAGGTATTTGATTTCTGATTGCCTTTCTTTACTGGTGCTATTTGTAGCTTTTGGTCATTCTTTTAAAAAAAATATATGAAAGTGTTTTTGGTTCAAATACATTTGCTTAATTAACTATATTCAATTATGTCTTTAAGCAATCTGCTGTGTGCATCATTGCAGTTATTAATTCTTTTGTTTGGTTTGAAAGTCAATAAACAATGTGAAAGTTCTAATCCTGAATAATGAACCCTACAACGAGATGCATTGACTATTCAAATCCCCAAACCAAGCTAATTCGCGACGCTGTGGATAGCATGAACATTTGATCTCTTTTTGAGGCGTTTTTTCTACTCTTTTTTATCGGGTGTGTGGGGACCAACCCGGGAGGGGGGGCTGGAATGGGCAGTCTCTGATTCATTAATAAAGGATCTGGTTTATGTTTTCCTGTTATGTGCCTTTACTTACCCACTAATCGGAGAAGTTAAATCCCTTTGCTGTTGCTTGAAAGCTAGGCTATATTTATCTCTTTTAGCTTTGCGAAGAATAATTTACTCACTCATCCCCTCCTGTAGATGATAACAGCTACTGCCTCCCTCATCAGCGTATCCTGCATTCTTAGAAATAAGAATTCAAAAGCATGTATTATCTTCTGTAGCGAAATATTATACACATGATGCTGATATGCAGGAAATGCTGAAGGAATTAGTTTCACTAACCATCTTCATTTGGCTTCTAATAGAAGTATTAACTAGCTCAAACTAGGGTTCATGACATGATGGCAAATTGGCAAACAAAGAACTGTAGATTCATGTCAATTGTCAGGCAAAATTAAGAAGGCATTATTATGATGACATATGTGCGAAATTGAATGGTTTGAGGCTGATCCATTGTATTTTAGCAATAGCACAAAGGGACCTAGCTGACTGATGAGTGATTAGCCTTTTTCTACAGAATAAACTCCCAGATGGAGCTAACATGGCTGGGTACCGAATCGAACTGGCAAATAGAAGTTTTGCAGAATCATGCTCCCCGAGCATTGATTTTGGGATCAGCCTTTGTAATCGGTATTTAGAAATTGCTATGGGGCTGACCAATCTGCTGGCTAAAGGACTTTCTTAATTTACTGAAAGCTTAACTGTTAGGGTTGGTTGCTTCTTCTATTGATGCAATTCCATGAAATAGGAGTTCATGCAGCAAGGAGAGGATAAGAAAGAAGCATAGCCAGATATTCGAGAATATCCTAATGAACTTATGCACATTGTCGCTTGATCTTAGTAAGGTTTTGTAAGCTTTGTTATTTCTAGCTTCATAGATGCTATAATGCTAGCCTCTTCTCTTGGACATTTCTAGTCCATAGAGTGCATTGCTCTTCTTGATTGTTCCAATGGCATATTATGTTTTTCTGGAGGCTGACTAGGGTGGTCCCATCCACTTAATGAGTTTTGTTTTAAGCTAAGTGATTTTTCTTCAGCGAGTTGTTAAGATGGAGGATAAACTGAAGCTGATTAAGAATCCATAGCTCTCTTGTAGTTCTCTTGGTTCTATTCTCTCTCTCCTCGCCCTGTCACCATCTCTTAGCAAAATAAACTAATTTAATTAAGAGCAACTAATTGCTCTAATAATCAGTACTGAAATGAAAACATCCCAACAGATAATCTTTGGAACAGCAGGCAAACGTTGTTGGAAATAACTCTTAGGTCCAAGGTAAGAAACTGTGGGAGGCCCAGCAAGCAATACGAAGCCAACATTAGAACGAAACATAAAGTGTATTTGCCTTTTACTGCCTACCTCAATAGGATATCAGCCTGATGAAATTGCTGTCAAATGGAATGCTGAATCATTAGCTCCAGAGTCATGCACTCTTTTGCAAACTTCTAGCACTATCACGGATGCTGTTACTTTAAGATGTGAAGACTGTCTACCGTACCCATATGCTTAGCTAGATTCAAGTCAAACTTCCAAATTCATAGAGAAGACTCTTTTGTCTCCAGTCCTGATCTAGAAGTGCCTTCACAGACAGCTTCTCATGGTTAGCCTGACCCTGGTTCATCTGTATTTTGTTTTATTCAACCCTAAGATTTTTTTTTTTCCCCCTGCTTCATCTGATCTGTCTGTATAACCCCCTATTGGCTACTAGAAGAAGACGAAGGCTGATGAGTGCCAAGAATCATTGATGAATAGCATCAGTGAACATATTCATACTCTGTACTGCTAGATATCTCTGACACTTATGACTTCACAAAAGACAAGTGTAAACTGCTTTTTCTGAAAATATACAGTAGCAAAACGACAACAGCCCTAAACCATCGTTTGAGTCTAGATTTGCTAAATGCATGCGACAGCTATTAATAAATTTTGACGACCACCCAGAAGACAACCCTGAATGCAGCCATTGAAAGGTTGATCACCAAAACTCGGTGGGAAAGGAACTGCCCGCCGGGGGGTTGTTGGGGGAGAGATAGGGACTTCCTAGAGTATGCTCTTCTGCAAAAATGATGGAGCATGCTGGTATTATAGAGAGTTCCAACCTGTATGCCAGGCTAAGCAAAAGGCAGTATGTTCGGACAAAAGTTCTGGTACCATGAACTGGTTTCTCAGAAACATTCAAACCCTATAAATAATTTTTTTCTAATAAAGCTGTCTACATTTGGATCTTCCCATATACTGCTAATGCCGGACCCACATTGGTCTTGTTGTACTTGTAAACTGTATAACTAATCTTCATCAAGCCTTACTTGATCCCTGACGTAAGGGCCTCTTGGACGGCAGCTCTGTCGATCATATGAAAAGCTCCGCGACTATTAAATATGAAAAGGAGAAAGTGGACATCCTTTTTTAAGAATTCTTTGCAGTTTGCATGCAGAATTATGTGGTAGGGCTAATGATTAAAATGGGAGTGTCACCAATTTATGTAGGGGCCATAGGGAAATAAGTATGCCTCTTCCATTTTCATCAAAGTTCATCCTCTTTTTTTTTTTTTTTTTTTTGAGACAGAAATGTAATCTAGAAACTCACAAGGATAGTCATAAGCGTCCACGGAATCCACCTTCTCAATAAACTGAGCCTTTCAGTTTTCGACAGCTGAATCCATCCAAAAGATCTGGTTTCCTGAACAATAGCTATTTGGTTTTCACTACTAGACATGGCTGATAACAATTTTTAGTCAGATAGCAAAACCCTTAGTAACAATCTTTCATAAACTCTACACCTGGATAGTTGACCTCTGATCTTTAAGGTTCAAGGGTTTAGGAAAGCTTCGGTGCAAGAGCAGCAAAAGAAATTATCCTTTTTTGCGGAGTACCAGTTGCATGAAATTGCTGACACATTTATATATTTCCTGCAGAATCAGGCTTTCCGGAAGAAATGGATGTTCAGATCAGTCTTTGAGCCTTCCCTCCATCACGAGTCTATGCTTCGTCCTTAAATCTTGTTAACTAAAAATTTTCTTTAGCACAGCTTTGTCACCAAATGAGAGCATTTCATGGGTAGTATGACCCATAGAGGGCTTCTACATAGAAGTTTCTTAAAAATGCTGCTAAGTAACCTGAAATTATCTATGACACTTCATTATCTGGCTAATCATTATGCTTAAGAGCTTCATCAGAACACCACTTTTTCTCAACTTGTTCAATTGTGCCACATTTGTGGATCTTGTCTATTTATTCAATTGTTGTCAACTAGGGTTTTGGGTTTGGTCAATGTGGATCAGGTGAAAATATGTTGAAACTCGGATCAAATTAGGTGTAGGTTATGTATATCCTTGTCTATTTGTTGATTTCTCTAATGAGCTTTGAAAGAAACCATACAGCAATAATGGTTTGGCAAAATTTGATCTTAGTTTATGCAGGTCTGTTTTAGTTCAATCTGATATTGGGCTATCAAATCTTGTGCATGGGATGGCTGTGGTTTCACCTTCGGTTCATTGGGCTGGGATAGTCGAGGATGGGTCGGTTTAGCATGCTCTAATTGTGCATCCACTTACAAATTCTGTTGCATTTCATGGTTTCTCTATTCAACTCACAAACTATAAGTATAATTCCCTCCAAAAAAGAAATATTGCTACTGTTTGAATTTCCATGTAGTGCATGAATTTATTCCCATATTTATATATTATTTCAAATTGGTACGGACTGTATTTGTATGGTTATTGGGTGAGTGTGTGTGTGTGTGTGTGTGTGTGTGTGTGTGTGTGTGTGTGTGTTTGCTCTGAATATTGTTATAATGTTTTTTAATGTATGTAATCTTTGTTAATTGAAAAGTGTAGAGTTCATCTTGATGCTTTATGGTGACAGCTGAGAAGTTCATGTTTGTTGGGAACATCAAGGTGTAAAACCACGGACCCCATGCCATCTGAAAAGCTGATCTAAGGATTTTTCTACAACTGTTAAAAATCGGAGTGTTCTTTTTATGTAATCTTATCTATTGTTTCTTAAGTCAAAAAGAGCTTCAAGCTTTGGATAACCGCCACTAGAATAGAAAAGCACTTAACTACCGTTTTTAGCTTTATTACCATTGTTACAGGTAATGCTGTGTGCTTCGTAATCTCGTCTAATCCCACTTCATTTTTGGCTCCCTCTCTTAGCTGAGTAATCAGAAAGTACATTGATATGACACCAAGGGCGTGCCACTCATTTAGAAAGGGGCTGATTTATATGTGCGATTCCCATGCTAAACAAATAAGTGTAGTGAGGATCTTATATGATCTCTTGACATAGTTGATGGGACTGAGTTGTAGGAACACAGTAGGTAATACTGGATTCTGACTTATGCTTTGTGTGATTTCTGAAAAGAACTTGTTTGGGACTATCTTTCGTAGGAAACAGGAGTAGAGCCAAATGATCTAAATGGGGAATGAAGGACCGCTCTTACAAGTCCAGTATATGGATACATATTGAGTTCAATACATGCAAAGTCCCCCCCCCCCCCCCCAAAAAAAAACCATGGAGATGGATGGTTTAATATCCAGGTGAAATTGAAGCCAAGTATTCATTTGTTATGGTGGAAGACCAGAACTGAAATTGGACAATGCTGGTTTCACATATGGAATATCTTAAATAGTTGGGAACACTTTTAAAATGTAAATAAGCAACATAACTTGATTTAGGCAGACTGGCTAGTGCGGAGTTAGATGCAAAGTAGAGAATGTGACCTGTCGAGAAGGAAAAAGTGAAAAACTTAAAAAAGGCAACTTACTAGGTACGTGCCCAAAAAAAGATTACTTCTTTTCTAGTGAAACATATGACTAATATGAGCACTTGGTTTAATTTATGATTTCTAACTTCAGTGTTGTAATAAAATAGGCAGGATATTATTTTCTTGTTTGATCTTTGCAGATTGTTTTCAGAAAAAAGGTTAATATAAGGCTTTTGGGATGTAGTATTGTTTAACATTGGATATTTCTTTTCCATAATGACATTAAATGTGAATATGCATTTGGCTCATCAATGGTGGAAGCAAAATACGCATGGCTGGATATGCGTGTTCCCTCTACCTCATTTTGGTGTAGGAAGGTTTACCCATTGACTTGGTTCTCATGCAAGTCATACGCTGGACAGTGTTGCTTAATGTTCACCAGTTTTGTTTTTGTATGTTTTCTTGTGACCATGCGATTCTGTCATTTGCTAACTGTACCATATTAGTGTAGGTTGTGGAAACATGTAATTCGAAAAGGTGACACAGTCATCGATGCTACTTGTGGTAACGGTAATGACACCTTAGCAATGGCAAATATGGTAAAAGATGAGCAGAGTAAAGGGTGCGTATATGGAATGGACATTCAGGAAGATGCCATCAAGAACACTTCATCCTTGCTGGACGTGTCACTTAATCCAATTGAGGTCAGACTATCACATAATGACTGCCCCTCTTTTTCTTACATGTATGTACTAGTATTATTTACAAGCATTCCCAGAACAATGGAGCTATAATCTTGGAATGGACTTTTAAAAGCTGTGACCAGATGGAAAGAGCATACTTTGTATGATTTTTCGGGCTGGGTTCATTTCTAGCATATACTCATAATTTCATTTCCCTATATTGGTCATAGATATTTTAAATTGCCTGAGAGAATATATTAGCTTCGGCAGGATCCAAGCTGGATTTGTTCTCTTCGTCATTGTAACTAAAAGAATATCTGCTTCTGATTAATTGTCTTGCTGTTGTCGTCTCAGTGGGGCTTTGACTTTCTCAACTACAGTAATGGTATGGGATGCATTGCATTACCTCTAATTCTTACTTGGTTTAAATTGATGGTCTCTGTTCACTATCAAGACCTAGTAATTAGTTTGTTTTTTTTGTTTTTTACCACAAATCTACTTGCGTAATACTTTTAACTCGAATGTCTCTGCAGAGAAAGTGTGTCAAGCTGTTTCCCATCTGCCATAGTAGAATGGCGGAAGTGCTTCCCAAGAATAGTTCTGTGAGGTAGTTGCTTCACATTATAGTGGTCTAATTTTATTGCCACGTTGTTTGAAATGGTGTTATCTTCTATGATGTTCTCAGATAACTTATGTGACTGACTGATGGAGTGAAATTAGTTCCAGCTCTTTAGCTCATCATATCCAGCTTGTGTTTATTTTCCATGATAAACTCAGAGCTCAGACATATGAACAATATGATTTTCCGATCATAACTGCTGGAGATCATTTCTTTTCTTTTCATCATTTCACACTGAGTGTTGTCTACTCAAATTTCTATTCACAATCTGTGGTTATAGGTTGCTGGATAATTTATAAATCTGCTTTTTTTTTTTTTGGTGGGGGGTTTGTTCTGAAGAAGAAGCTGGTAACTGCAGTGACTTTTCGTTGTGGACATGGACTCGGGGATTGCTCCTACCAGGGCAGTCTCATTAATGCGACACCATGATATTTAGTGTTAGAGACTAGAGAAGTCAGTTTACTTAAGTGTTGCATGTCTGTGGAATTGGAGAACTTACTTTCTGTATTCATCTTAATTCCTGAGTCTTCATCCTTCAAGCTGGTTCTGCATTGTGACTGTACTTGTGTATTGCTGCTATTCCATCATGCAATTGGTGGCTTTCCTTATGGGGGTATAAACTGTAAGAGACATTCTACTTGAAGACTCCTGTTTATCTAGTAGTATGCTGTTCAATGAATTGGGAGTGACTTTCATTTTATGGCGTAGGTCTAGCAAAAACTGCACTAGTGTGAAAATATGCAACATCGTGTACCTTGACCTTATATCCTGGAAATGATTGATTAACCTTTCCGAATTACGCTTCATTATGTTATTGTGCCTTCTAGGCTTGTGGCTTTCAACCTAGGGTACCTTCCAGGAGGTAACAAGACAATAATTACAAAGTCAGATACAACCAAGTTGGCTCTGAAGGCTGTAAAGGAGCTACTAGTTCCAGGAGGAGTTATTAGCATTGTTGCTTATGTGGGGCACCCTGGTGGAAGGTAATGGGATGCTATAGTATGCATGTATCAGTGCTACTCATACACTTTGATTTTATATTGCCTTAGAGGCCTGTTTTCTGTTATAGGAAGAAGGGAAAAGGTGGAGTGAAAGCATGACTATCCCCTTTATTTGATATCTAATTACCAGGCACTTTTATTTTTCCATGATCACGTGCCATGTGTCCAAGGAATTAATTTTGGAATCTCTTGCTAATTCCGTGCACTGCCTCAACTGATCTATATGAAGCAATTTACTGATTCATTAGGTAGAGATATTCAAATATTCTATTAATTTACATTTAACATGAAGTAAGATCTACAATGTTTGAAGTGCAGAGAGCTAAACATGTTCTAGTAATAGAATTGTAAACAAAAAGTAGAGAGCACCTCTGTTTGCAGAAGACATCTTGATCGCTTAATTAAGAATTGTTTGTATAATATGCTCAGGGGTGTTTTATGTTACCGCTTAATTAAGAATTGTTTGTATAATATGCTCAGGGTTGTTTTATGTTGGCAGTATTAGAAGTCAACGACAAATACCCCCTGCCCTCCCCCAAAAAAAAAGAAGAAAAGAAAAATCAATGCTAATATATTCTACTGGCATATTATTTAGCTTCCCTGTTTTAATGACCAAGAAGTTATATCCCTATATAATCTTCCCTTAACTGTACTTGAATGGCTGGTTTGGTATTTCCTTTGGACCCTTGTCCACATCTTGTTTTTATTCATTATCAACTAGTAGAAGATTTATCCACTACGCTACCATAATTTAATTCGGTTGTATTCTTCTTCAGTTATATTCAGGCTAGGATAACCTCACAGTTCAATGTTGACAGCCTTACAATATGAGACAGTGTCTCATTTGTGCATGACAAAGAAGATTCCTGTGTCCTCTTCTCCTTTGCTCCTGTTCTTCATGTATTAGGGATGATGAAAATCATAGCTTCTTTTACCATTTGAGAAACTACGTAAGTTACTATTTTGCTTCCTTTGCCTTCATGGACTGCAACTGATTGGATGTGTACATTTGGTATGATCTCCAGCTGAGAAAACTTGTCGTGCATGCAAGTAAAATAATTTCTGAAAAGAGATGATAATTTTCCTAGACGGTCATAATTCATAACAAAAAGAGCGAAATCTGTTCTGGAAAGCATTTAGGATCCGCAACAGTGTCCACACCAGAGTGCAACCTATAACATTCAAAGTGTCGTGCTCTCAACTTATTCTTTATGCTTTTGAGACGAAACCTATTTTTCAAATTGTTCCCTCTCTTGGAGTATGTTCTTTAATACTTGTGGACATGCTAGTTTTCTTCCCGTTGGAATCTGTTGGACTGTTGTTTCCATTGTGCTAGCTGTTTATGACTTTATGTTACTTGGATTCTTCAACTCTGCATAACAAGACCAATCTTTTTAAGGCTGATATATGAAAAATTACGATATATTTAGGTTTGGGACGACCTTTTAGCTTTAAGCATCACTTTGAGGTAATGTTTGGTTGGATTTAAACAATTTTTTAATGGAAACAAGTTGGTAATTGTGTTTCCATTATCTTGTTTCACTGTAAGGAAGTATTGCACATAACAACTAATTGGTGATTATGATTACCACAAACTGTGTAATTGTGATTTACTAAATTGATTGCATTACCTTACATTCAATCAAACATCACCTGAATGATTTACTTAAATCTGTAAATTCTGCAAGGTCACTTTAATTCCTGTTTCCTTCCACTCCCTCCTCTCCACAATGTCACTGCTTGTTAAAATTATTTGCTCTTTTTATCAGCTTGTGATGCTTAATTGGTTTGTTGCTCCTTGTGTATGCAGGGAAGAATATGAAACCGTCCAAAGTTTTGCCTTGGAATTACCCATCAAAAGCTGGGTGTGCAGCCAGATTCAGATGTTGAACAGACCTTTAGCACCTGTGCTTGTGTTTATGTTCAAGAGATGAAGGCTCTGATGATTTTGTGACACCTCTGAGCTGTTATAGAAACTTTCATGCCAAATGTAGATGCTTATTTCATTTTGTGTTCCTGTTTGATGTGCGTATATCTTGCATTTCTTGATTTTGTGTTCTTTACTTCGTGATGGACCCATCCTGATCAAAAGGTACAAATTGTCAGTGACAGTTTTGTTGGGATGGGGATCAATTTCGTTGTACTTTCATCAAATTCATTAGCGGAGGAAAACGATAAGGACATGGTTCGCTGCTGAAACTTGTTCAAGTCAAGCGTTTGGAGTCTCAACCTACCAATCTGAAGGCGCCCCCCCCCCCCCCCCAAAAAAACCCTCCCAAAAAAAAAAAAAAAACCCAAAAAAACAAAAACAAAGAGAAGAAAGAAGAAAAGAGGGAATGAAAACAGCAGAAGTAAACATGAATGAACGAAGAAAACCATAGTTGTTTACTTATCATTAATTAGCTTTGTTTTCTTCAGTTTGCTAAATGTATGAAGCTGCGTGAATGTCAGTTTGGAGACAATTAAATGCAGGGCAATAGAAAAAGGTCTCTTTTATAGAGGTTTAATTTTATGTGGTAGCCATATTTTAGCCTGAACTCGTCCAATTTTATGTGGTGGGTTGTCTTACCCGCACGTATTTGTCATATAGATAAGTTTAAGTATATGCAATGAAAATGTGGCCCTTAATTTCTAGAATGATCGAACATTAACAACTATCAATTAACACCCAAGTAATAAGCTCTTGAACCAAAGATAATCCTTGAGCAACGAAAGGAAAAAAAAATGAAAATTTTGTGGATATTGGATATGAAAGGAAAGCGAATAAAATGGATATGACTAGGATAAATGTTCAAGCTACCACTTAGTTTAACAATCCATCAATTAATTCTATAAAGCGAGCCGCCAAGAACTAATTTGAAAGATTGACTCAGTCATCACTCAAACGCACCATGTATTTGAAATGAATTAATTTACCTTAGGACAATTAAACTTCGAACTCGCAAGGAAGAATCTACTCAAGTAATTGACCACACAAGTAGTTGTTTAAACAAAACGCAAGGATCCTGCAATAGTTGTCGATCCAATACAAATTATTAAATGCCAATAAGGTAGGTCAAGGTTAAAGTACGTTGCTGCCGATGCCTATGCAAAATTCACATGTTTCATATGAAGATAATCACATATCATTTTTAAAATAACGTAGTGTTTTGCCACATAATAATATGAGTCCCCCCAATTTGTCAGCATATGCTCTCACACACACACACACACACACGCACGCACATACATACAGACACACACACACACACACACATACATACATACATATACATACATACATACATATATATATATATATATATATATATATATATAGACACACACACACACACACACTCACTCACTCTCACACAAACACGCGCGCGCGTGCACACACACACACACACACACACACATATATATATATACATACATACATATACATATCATATTTGGTCAGTGTCAACGGGCTTCGGCCAATCAAACTTTTCGATTGGTCTAGGTATGCGCATATGAAAAGGGAGATCCCATGATTGTAATTACCAACATTAAGGGTTCAAGTATACAATAATAATAAGACTATGACAATAGTTTTATTTGTTTAGTCTCTCCCTTCTTATTTTGAGATAAAGTGAATTGAAAGGCGTGCATGCACAAATTATCATTAAACTCTTTTTTTTTTTTTTAAGCAGTATAGGGGTCAACATATTGAGCTTTATGCTCACCATTTAAAATGGTTTTTTTTTTTTTTTCCCTGTTTTAAGTAAGGTATCTCTTTGACTATCCAGACAGAAGAAAACAAGAAGTGACCTTTTTTATGATACTTGTTTTTCGAGTGCTAGCGGCTCATAGTGGCAATCCCTTTTGTTCTCATCTTACGGTTTCTACGCCATAAATATAAAGGAATGATTATAATTTGTGCGATGTAATGTCAAAGTACTTAGACTTTTATTGCAGTATGATTAACTACTATCTAATGTAGAGAAGCCAAGTATTCGTTAGTATAACTAAAACCTTATGGATCTGTTGCGCGAGCGGCAGTAATGCTCTTATCCCTTAATTATTTCACTATGGTAGCCACTAATTAGTTGATTAAATTAGCTTACTATAGTGCTTATGGGGTTAGGATATTACAGTTGTGATATACTTGTGTTAGTCAACAGTGCGGAAAGTTGTGTAGGGGCCAAAAAGATAATTGTTATGTGAACACACACCGGCCACTTTTATGTTGAAGTACAACGGAAGGCATTGAATATTGAGCGCAGTACAATTGAATATAATAGCAGATGGGCTCATTGCGAGTTATTCAAGAAATATTTGGGTCTTCAATGATTCTTTTTCAATAAATGAGGTTTTAGATTGTTATAAAGATACCTGTTCATCAAAGTTTCCTATAGCAAATGAAGATCTTTATAGGATAAGATGATACTGGCGTTCACTATGGACAGTCACGTTAAAGGAGTCATGCTAGAGGACAATGTTGTGTCTTGGGGCATTCTTAAAGAGAGCGTTGGCATGATTAATCATATTCAGGTTTGTGGATGGGAAAAAAGATGTTTAGGTTCCAATCTAAATGAGATAGAAAGACTACAGGAATAGTTGTTTTGGAAATTAGCAGTAAACTTTAGGAGGCTAAGGAGATTACAGTTTTGAGGAAAGGAGATTATGCCTATGAAGCTGTACCCTATTAGCGAAGAGGAGATTAAAGAGGCCGTAAGGAAAGATACCCCATGGAAAGATCATGGGCCCAGATCAATTTCATGTAGAAGTGTGAAAGTGTACAGGTGAAAAGGGACTAAAGTGATTAACAGAGCTTTTTAATGTCATTCTGGGGACTGCAAAGATGTCAGTGAATGGAGATTCAGTACAATTATCCCCCTCTATACGAACAATGAGATATTCAAAATTGCAACAATTATAGATGTACAAGAAAGTTCATGGAATTGTACAGGGATAGGAAAAAGAATCTCCACCTGATGTTCATAGACCTAGAGAAAGCTATGATAGTGTACCACGCGAAGTGTTATGGAGGTGTTTGGTGGAGAAATGAGTGTTGGTTGCATATTTTCGAGTTATTAGGGATATGTATGTGGAAGTAAAGATGAGTGTTCGGATAGTGGAGGTGACACTAATGACTTTCCAGTAAATATTGGACTTTATCATGGTTTAACTTTAAGCTCATTTCTTTTCACTATTATCATGGATGAACTCACTAAAGAGATCCAAGATGAGATACCATGAATGCTGTTCGCAGATGATATTGTCCTTATTGATGAGATTAGGGATGGAGTTAACAAAACAATGACTGATAGAGGCATACCCTAGAGTCTAGGGGTTTGAAATTAATTAGATCAAAAACTGAATATTTGAGGTGTGGTTTCAATGGAGACGAAAAGGGTAGTGGAGAAGTGGCCATCAATGGGATAACAGTACTAAGGGTAGAGAAAATATTTGGGCTCGTTTCCTTCAGGAGAAATAAAATTTTGACGAAGACATTAACCACTGTATTAAAGTGTAATGGCAAAAATGGAAGAATGTGTCAGGGTTGTTGTGCAATAAGAGGATTCCCGTAGGAATTAAAAGACAGATTTTATCATATGGTAGTTAGACTAACATTATTGTGTGGCTCCGAGTGCTGGCCAATAAAAAGAAACCAAGTCTAGATATTGATGGTAGCAAAGATGAGGATGATACGGTGGATGTACCGCCATACGAGATTGGATACGATAAATAATGAGATGATTAGAAACAAAGTACAGGGGACACTCAGAAACGATAACATGAGAGAAACCAAATTAAGATGGCTTGGTCATGTGGAAAGGAGGAGTGCGGAAGCATTTGTGAGATGATTTACCTCTCGGAATGTAGAAAAGGCAGAGGATGGCCTAAAACAAAGTTGGGGCGAGGTGAATAAGCATGTTTTGAAAATTTTACGGCTTATGGAGGACATGACTCAGGATAGAATTTCTGGAAGTCTAGGGTTAAGGTTTTAGACCATTAGATAGCTAGCTTCTGAACGGCAGGAAATATGGGGTGTTCTACTGGCTATGATGCTATCTCGTGTTTACTGTATTTTGTATGCTAGAAGTACCCTCATCGCAGCTACGCTATTACTCCTCCACCTCCAGCTTATAATCATGTTTAGCTAACCTACGGTGAATCTTCCCTATATAAACGTGATGGCATAATTATTTAGCCCTTCCTTGAAACTGCACGGTTTTCATTGATCATAGTTGATTGCTAATTAAGCTCGTAATTTACACCATCACATAATAGTTCATATGGATTGTATTAATTCTTTATTCTCACCTTTTCTCTACTCTCATAATATCTCATTGATATGCTTTCTGTTAATTAACCACTAACGTTGAACATATCTTCTCTTGATTCCATTAATGGTCCTTGTGATGTTTACTTCTTACTAGTATCTATTTCAATATTTAATTGAACAATCCCCTTATTAAAAACAAAAATCTTAGTCTATTGTTGTTTGATTTTGTAGCTTTGAACTTACCTACCTTGTAGTGGACAAGATTGATGTTTACCTATACAAATTAAGAATTTGTCGTATCACTTATTCTTAAAGGAGAGCCACACTACTGAAAGCTCATTGACAGTATCCTTGTTATTACCCTATAATTTAGAGGTTGAATCCTTTGTTTAAAAAAAGTTGAATGGAGTTCACAAGTGAAGTTCCTCTATATGCATTGTGTTTCCAACTCTTTTTTTTTTTTTTCCCAGACTTCTCCTATCGATATTAATCAAATGTCTTTGTGTATCTTACTTAGTTTGCTCTATGAAAAATCTATTTTATGAGATTAATCTGTTTCATTTATCTATCCCTCATGACCCGTTTAAGTCTTACAATCTATGTCACTTAGTCCAATGACATTTATAAGTCCCTTTGTGTGGGAGCTAAGTTAAACATGTTCTTTGGACCACGTCATGCTATTCCTCAAGATTGAAAATATATTTTTCTTGTTATCCTTAGCAATTACTTCGAAGCCAATATAGTTCTTGCTTATCACAATCTCATGATCCTACAAGCGAGTTGCTCCTCGCTTCCTGGGAAGTGTACAACCATAAGGACGCATGTTTCGCCTAGTTTATTTATAATATTTTACTCCATCATCCATATTGATATGTAAACCTGCTCTACTTACCTTGATTCTCATAATCATTTGTTTTCATTATCCCTTGTCAGGAAGTTTTTAGCAAAAGCATATTTTGTACTAAGAGATAATAATGACCTATTATCATGCGTTATTGCTCTCAACCTTTTCGTATTTTATAAATAGCATTGTTCGAGGCACAACTTATTCAATTGGCTATCACTTTTACAAAAACAAATAGAGTCCACATAGATAATTTGTCCTCGTTATTCTTTAAGTTTCCCAATCAATGTAAGCTATATTACCTTTCCTACTTTATTTTTGGGATAGTTTATGTTACTATTCATCAAAATTGGTCCTATTTAAGGTTGTTGAAGCTCAATTCATCTTATGACGAAACTTGTCCTTGCTAATCGATAATCGATAAAGATTGCAAGGTTTAAATTCTTTCTTGAAGAGGATTGTCAATTGTTTGCCTTCTTGTTTATTTGGGTCTTCAACGCAACAAAAGTGATTTTCCTCCTAGGAACTAATATTTGCAATCGTCATAATCAGAGTTTTCCATGCTCAAGTCTGTGATCCCCCCAAACCATTTCCTTACTCATCGTGTCTCTCGCTATTGTTTATACTTAAATATGTGTTGCTTCATGACACTCTGGTCACTGGCAATTATTAAAAGCTTTGTATCAATCCCTTCCTCGGCCACTTAATCGATCATTACTTGAGAATTTAGACTAGCTTTTCTAATTATGTAAATCTTTTATAGGCCTTGGTCTTGCCGCTCATATTGCTTTGATGTCTCATATGTTACTTTATCTCGACCAAGACAACTAAAATTTCTTCCCAAAATAATTCCCCAAAGAACAAGGCACATGAAGTTAAT